>JAFEMH010000619.1:0-322500 GCA_022495995.1 Adenophora triphylla var. japonica | reverse complement strand
CGTAGATAGTTGGGGTACTATTTGTTTCAAGTTTTTTCTAATAAAAATTACTTCCTCCGTCCTAACCCGCACCGCCAAATCCACTCCGCTCAAATCTTAATCCCTCATGTATGACTTTTCGACTGAGCTGCCTTTGCCGACCATCCTACGTGTCCAATCATACTACCAATACCATCCCTTATCCTCCACGTGCTTATAACATCTCCTCCCTCTTAATCCGAAAAAATGACTGAAATTAAAAAATGAATAGTAAAATAAGCGTTATACTTGATTTTTTTTTTTTTTTAAATATAGCTTTTTAAAAATTTATATATCAAAATAACATTTTTAAAAACTTAAGTATCATAGTAGCACTTTTGGCTTGAAATCCGAAACTGGTAATTCCGGATTATGAATTCCGGAATTACCAATTCCGGAATTGTTTTTTTTTTTTTCGTTTTCCAAAATTGAATTTCCCAAAATAATATGTCCGTAAATAGGGAGCGATCACGTCCTTATATAGAGCGATCGCTCCAAGTGTACTCCGGCGTCACCAATTCCGAATTCTATTTTTTTTTTATTTTTCAAAGCTGATAAATGAGGAAAATAATATTTTCTGGAAAATAGCGAGCGATCGCACGTTTATGGGGGGCGATCGCTCATAGTGTAATCCGGAATTGATAACTCCGGATTCTATTTTTTTTTTTTTTTTCAAAAAAGTAAAAAAGCAAATTAATATTCTGGAAAAAGGAGAGGGCGATCGCGCGTTTTATGGAGAGATCGCTCCTTAGTGACGTATCTTCAAATCCGGAAATGCAAATTCCGGATTTGCTTTAATTTGAATCCGGTTATACCATCTCCGGATTCAAATTTTCAATTACTCACCATTTCCAATTGAAACACAGGGAAGAAGAAGGAGTAAGTGCAGTAAGAGATAGAGAAAGAAAGAATTAAGGAGAAGGAGAAGGAGAAGGAGAAGGAGAAGGAGAAGGAGAAGGAGAAGGAGAAGAGAAGAAGTTTAAAGAGTTGTGAGAGAAAGTGTTAGTTTGGTACCTAAGAATGGTTAGTTATATTTCTTTTTTTAATTTGTTTTGAGCTGTTAATTTTAGCTATATATATTTTTCTAAGAATTTTTATTTGTGCATTTTTATATAATTTGTTGTTAAAATTATTGTGATTTATGTACTTAATTTTTGATTGTCAATGAATTAAACAATTGTAATTTAATTTTTGCCTAGTTAGAATTTTTTTAAGTTAGGTTTAAAATAAAGTGTTTGTTAAAATTACTTTGACAAACATGTTGCAATTTTTCTATTTAAATGTAGCAAAACTTTAAGTCCCATTTAAATTTAACGTAAAATCTAGGGAGAAACGCGTTTCTCCATAAGTTATGGAGAAACGGGTTACGGGTATCCAGAAGCTATTGAAAGGATATCCAGAAACTCCATGACCTTGTCACATAGTTACTTCTGGATATCAGTCTCAAAGGTTCTGGATATCCAGAACCCTTTGAAAGGATATCCAGAAGCTTATGAAAGTGATATCCAGAAACCTTCAAAATGATATCCAGAAACTTTCAAAATGTTTCTGGATATTTATTTGATGGTTTCTGGATATACATTTGAAGGTTTTCTTCGGATATCCAAACCTTCAATAAGCATTTTCTGGTCTCGCCTTGGATTCGCTTCAAATATGTTTCGGATATTCATTCGATGGTTTCGGATATACATTTGAAGGTTTCTCGGATATCCAGACACCTTCAATAAGCAATTTGTGGTCTTGACCTTGGATTTGGCTTCAAATATGTTTCTGGATATCCGCTCAAAGGCTTCTGGATATCCGTTCCAAAGCTTCTGGATATCCAGAACCCTTTGAGACTGATATCCAGAAATTTTCTTCTGGTTATCAAATGTATAGTTTCTGGCTATTAAAAACGCGTTTCTCCATAGTTATGGAGAAACGCGTTTCTCAGCAGACCTACTCTAAATTTAATTACTATTAAATTTTTGTATTTCAGATGAATCAACATGAACAACAACAATTTATTGATCCTGGGCCAATCGATCCACATGTATTGACTTCTCAGGATACACATAGATCTAAATATATTTGGGAGGGACAACAGTTAACCAATTTAAGACCTAGGCGTGGTCCAGTACTTCCAGCTAGAGTTGATTGGAGGATAGAAGATAAGCTTATAAATACAGGATTTTATGGAGTGTATTTATTAGGTCATATACAATATGATTGGCATTTGATTGAGGCTTTGATTGAAAGATGGCGTCCAGAGACCCACACTTTTCACTTACCTGTAGGGGAGATGACCATCACCTTAGAGGATATTGGCATGTTGTGTAATCCGGAGTTATCAATTCCGAATTACACTATGAGCGATCGCCCCCCATAAACGTGCGATCGCTCGCTATTTTTTCAGAAAATATTATTTTCCTCATTTATCAGCTTTGGAAAATAAAAAAAAAAAAATAGAATCTGGAATTGGTGACGCCGGAGTACACTTGGAGCGATCGCTCTATATAAGGACGCGATCGCTCCCTATTTACGGACATATTATTTTGGGAAATTCAATTTTGGAAAACAAAAAAAAAATAAAATAAAAAAAATTCCGGAATTGGTAATTCCGGAATTCATAATCCGGAATTATCAGTTTCGGATTTCAAGCCAAAAGTGCTACTATGGTACTTAAGTTTTTAAAAATGTTATTTTAATATATAAATTTTTAAAAAGCTATATTTTAAAAAAAAAATCCGTTATACTTAATGGGGATATAAAATAATAAATAAATAGTTATTGTAATTATGAAAATTGAATTTTATAAATAAATAAATATTAATAAATTTCTATTTTAAAAGTGTGTCTTTGAATTTGAATAATATAATTAAATAAAAAATTTGTGTATTTTCAAAATAGGTAGAGAAAATATACCCCACCACTAAAAGCCACAAACACCGACCCCAAATAAAAAAAAAAAGGTCAATATAAAACCAAAAATCAGAACTTTTTCTTTCGTTTCCATAAAAAAGTGTTTATATTTATTCGTTCATTCTCCACGCTTTTCTGGAACCAAAATTGAAGACACAGTTCAAACCTCCATCTCTTCTCCTTTCTCTCTCTAAAAGTTATTTTTTCTCTCTTAACAATTGGCTATGCCGTTCGTTGACGTTGCCGCCGCATACCAGAGCAGTGTTGATGCGGCAATCAACAATGGGATAAAGATTTTCTACAGAACCTACGGTCGCGGACCGGTCAAAGTCTTGATGATCATTGGTGAAATTTCGCTACTTCTCCACCAAATCCCTTGAATTTTCGAAATGCTTTTAGCCAAATTTTTCTGGGTTGTACCTCAATTTGGTAATTGATTTCAGGTTTGGCGGGAACTCACGAATCATGGGGACCACAAATAAAGGGGATTGCTGGTACGGCGACACCCAACGATGAGCAATGGCCGGCCGATGATCGGAGCTTTCCAGAGGAAGGTGACGGCCGGTATAGTGGCAATGGTGTGGAGGTCTGCGCTTTTGATAATCGAGGAATGGGTCGCAGTTCAATACCCACCAAAAAGTCGGAATATACGTGAGTTTTGTAATTTTAAATTCACAACCTGTATTTATATAGTATTTAATAAATGCATGACTTTTTTCTTTTAATAGTTTTAATCAATGATTTTGATATCTACCTATTTTAATTTCAGTATCTAATAAAAACATTATCTCAAAGGTTTTTTTTCTTTAACTTAGAAATGAAATGGTTTTGCGATTTTAAAAATTGTTATTGTATCATGTTTGATAATACTTTCAATAATAATTTTTGGATTTTCATTAGGTTAATTATTTTTTATTTAAATTATTAGTCAAAGTGTAATCAAGTTGACCATAAGTTGCAAGAACAGTGGGACGGATGAAGTATACGTACATATATTTATTTGTGACAAGGATAAAGAGATGATCTTTTCATTTGGGGGGGGGGGGGAAAGAAAGAATGTAGGGTCAAAGAGGACAAGATGTCTTCTAAAGAGCCAAAGCAAAACAAAAACATTAGAAGGAAGAGATAAATATTTGATTTTGCAAAAATCTTGAAGCTTTTTCTGAAGTATATTGTGGAACGTAACTCAAAATTTAACAGTTAAATATATGCCACTCTGCGTGCAGAACAAGGATCATGGCGAAAGATGCAATAGCTGTGATGGACCATTTGGGTTGGAAAAGAGCTCATGTATTTGGCCATTCAATGGGTGAGTAAAAATCAGAGCTTTTCAGCATTTTGTGTTTGAATAAAGCTGGGTTGTTAAAATATTTATTTTGATCACTTTACTTGTGATTTAAGAAGGCCTTGTTCCTTGTTTTTTCACCATATAGGAGGTATGATAGCTTGCAAGCTGGCAGCGACAGTACCTGAGAGAATTATTTCTTTGGCTTTACTTAATGTAACCGGTGGAGGTTATGAATGTTTACCAAAGGTATCATTTTCTTGCGTAATGCAATTGATAATGCAAATTTGACTTTCCAACTATTGGGGATAAGCCGTATTATTTTTGAATCATAAAGCTATACTTGGAACCTAAAATTTATTTCATCAGCTTTACGATGATATACATGCCAAATCACTTGTGAGAATTACGAACTATAGAACATGATCAAGATTCAAGAGTAATACGCCATCTGTCCCATATTGAATGACCATTTTTGTCCCAAAATGAATGACCTTTTGAAAATTTTCCTTCAAAAAACTGTCCCTAAATGATTTTTTTTCATAGTTAATTATATTTTTGCAATACCTAAAATCTTGAAAGGGAATAGCAAGAATGTTTATGATTTTTTCTATTAAAAATCAACTTGTTCAAAAAGACCCTTAAATTCAAAATGGTCATTCATTTTGGGACGGAGGGAGTAGTAGTTTCTTCATAGAAACTCACTTTCATTTAAAACCAAAGGGTCAAATCACATTTCATAGGAAAATAAAGTTTCTCTTGCGAGCTACAGTTTCCTTCTCATGTCAAGCCAAATCTTGATTTCTGAGTGCAAACATCTGAATGCTTCTGCATATGCACAGCCTGCAAGCTTCTCAAGTAACCTAACACACAAGGAAATCAGTCAAAGCTCTTCTTTGACTATCCATCATGTTTTCACCATTACTTTGTTCTGCTTCTTTTGATTAAATTCTTAATTTTTATTTTTATTTTGATACATTTGACAATTGTATAGTATGCTAGAAAACGAAAGTTTTGGGCTATATAAGTGGTCTCTTTGGTTTGAGAAAACCATGTTCATGAAAATAATGTTCAGGCCATTTTCTTTTTGGCAGTTTGATCGTCAAACTCTATCCATTGCCATACGCTTTTTGAAGGCGAAAAATCCCGAGCAAAGGGCAGCTGTTGACCTAGACACTCACTTTACAAAGGTTGGTCATTTTTGTCATGTTCTTAATCCTCTTTCGTGATTTATCTCATAAAAGTATTTGGATAGCTTGTCTGTGTTTGGGTGGGGCCTTTGAATAATTGTGGACTCTCTCTTTTCTTCATCTTTATTTTGATTCTCACTATTTCAAGTAGTCATATTTGGTATGTAAGCATTGGGGATTTACACCAAGTCCTATCTTATGTGATCCTTTGCTTGAAAGCAAGTAATTTTCATGATGTGATTTTTGTATCAGTCGGTTTTACGTTTACCATTCGAACTGAAATACTTCATGGTCGTACTTCTTTTGTTCGGAAGATTATAAGGTTTTTTGTTTTTATCTCTTTAATGAATTTAAATGAATACTTACATCTGTGCAGGAATATCTAGAGGAATGTGTTGGACTTAAAACCAGAAGGGCAATCTTATATCAAGTAAGTGTTTTTTTTTTTTTTTTGAGAAAATCAAGTAAGAACTTTTAATGATCTTTTTTATAAATTTAATATAGAAAAACATTGATGAGTAATAATTAACAGCTTCCCTGTGGTATGTTGTAACAAACATTAATCAATTAGATGGCATTCCTATTTTCTCATATATGATACTCTTAGTGAGTTTCATATTTAATGTTCTTGCACAATCAACCAAGCTGACTTCATAATTTCATGCTAAATGAGCTTACCAAGACGTAATTTTTCAGGAATACGTGAAAGGCATATCAGCTAGTGGGATGCAATCAAACAGTGGTTTTGATGGTCAAATTAACGCATGTTGGACGCATAATATATCTCGAACAGAACTGGAATTCATCCGCGCCACTGGATTTTTAATATCGGTTATTCATGGCAGGTATCAGCAAAGCCTTAAATCTTAATGACACCACATTTCATTCTTATTATGTGTTTTCTTCAACGGTTGATGAAATTTTCTGAAAGTATAGGCATGATATCATCGCTCAAATAGGCCACGCAAAGAGACTTGCAGAGAAATTGCACCCTTACGCTAGAATGGTAGATCTTCATGGAGGGCATCTAGTGAGTCATGAAAGAACTCAAGAGGTATAAATTTTGTTTGTCCAGTCTGCCTTTCCTACACAACATTAAGTTCAAGAAATGAACATTTTTATTTATTCCCAATATCGATTCCCCTTGCTCCAGTTGTTTCACGGAAAATAATTTCATGAAATGATTTTAGGGGAATCATTTGAATGTAAAGTTACTTTTATTTTATTTTATTTTACTTGAATAATGAATGTAAAAAATGGAGGGAAGTAAAAACTTATAATAAGATGGAAGTAGGGAAATAAGTGGGAGGGAGAGTGAAGATGTAAAAGTTTTTGGAAAGTGGCCTACGGAGCTCACATGCATAATTCGTCCTCCATGTGGGGGATTGATTTTTTTTTTCACGATGACATATGAGGATTCATGTTAGCCGACCCCAAATTATTTTGGGACTAAGGCTTTGTTGTTGTTGTTGTTGTATGGTTGATTCATTTTCCTGAAATTACAAAACACATTAAATCTCAAAAAACGTTCTCCAAGAATTATTTTTTCGTGAAACAAATGGCGCCTTAAGCTAAGATTCTCCATTTATGCTTGCTTTACTACTTGAGCTTATATATATTACAATCAAGTCGTAACTCGAGCTTTCACTAGATTATACAGTGTTGTTGATACCTTTCTTAACTTCCATCAAAATCCAGGTCAATGAAGCTCTTTTTGAATTGATTAAGGCAGCAGAAAACAAGATTTCCCCTCACGAATGGACAAATTTGCCTACCAAAAGCCAGGGTAAGCATCACAAAGTCAAACCCTCGAGGGTTAGCTCAATAAATGATGTACAAACTTCTGAAATAGGAGGTTAGAAATCTTAGTCCAGCTAGAAGCGAAACTGTAAACTGTAAATTGTACCGAGTAGGATGAAAAAAGTTATGTGCAAGGGGAAGGCTACCCTCTATTGTGTAGCCTAACATCTCATCTATGAAAAAAGAAATTACTTCTGAAGAGTTGCATTCTCTAGCCTCTTGAAACCAGGGTCCTTTTTTCTATTTTTCATTTTCTCTAAGGTAGTTGGGTGTAAATATGCTAATGTGGTGTGCTGTTATTTTGCCAGGTTGGCTGGTGACATGGACATCATCTAACAGAAAAAATCAAGAGGGAGAGGGAGGAAGCAATCCCTTTGGCATTGCAGAAAAGCTGAGTCTTTTCGTATTTTCCAAAGAGCTGTTAAACGTCTAAAGCCAGTAAGAGTTGGAGCTGCACTCACCCTTGCCTCTTCATCTGCTGGTAATTTCTTCATCTTATACTTGATTGAAAGCCCCAGGTCTTGTCAGGTGCAGTTAAATATTATATGATCATATACATGAATTTACTGAAATATCAAACTCCGGAAAGCCTTCATCACTACAACCATCGAGAACACACAACTCTTTGAATGTTATTTCAACTGGGGAAGATATCGGTGACCCTAAGAAGGCAAGTAACTTTAAGACCTCTGAAAAAGCTCGAGTTGGCAACCTCACAAACTCAGCAAGACCATCTGGGGAAATGTCTTGAAGAAGAAGAACCACCATGACAAGAGGTTACTTGCTGTTGCAGATGATGTGAACTCCCCCTGTTCAATTGAGAAGTTGTGTCACAACTCTCCGGAGTGCATCAAATCTCAGAGAATGGCACTCGAATGGGAATAGTTGATGAAGACAACTGGACTTGATGATGGTAAAAAGAGATCAACTTAACACTCCCCTCCCCCCATTCATTGTCTTTCAGTTTTCACATAATTTTCTTGATATTTATTGGCTTTGAGATGGAGTTACTTGCTGTTGCAGAAGATGTGAATTCCCCCAGTTCAAGTTTAACTGAGATATTCCCTCACAACCTTTGGGAGTGCATCAAATCTCAGATAATGTCACCCAATTGGGAGACTGATGGAAAAATTTCTACATCTGGAAATAAAACCTAGCAAGTGCACTTGTTACCGTTGTAGTAACGTACAAAAGAAAGGGTCGAGCCACATAGACTTAATGAAAATAAGTTGATTTATAAAACTGAGTTATAAAAAGGGATTTGTTATGGTTGTTGAGTCCTATTCTATTAATTGTAGGAATTAAAACTTATACTAAGATAGCTATTAAGAATGATGAAGTAATTCATATTATGAGAGAAATTCACAATTGGGTTCACAAATACCTTTAATCTATGTTATGTCAATAATTAAAGGGTCTATCTTATTCACTGATTCATTTACGTAATTAAGGATTGAGACGGTTTGTTGTACGATTTACAATCCTAATACCCCATTTACATTAACCTTTCCGCTAAGTCCATATAATACACAAGGAATTCATTAAGCACTCGAGAACAATTAAACCTAAATCTTGTTGATTTCTGTTAAGTTTTCAATTAGATTTAATCATCAAAGTATTAATCAATGTATCAAACACCCGTATTAACGAAATGAATCATAACCTAATTGTTTAATAGCCAATTATTAGAGATTGATACACTTACCAAAGTTTAGTTTTTGTATATATCCTTAATTATTCTGTAATTATCTTTTCCATATGTAATTATCCTTTCCATACTGTAGCTTAAGGTTTGTGTATATATATACTCTTTAATGATTCAATAATAAAATAAGTTTTCCTTCCTTCTCTCTCGTTTCTATATGGTATCAGAGCCTTCAGATCTTAATTTTTTCTTCTCCTCCTACCTTCTTCAATGGCCACTGCCGATTTCCAGATTCTTCACAATTCCGCCGAGCCTTCCATCCCTCTTGTCGTTGTATCCCTCTCTCACGTTCTCAAATTAACCCCAACCAACTTCATCTCCTGGAAAACTCAGATTGAGGCCACCCTGCTTGGTCTTGATCTTTACAAATTCATAGATGGCTCTTATCTAGCCCCCCCCAAAAAAAAACCCTACCTGCTCCGCCTACCCCTACCACTGTTGCTGCCACACCCACTGCTTCCACCACAGTTGCTGCCCCTACCATTCCTACCACTGGTGACACTACCGACACCAACACTACCACTCATAAACTTGAACCCAGATCCACTCCTTGTGTGTTTGTCGGCTACTCTGCCAAACAGAGTGCCTATTATTGCCTTAATCCTACCACAAATAAAATATACACTTCCCGGCATGTCAAATTTATCGAGACAACATTTCCCTTCTCCTCTTTAACCACCACCCAAAATACATCCTCCACTACTACTGTCGACGACTGGTGCACCCTTCAAATTCCTATTCTCTCGTCTACCTCTCAGCCTATATCTCCACCTTCTCCTCCTACTTTATCCACCGCCCCTCCCCTCCCCCCCATCTTCACAGCCGCTGCCCACACCATCACAGATTTCTCCACCCATCTCCTCCTATTTTACCTCTCCAGATAATTTCCCTGCTGGAACCAGTCCCACTTCAGCTACTGAACCCAGTAACACTGCTCCATCTCCTCCACATATTCCTCCTCCCCCTCCTCTTCCTCCTCGGCCTCATACTAGATCACAAAGTGGCATTTGTAAACCCATCACTAAACTAAATCTTATGTATCTCTTCCCTCTCCTCATCCTGAGCCAACCACTGTTGCTCAGGCTCTTAAAAGTCAGGTTTGGCGAGATGCCATGCAAACTGAGTTCAATGCACTCATTCAAAACAAAACTTGGGACCTCGTTCCGCCTTCTCACTCTCAAAATTTAATTGGGCGCAAATGGGTTTTCTGTACCAAATACAACTCTGATGGGTCCATTGATCGCTATAAAGCCCGACTCGTTGCTAAGGGTTTTCATCAACGTCCCGGGTTAGACTATTCTGAAACTTTCATTCCCATTGTCAAACCCGCCACCATCCGTCTTGTTCTCTCTCTAGCCGTACAAAATAACTGGTCCATCCGTCAAGTCGACATAAATAATGCCTTCCTTCAAGGGTCATTAAAAGAAGATGTCTATATGGTCCAACCCCCCGGGTTTATCAGTCCTTCTCACCCGTCTCATGTATGTAAACTTCGTCAGGCTCTCTATGGTCTCAAACAAGCACCACGTGCTTGGTACAATGAACTTCGGTCCTATCTACTTTCCTTAGGGTTTGTCAATTGTGTCTATGACTCATCTCTTTTTACTCTTCATCACTCCTCCCATATTATCTATCTCTTGGTCTACGTCGACGATATTGTTATCACGGGCTCTAACTCTTCTCTTCTTCACTCCTTTATTTCCTCTCTCTCATCACGTTTTTCGCTCAAAGATTTGGGCAATCTTTCCTATTTTCTCGGTGTTGAAGTTATTCCTCACCCCGATGGTATTCTTCTCAGTCAACATAAATACATACAAGATCTTCTTCTTAAGTCTCATATGGAAGCTGCCAAACCAGTCCCTACCCCTATGGCCTCTAATCTCTCTCTTACTCTTCATGACGGCAGCCCTCTCTCCACTCCCACTGAGTATTGGGATCTAGTTGGGGGTCTCCAATATCTCTCCCTGACTCGTCCGGATATTTCTTATGCCGTCAACAAGTTATCACAGTTCATGCACTGTCCCACCGACATACATTGGGGAGCTCTTAAACGGGTTCTTCGTTACTTGGTGGGTACTTCAGCTCATGGTCTGCTTCTCCGCCGTGACTCTCCTTCCACTCTTCATGCCTTTACTGACTCCGATTGGGCGGGAAATAAGGATGATTACACTTCTACGTCAGGCTATATTGTTTACCTCGGTAAAAATCCTATTTCCTGGAGTTCGAGAAAACAACGGACTTTGGCTAGATCTTCTACAGAGGCGGAATACCGCGCCGTAGCTGCTACTTCGGCTGAAGTACTGTGGGTCAGAAATCTCATTACTGAACTCCGTCTCCCTCTTGCTGAAGTACCAGTTATTTATTGCGATAATATGGGAGCTACCTACCTTGCTGCTAATCCGAGATTTCATTCCCGTATGAAGCATCTTGGATTAGATTATCATTTCGTTCGGGAAAATGTTCAGAGTCAAAATCTACGAGTATCTCACATTTCCGGCAAAGAACAGCTTGCGGATGCCTTAACGAAACCATTGGCCCGTCCTCGGTTTCAAGATCTCATGTGCAAGATTGGACTATCTTCTAGACCGTCCATCTTGAGGGAGCGTATTAGAGATTGATACACTTACCAAAGTTTAGTTTTTGTATATATCCTTAATTATTCTGTAATTATCTTTTTCATATGTAATTATCCTTTCCATACTGTAGCTTAAGGTTTGTGTATATATACTCTTTAATGATTTAATAATAAAATAAGTTTTCCTTCCTTCTCTCTCGTTTCTATACCAATATGTATTTTAACATACAATTGAAACACTAAAATTAAATGATAATTACTATGATGAATGAGAATGAGGATGAGATAGATTAAAAGAACAAATATTTATAGCATATAGATTCGGTATTTGTTACATCCATTCCACGAATCGAAGAGTTTAGCTACTCATAGCCATAGAAATAAAAACAAAGCATAAAATAGAAGACATTAAACCTGAAATAGAAGTAGAAAAATCTTTGATCCTTCGCTAAGAACTTGAAATCAAAAGTGACAAACTAATTAAAACATAAACCTAAAAGTTGTTGGAGTTTGAGAATACTCCCTCCCTCTCAAAATGATTGTCTCACTTTTTTTGCATTTATTACGAAGAAACTTTGAACAATAATTTTAGGTTGATTTAATTATACAAACGAAGATCTAAAACTTGCAATTGATAGTATTATTGATGGTGTATCAATAATGAGTTTTAGATTTTCATTTGTATAGTTAAATAAACCTAAAATTATTGTTCAAAGTTTCTTTGTAATAAAAACAAAAAAAGTGGGACAATCATTTTGGAACGAAGGGAGTATATAATAGGGCAAAGAAGGTGCCAAAAGTAAAGTAGGGAAAAAAAAACCATTCTCCTTCTTAAAAACGAAACAGGAAGTCGCTAGAACTAGAACGGGGGAGGGTGCCGTCACACCCAAAAAGGGGGTGCGACCGCCCCTTATGTCAGTGACAAAATTATGATTTTCTGGAATGGAGTGTTGTCACACCTTAAAATGTCATTAAAACACGACTACAACTCAAGGTTGGGCAACAAATAAGTCCAAAAAAAAATATCATTTGGACGTGTGATAAATATCCATTAAATACCCTCAAATTTATAGTTTGCTCGTACTCGAGTAAAATAAAAATAAATCAGGACAAAAATAAAACTACTCTCTAAACTTAATGATAAAACATGAAAAGAAAATAAAACATATTTTTGGGATGTTCCTTCACATAAGAGTTGTTAGCCACACAAGTCTCAGATTCTGACAAGCACACATAATCAACAAGCGTCGTTATGAACATGAGATTACGATTACATTAATGCATATAAATCACAATTCGCCACCACATAATGGAATGATGAGTGAATAGTGGGAGATCGTTGTCACCAAAATAAGATAGTTTACAAGACCACTTATGCCATGCTCTAAACCAAAGACGATATAAGATGGTGAAATTATGCAAGGACACCATATGCATATTAATCATAACTGTCAACCCGGCTACTATTTAGAAATAAAATATGGATTAATGGGTTGTAATGTTCGCGACAATCTCGGGCTCGATGTATAGCTACAAATGAAGATAAGGACATATGAAATCAAACAAGTGAAACTAGGAAACCTTCTATGCCAATATATATCCTCACTTGAGTGTAACTCTCCACTCTCCCATGTCACCCCATGTCTCAACCCCTAAACTAAAAATTTACATGCTTTCATAAACTATAGGTTGATGATATTTCCTAACTTTCCGTGGTCAATTTACCTCACAACTTTAATATAATAAGAAGGCTAATCTTTTTTTCTTTTTCACTTGCACCTCTTTTCAATCTAATACATAACCCTTTTCCCCAAAATTGACATCTTCCCCCTATCCCTATTATTTCCCAAGCACAGCCTTCAATTTTTCATTCATTTCATAATTCCACTTTCTTGAAAATGTCAAAAAAATCATGTATAAGTGTAGGTGTTAGATATAGTGTGGGTAAGAAATGAAGGCGAATGATGTTCTTTGATATCCATATTCACTTGTAATAATAACTCTAGCAAGAGCACTAGTTACCGTATTAGTAATGCGCGAAAGCGACGGTCGATCCAATAGAGACTTCGTAAAAAACAAGTTAATTTAAACAGTAACAGAAAAAAGTTAGTTTTTTTGTTTTTGTTTGATTAACTAAGAATGCAATTAAAATTAACTAACTAAAACAATCAATTAAAAGTAACAAGTAATCGAAGATACCAGATTTAAGCAGTTGGAGACAAACCTACGGATTGGATGCACATATATCTCATCAGTATGCAATGTTAATAATATTTTCAATCAATGTTAGAGATTCATTCACTTTAAGTAAAATTGGGCGCTCTCACATCCTTAATTATTCACTAAGGGGCCGTTTGGTAGCCTTTTTTAGGTTGAATATGATTATTAATTCAATAAGTTTGGTGTTTGGTACATTAAATGCAACCACTGTATTATTTCTAACAACCTGAATAGTAACCTCTTATCCCCTCTTATTCCCTCTTATCCCCTTCTTATTAATCCCAAAAAAAGGGTAGTATTATTAATCCCCTGATTAATAATCCCCTCACTATTAATACAGGCTAATCCTATCGGCCTACCAAACGAGCCCTAAATGTTATTCTTTCCACTTTGTCTCTAAATAAATATTCAAATTTAGGAAATTTTAGTTTGAAAATGAATGTCATTTTTTTAATAAACTTTGTTTATAAATGATTTTTAACAAACAAAAATTTCGCTATCTATTTTATTATCATAAAACTAAAAATTTAAAAAGTAAATAACAAGAATATTTCTGCATTTTTTTCATTAAAATATACTCCCTCCGTCCCACTTGATTTAGGATTTTTTCACCCGGCACGAAAATTAAAAAATACTATTATAATAAGAGTAAAGAGAAGAAGTGGAGGATGTATTATGAGTATTAATAGTAAAATAGAAAAGAAAATGAGTGGAAAAATAGTAAAGAGATTATTGTTATGTGTATGAAGGAAGTATAATAAACGCATAATAATAATAATTTTTCTTAATATGAAATTTGAACGTTCGTTTAGAGCTACATGATATATAGACTTGTTAAAGTTAAAATCTAGTAACGTGGGTATGTAGAGTATTTTGAGATGAAGGACATTCTGATTGTCAAAAGCCAAAAGATTAATTTTTTTTATTTTTTTTTTATTTATTTTTTTATTTATTTTTATTTTTATTTTTATTTTTATTTTTATTTTTATTTTTATTTTTATTTTTATTTTTATTTTTATTTTTATTTTTATTTTTATTTTTATTTTTATTTTTATTTTTATTTTTATTTTTATTTTTATTTTTATTTTTATTTTTATTTTTATTTTTATTTTTATTTTTATTTTTATTTTTATTTTTATTTTTATTTTTATTTTTATTTTTATTTTTGAAGGAAAAGATTTAAGTAAATGGTTGGAGTGTGAAAATAGAGATGAGTTTGGAAGCACAAGAATAAGAATTGGGCGGCCCAAATGATTAATTGCGTGAGATCTATTTACTATCATTAACAACGT
This sequence comes from Adenophora triphylla var. japonica, assembly GCA_022495995.1. NCBI lineage: Eukaryota > Viridiplantae > Streptophyta > Magnoliopsida > Asterales > Campanulaceae > Adenophora > Adenophora triphylla. The sequence goes on along the minus strand of JAFEMH010000619.1, from coordinate 307,514 downwards.
GCGTTTGGAGCCAAACCAATGCTTCTTAATTTAATTAATCATTACTCCTATCCTAAAAACCACTCCATTTATTTTAACCTCCCTAGCTAATCATTAATTACCTCCTTAATTCTTCTGTAACTTAATTCCTCCTTTTTTTTTTTTTTTTGGGACATAGAAGTATAACATACATACATAGGATTACATAATGCTAAGTGATCATAAAACGCTGTAATAAACTTCAAATTCGTCTAAAAATGTGTTTAGTTAAAATAATGGTTGTCTAAACACACTGCGAGCCGACTAGTAGGGTTTGGGCGCCGCCTACCACCGAGATCAGTTTAACAATTTTAATATTTTTATAAAATATTTGGTGCTAAAACTAAAATGGACGCCGTTTCTTGACGGTATAAATTCCAAAATGTCCTTACTGAAGACTCTAATAGTGAATTGATTAATTTAAATCACAAATCTCAAGTTATTTCAATAGGATTTTATAAATCATGTCTAAATACTCGATCCCGCATAGGCCTCGTCTAAAACCCGTCTAGGCACTCTAAATGATAGGCTCGGCTTCGCCGCCTAGTAGCCGCCTAGCCAGTTTTAGAACCTTGCTTTTGAGCAATGCTAGGATTAATAAAAAAAGATTATAAATATGGTTGAATAATGATTTGATAATTTGATTGAATATTTAATTAATGAATATTAGAACCTATAAACAAAACATCCAATTAAACATTGTCAAATTATAGAGATCGAAGATATAAACAAAATACATATTCTCCCATCTCAAAAGTATTACTATTAATTAAATATACTCCCTCCGTCCCAGCGAAAGAGCCATTTATTTCCTTTTTGGGCGTCCCATTTAAAAAGCCACTTTCCCAAAAAGGAAACCTTAAATCACTATTCTCTCCACTCATTCTCTCTCCTACTTTACTTTTACACTCACAACATTATCTTTCTTACATCACCTCCCACTCATTCTCTCTCCTATTTAATTTTTCATACTCACAACATTTAAATTTTTTCTCTTTCCTACATCACATTTCTTATTTTGCGTGTCGGACAAATTTACCGACTCTTTCGCTGGGACGGAGGGAGTATGTATCAATGAACTCGCGATATAGAGTCAGGTATAATCAGACTATATAACAGTTCAATTTGTTAAATAAATAAAATGTGTTATGTATGCATGGAAGCAAATGGAGTAGTACTACTAATAATAGGTGAACGAATAACAAGACGTACGTGTGTGCATTAATTAATTGTGGGTTAAGTTCATCATTACTAATCGGTAATTGTTCACTAATTAACACCCCCTAATATTCATATTACCAGCTCTAGCCCCCATTTTAATTAATGCTGGATTTTCAAATATTAATTACTCATTTAACTCCTATAATCGTGGGCACCAACGTCCTTAACTCCTCTCTCCTCCTACCCTTCCCTTCAATGGAGTATATAGTATATGCTACCTGCAGCCTCTCACCAAATCTTTAACCTCTCTCTCTCTCTCTCTCTCTCTCTCTCTCTCTCTCTCTCTCTCTCTCTCTCTCTCTCTCTCTAACGTCATTTCCTTAATCCCTCTCTAAAACACACACACACACAATGGAGGGTGATAACAACCTTGAACATGCAACTCTTGAAGATTACAACAATATTGATCTGCTTGATTTTAGGTTGTGGGATGAACTAATGTGAGCAAATTTTGAAATTTTTTCTTCATTTATTTTGGAACGGAGGGAGTATACGCACTAATTTTCTTTTGTTTCGGCATGCAGGGAGTTAGAAGAAGAAGATAGTTCTTTCAGAAGTTTCTTAGGCAGCAGCTCCTTTGACAACATTCTTGATGAAAATGATCCTCCACTAATTTCACTTCTTCAAGATCATACAAACTACGATGATCATAATTTTACGAATATTCTTGAACATGATTCATCAATCTCAGTTCCTCGTGATCTTCCGTACTTTCCTTTACCTGAATGCCCACATTCAGAACAACAAATTTATCCTTTCATGCTACCAGACTTGTTAAATGACTTTGAAAGCTGGTTTAACGATAACCTCTCAGTTTTGGCTAATGCAAATGAGCCCGCCTTGGAATTTAACGGTGGTACTGTTAACGACGTTAGCAACATTGCTAGTGTCGATGTGATGGATCAAGAGAGTGATGTATTTGTAAGTGATGAACAAATGAGGAGGAAGAGACTGAGAAGGTCAATAATGCCCAAGTCATCAGGACTCAAGCTCGAAGAGATACAAAAGTATTTTCATTTACCAATCATCAAGGCTGCTAAGGAGCTTAGGGTTGGTGTGACTCTACTGAAGAAACGATGCAGGGAGCTGAACATCGCTCGTTGGCCTCATAGGAAGATCAAGAGCTTGAAATGCCTCATTGATAATGTCAAGGTAAACCTACCTACAATATTTACATTTTGTGTGCAGAGAGCTGAACATCGCTCGTTGGGATTAAGTATAATGTTAGTATTTGATTGATTGTACTAAAAATAATGATAATGCAGGAGTTGGGGATGACAGATGAGACTGAAATAGAGATGTTGGAAGAACACAAGAAGACAATGGAGAAGGTGCCTGAATTTACAATGACTCTCAGAACCAAGAAGCTAAGGCAAGCCTGCTTCAAGGCGAACTACAAGAGGAGAAGACTTCTTCGTTCGCCTCTTTGATTGAGCTCTTAATTTACCTTCCTAATTAACATTTTACGACTTTCGTTTTTCTTAGGTTTACTTAATTAATTAGTGTGTAACCATGGGAGTTAACTTCATCCCCTTTTTGAACAATTCTGGATCACTTATGTTCAGTTGAATATCGATCACTTGCATTTTGTTTAACCCTCCAAATTCCATTATTTTTAATGAGTCCCGAGTCCCGACGTATACATGCTGAACAAAATGCAGTATTTTTTTTTAATAAAAAAGCATAGTAAAAATTTTGTTATGCGTCAATCAAAAATGTAACACATCCCCCATACAAATCCACAAGAATTTTATTTTTGATCGATTAATATATTATCGGAAGAAAAGTGATAGATAGATATATATACATATAACATTGTTCAAATGTTGATCTTGATAGAGGTACGTTGATCCTGCGACCATCATAGAGCTCCGGTTTGCATAATAGTGGAAATTAAGTCCCAGTTTGTTTCTTGGTTTCCATGGAACTGCAAGTGTCTGCATAGATAGAGCCTTGCCTGCTCATTTAGTTTCTTCGTTTCCATGGAACTGCAAGTGCCTGCTTAAAGCTTCCATAGAGCCTTGCCTGCACAACAAAAACACATTCATTGGATAGCTATATAATAAATGGTATATTAATTGAATTCATTTAGCTAGGCCAACCATCATAAGGTTATTATTTATTTAAAACTAAACTAATCTCTTCGATTCAATATAACTGTCAATTTAAAGTAAATTTAGTTTAAAATAATTGGCACTTTTTAGTTAAAAATATTGAACTTACACTTTTATCCTTGCATACCGTCCCAAAATGTTTGTCCCATTTAACTTTTTTGTTGAACTTTGACCACAAATTTATGAGAAATTAATCATATTCATGAAATTCGAAAAGTTGTTGTTGATAATATTATTAATGGTGAATCAATAGAAATTTTTAGAATTTCATGAACATAATTAAACTGTCATATATTTGTGGTTAAAGTTCAACAAAAAAGTCAAATGAGACAAACATTTTGGGACGGAGGGAATAACTTAAAACAATTTATTAATTGTTTTAGTGAGGGAAATATTATAGGAGAGAGAAACAATTGATATGACCAAAATTGGTAGCTTATTCATTAAGTCATAATAATAATAATAATAATTTTTTTAAAATCCCAAAAAGTGACAGTTATTTTGTATCGTGGAAGTAAATATCATCAACAATAATTTTGACACATTATTTACAAAGGTTACCTTGTTTTTAACTTTTTAAGATATTCAACCTTACCAACTAAACTAACTAAAATTATACAAATGACCCTGAAATATATTTTCGTTAACTTTTTTCCGTTAATTGCTTCTAAAATCACAATTATAAAGTATCAAAAATTTATAATTTCTTGAATTTTATTGAAGGTGAAAAAAGACAAATTGAATAAAAAATAAAAGACGAGTCAAAATTTTAAATTGCAATAATAATTATTCATTTCTTCATTTTTTGTTGACTTCATATCGTTGATTTTTTTCAATTTTAATGAACAAAGCTTTATTATATTTATAAATTTGTATTTCATACAGGGGCGGACATAGGCACACCCAAAGGGGTGGCTGTGAATCCCCCAAAATTAATGTTGACATGGAAAAAAAAACTACTAAGTGCACCCCCACTTACCGGCTCAACCCACCCCCTTGGCAAAAAAGGAAGAAACGATGTAGGTAGTCATGTAACAAATAATTATTTTTTTTGAAATTTTTGGTAATGTAATTTGTGAATCCCTCCATTTTTACCCTGGGTCCGCCCCTGATTCATAGGTATTATTAACTATATAAAATGTAAAAATCCAACCAATAATTTACAATTTAAAATTAATATTATACTTAGCACTTTATAGAGGGAGCCGAAAAATCAAAATTCTTTTTTTTTTTCGGGCAATTTATATTTTCTTAGTTAGTTGAGTGGCAAGGTTCAATACCTTTTAACATCGATGATCTATGTATATTATGTCAAAATTGAGTGGCCCAAATGGTAGTTTTGCCAATAAAAATAATCAAAATTCACAAAGTAATTTGTACTATTATAAAATTAACCATTAATTATGTATCTCAAAATAATGAATATCCGAAAAAAAATAATCAAATTTACTATAATAAAAAACAAATTTTTTTTATTTTATTTTTTGAATATTCATTTAAAATTAACACTTAATTAGGGTAGAGAGAATATGTGGAAAGTTTACCATGACCCTTGAATTTGAGAAGCTCATAAAACTGCTTCTCCTTCTCACTGATCTCGTGATCTTCACCTTCGAATCATCTTCAAAGAAAGTGCCGCTCACACCGCCGCTTCTACCATCTCCGCCGCCGTACGAATTAGATGAAAAGTCAAAACTACCAACAGAAGCTCCTCTACTATCTTTAAAACTCCCCCACCTCCATGAACTTAATCTGAACGATTTCTCCATAATCTTCCCGCTCCTGAACAAATTCTTTCCCCCACTACCACTGCCCAACTTCTCCTCCCCACCACCACCACCGAACGAAGAAAACGAGAACGTGTGAACTAACGACCGTCGTCCCTCCTCCGGCCCTTCAAAAACCGTTGTCGGCGATGCTATATTCGCAACTTTACTACTCTCAGTAAACAACCTCGGCGGCAATTCCAAGCACCGAGCCGCTTTTGACTTATTACACGGTGGTAAGTTCGTGTCGGTTGTGTCGGCAGCGGTGGTGGTTATAATGTGCCTTGGCTTCCCCGGCGCCTCCTCCCACTGAAATGGAATTGAAGCCAAAGTTTGAAGCGGCGGCGTTAGGAGCCCCGGCGGAGGTGGTTGTTTTGATGGAAGTGAATAGAACAAAAGCTTCGGTGTTGAGGTTGGATCAAAATCTGCCTCCGATTCCATTTTTTTTTTAATTTAATTTTTTTGTGATTTAGAGAATGAATTTATAGAGGTGGGGGAAGGAATTAAGGGATCATATAATGAGGGTGAAGGTGGTAAGTCTGAAACGCTCCGGGCGCTTCTTCTTCACGAGGATTTAGCTGTTTTAGCGGCGAAATGACATAAATGACCTTTTGGATGGGTGAGGTTTGACTTGGTTAACGATAACGACTTCGTAACGGTAATATAAAAGTGGGAAAGTGATGAGAGTTCCGGGGGGGGGTGTTTTAAAATAGAGAATAATTGGACGGTTGGTTAGGGTTTTAAAGCCAAAATCATGCCAAATGCGAGGTTGGTTTGGTAAAAACGAGTGTGGACAGTGACATGTTTTTAGCTAATTAGCCGGCGCTTTTATTTCTTTTTTTCTTTATTTAGTTGTTTACATAAATATTACTCCCTCCACGATCCATTTCAATGGTTCTAGGGTAATATTTTATGCTTTTTAAAATTTTTTTAAAAAAATAAATAAAGAATTGCAAGTAGATAGAAAATTAGATGAGAGAGAATGTAAAAGTTAAAACATTTATGATAAAAACAAATTTGATTAATTTTTTTTGTAAATATGTTAACATTATAAGAGAATAATGAATTAATTTTTTTATAAATATATTTACATTATAAGAATATAAATATCTGAAACACTGTTTAAAATTTGTCATTTTATGAAATAAGACTCTTAGTCTGAGACGAACCATAAGAAAAAGTAGGACTCTTGAAATGAGATGGGGGTGTTGGACAAATGCTATGGCTTCTTTAAAACTTAACGGAAAAACTGACAGCAAAAGTAACGGAGATTGAAAAACAAAAGAATTTAAGTCGAGTCTTGTATTTAATACAATCTCCGTAAGAGTTATTTGTCCCGCACTGGTGCTTACGGTTGTATGACAAAACTCTAGTAAGATAAAACGACTTACTATTAGTTATAAGGAGCACTCCAATATAACTAATCTAACGAACAGCAAAGGTTTTTGAACTTTGGACTTGAAAAGATTTGATGCAACAAGATGATATGATTTGGCTATGTTAATCTATCTCTCTAGAGGGTTGGAAGGCTCAAATGACTGTATGTGTAAATTGAAATTCGGAGGGAAGGTATTTAAAGAGATTTAAAGGGTTCATGGCTTTTCACTTCAAGAGGTGCCAAAGCATTCTCGCCCACGAGCGCGGCGCTCTTGCCTTGGCGCGACCGCGCTCTCATGCCGAGACCAGGCCAAGATTTAACCTTAAATCGGCGCGGCCGCTCTGAGGCTGGAGCGCGACCGCTGAAGCCCCGAAGCGAAAGGTCACGAAAACCTTTTGGGAGCAGTTGTGACCCAAACCAATTTGGATCGGTCAAGTCAACCCAAGTTAACTTTAACCCTTTATTTAACTCTCGTTAAGTTACAAAAAACACTTGTCATTAATTCTCATTCACCCTAAACGGTTTAGAGACATTAAATGAGTTTAATAATCTACAACAAATGTAGAATACATTTTGTAACAAGTTTCGTTAACAAATAACGAACTTCCGTTAGAAACTAGATCAACGTTAAGTCAAACTTAACTTTCCGTTATCTATTTCCAACAATCCCCCACATGAATGACAATTAATGCATGTATGCAATTTCGTCCAAAGTTCCGGCGAACTATTATTACATCGGGATAGATAGCTTGTGGCCTTGAATCCTCCCTAGTGAAATATTATCGGATATACTAGCCATTTGGTAGCGAGTCGCTTTGAACCAGTGACTGTCGGGTGTATACCAAGACAATAATACTCACATAATAACAGCTCTAACAATTGTTGTTCTCACGTTTTGTCCATTTTGGCCCGGACCGTATCTCATTCATAAGCGTTTCTTTAGAGGCGGCCTAATTACCTCTCGCTTATATAGGTGATTCTTACTATAAAGAGTATCATGCACTACTCCACCCGTAGGTATAGAAATCATTAAAAAGTTTTCTCAACTTATCCTTACCACTGCTGCATGTGCTTGTACTTGGATGTTCTGGGAATGAGTATTCAACATCTTCAGGTTAATAAACCGAGTTGTTGTTTCCAAGTAACTCTACTAGAACTTATAACTTGGTTGTCTCATTGAACCAAGGGCCTGGGATCTCCATTTCTCAAGGTTGAGTGTCCGCTATAAGTCCTTTTGTTGTGGGTTTTAAACCCATTCCCTTAACAGTTTATACAGTTGATCTCTATTTATACCTTTGGTAAATGGATCCGCTAAGTTATCACATGATTTTACATAATCAATGGTGATAACGCCATTCTTGATCAAGCTGTCTAATGGTATTGTGTCTACGACGAATATGTCTAGACTTACCATTGTACATACTATTCTCGTGCCCTTCCAATTGCTGATTGACTATCACAATGGATTAGTACAGCGAGGCTGAGTTTGCTCCAACAAGGAACATCCTCTTGGAAGTTCTTAAGCCATTCTGCTTCTTCCCCAGCTTTATCTAACGCGATAAACTCAGATTCCATCGTGGATCTGGCTATACACGTTTGTTTGGAGGATTTCCATGACACTTTGCTCCTCCACCTATAGTGAATACATATCCACTTGTGGATTTAGAGTCTTTCGTGTCCGATATCCAATTGGCATCACAGTATCCTTCTAATCTTTGTTTGGATATTTATTGTAAAGTATCCCATGGTTTAATGTATACTTTAAATATCTTAGTACTCTCATTAGTGCTTTCCAATGATCGGTACTAGGATTGCTTGTGAACCTACTTAGTTTGCTCACTTGAATATGCAATGTACGGACGAGTACAATTTGTTAAGTACATCGGATCGCCAATTATTCTTGCATATTCCGGTTGAGAAGCTGGTTCCCCTTTGTTCTTGGCTAAATGTAGAGCCAAGTCTACAGTGTCTTAGCCGGAGGGTCATCAAAGACATTGAATTTCCGAAGAACATTCTCTAGGTAATGGGATTGTGAAAGAACTAATCCTTCGGATGTTCTAGAGATCTTTATCCCTAATATTACATCGGCTAATCCCATGTCTTTCATGTCAAAGTTCTTCTTTAACATGCCTTTGGTATTCATGATTAAATCATGATTACTTCCCATTATGAGCATGTCGTCTACATAAAGACAAACGATAACGAATGATTCGATGTTCCTTTAATGTAGACACATTTGTCACATTCATTGATCTTGAATCCATTCGATAACATGGTTCTATCGAACTTTTCATGCCATTGTTTAGGTGCTTGTTTTAGTCCATACAAGGATTTTACAAGTTTACACACCTTTCTTTCTTTACCGGGAACCACGAACCCTTCGGGTTGTTCCATGTAAATTTCTTCATCAAGTTCTCCATTTAGGAAACAGTCTTCACATCCATTTGGTGTATCTCAAGATTATGCACCGCCGCAATAGCTATGAGAACACGAATAGATGTGATCCTTGTGACAGGGAGTATGTATCGAAGAAATCATATCCCTCTTTCTCGTCTAAAGCCTTTGGCAACTAGCCTAGCTTTGTACTTTTCGATAGATCCATCCGCCTTATACTTCCGTTTAAGGATCCATTTGCAACCTAATGGTTTGCAACCTGGAGGGAGATCAACTAATTCCCACGTATTGTTGAGCATTATGGATTCTATTTCACCGTTAATAGCTTCCTTCCGTAACGAACTATCCGGACCGGACAAAGCTTCTTTAACAGTTGATGGTTCGTTTTCTAACATGTAAGATAGAAAATCGTGACCAAAAGTCTTTTCCACTCTTGCCCTTTTGCTACGTCTCGGTTCTTCATCTTCTATTTGAGAAGGACCGGATGTAGACTCATGTGTTCTCTTATTAGAACCTACATCTTTCCCGTCCTTAACCGGAAAAATGTTTTCAAAGAATACCGCATTCCTTGATTCTATAGTAGTTCCTACGTGCATATCCGGAATGTCCGATTTATGCACTATAAACCGATAGGCACTACTATTATTGGCATATCCAATAAAAACACGATCGATGGTCTTTGGGCCAATCTTGACTTGTTTAGGCTTAGGTACTTCAACCTTGGCCAAACACCCCCACACTTTAAGGTATTTAAAACATGGCCTACGATTATGCCATAATTCATAGTGGCGTTTTATCAATACCTTTCTTGGGTATTTTATTAAGAACATAATTAGAAGTGAGTATTGCTTCCCCCACAAGTTGTCTGCAAGCCCGAACTGATCAAAAGCGTGTTCATCATCTCTTTGAGAGTGCGGTTTTTGCGTTCAGCAACTCCATTAGATTGAGGGGTATATGGAGCCGTTGTTTGATGAATTATGCCGGATTCCCAACATAGTCCTTCAAACGGTGCTTCATATTCTCCACCTCTATCGCTTCTAATTTTCTTAATTTTCAAGTTAAGTTGATTCTCAACTTCTTTCTTATAAGTCTCAAAAGCCCCTAAGGCTTCATCCTTACTTCTTAAGAGATAGACATAGCAATATTTGGTGCAATCATCTATAAATGTAATGAAGTACTTTTTGCCTCCTCGAGTTTGCACTAGTTTTAAATCACATATGTCGGTGTGAATTAACTCGAGAGGAGTCGTGTCTCTTTGTATGGCATTAAATGGTGACTTAGTCATTTTTGCCTCAACACAAACTTCGCACCTATTAGTCGAGTCGGATTTAGTCATTTGGATTAAATCTTGTCTCGCTAATTTCTTAATGGTGTCGAGGTTTACATGTCCTAATCTATCATGCCATAAATTAGAACTTTCCGACAAGTAAACATAAGGAAAACTTTTATTCATCGCACCTTGGCGGATTACAGTCATTACATTCATTTTAAAAAGTCCCTCCTCGAGGTAACCTTTTCCAAGAAACAACCCATTCTTGGTTAGTACAAATTTGTCGGATTCGAATACTAGTCTAAAACCGGCCTTACTAAGCAAAGCGCCGGACACTAAATTTTTACGGATGTCTGGAACATGCAGCACATCCAACAAGGTTACTTCTTTTCCGGAAGTCATCTTCAAAATCACGTTTCCAATGCCTTGAACATCGGAGGTCGCAGAATTTCCCATGTAAAGCTTTCTTCCGGAGATGGGAGTATAGGAGGAGAAACTTTCCTTGTTACCACAGATATGGCGGGTAGCACCGGTATCTATCCACCATGATTTAGGGTTCTCCTCCAAATTTGCAACGTTGGCTTCAAAGACAACCGCTGCAAAGTCTAGGTCCATATGGTCAACATTGTTCGCCTCTTTCTTCGGGAGACGACAATCCCTTGACAAGTGGCCCGGTTTGCCACAATTATAGCAAGACCCCTTGAATCTTTTAGAGGTCTTCTTCTTCCCTTTCTTAGCATTCCCGGCAGTTTCGGAATGCTTTCTCTTTGTGCCACTCGTGCTAGCCTCGGCGAGATTGACCTTTGCCTCCATCTTGCCTTTAGCAACTTTGGCCTCATTCCTTCTATTGTTCTCTTCTATTTGAAGACGAACAACAATGTCTTCTAAGGACATCTCCTTGCGTTTATGCTTGAGATAGTTCTTGAAGTCCTTCCACGAAGGAGGCAACTTTTCAATGATGGAAGCCACCTTAAATGGATCATTCATGATCATCCCCTCGGCATCAAGCCCATGTAGAATGATTTGGAATTCATCTACTTGAGTTGTTACCGATTTGGAATCAACCATCATAAAGTCAAGATACTTACCGACGACAAATTTTTTTGACCCGGCATCCTCGATCTTGTACTTTCTTTCCAAGGTGTCCCACAACGCCTTGGCTAACTCGACTGTACTATACACATTGTATAGTGCATCGTCAAGTCCATTCAAGATATAGTTCTTACAAAGAAAATTACCGTGAGCCCAAGCCTCCTTTGCCATTTGCCTTTGGGGGTCCGGATCACCTTTTTCTACCGCTTGAGGATCTTCCTTTAAGAAGCGGTGCAAGCTTAGGGTGGTCAAGTAGAAGAGCATCTTACTGTTGCCATCTCTTGAAATCCACACCGGTGAATTTCGCGGGTTTCTCACCATGACTCGATGTGATGAGTTGTAGGAGCGGGAGCAACATTTGTTGAATGTAGTATCTCCTTGCGGTGGAGGCGTCACATTCCCTTGACTAGATGAAGTGGTGTCTTTCTCGTTTGCCATCTCTTGAAGAAGCGTCAAATAACTCTTACGATTGTTGGACAAATGCTATGGCTTCTTTAAAACTTAACGGAAAAACTGACAGCAAAAGTAACGGAGATTGAAAAACAAAAGAATTTAAGTCGAGTCTTGTATTTAATACAATCTCCGTAAGAGTTATTTGTCCCGCACTGGTGCTTACGGTTGTATGACAAAACTCTAGTAAGATAAAACGACTTACTATTAGTTATAAGGAGCACTCCAATATAACTAATCTAACGAACAACAAAGGTTTTTGAACTTTGGACTTGAAAAGATTTGATGCAACAAGATGATATGATTTGGCTATGTTAATCTATCTCTTAGAGGGTTGGAAGGCTCAAATGACCGTATGTGTAAATTGAAATTCGGAGGGAAGGTATTTAAAGAGATTTAAAGGGTTCATGGCTTTTCACTTCAAGAGGTGCCAAACTGCTCGTATTCTCGCCCACGAGCGCGGCCGCTCTTGCCTTGAGCGCGACCGCGCTCATGCCGAGACCAGGCCAAGATTTAACCTTAAATCAGCGCGGCCGCTCTAGCCGGGAGCGCGACCGCGCCGAAGCCCAACCGAAAGGTCACGAAAACCTTTTGGGGAGCATGTTGTGACCCAAACCAATTTGGATCACCCAAGTCAACCCAAGTTAACTTTAACCCTTTATTTAACTCTCGTTAAGTTACAAAACACTTGTCATTAATTCTCATTCACCCTAAACGGTTTAGAGACATTAAATGAGTTTAATAATCTACAACAAATGTAGAATACATTTTGTAACAAGTTTCGTTAACAAATAACGAACTTCCGTTAGAAACTAGATCAACGTTAAGTCAAACTTAACTTTCCGTTATCTATTTCCAACAATCCCCCACATGAATGACAATTAATGCATGTATGCAATTTCGTCCAAAGTTCCGGCGAACTATTATTACATCGGGATAGATAGCTTGTGGCCTTGAATCCTCCCTAGTGAAATATTATCGGATATACTAGCCATTTGGTAGCGAGTCGCTTTGAACCGAATGATCGTCGGGTGTATACCAAGACAATAATACTCACATAATAACAGCTCTAACAATTGTTGTTCTCACGTTTTGTCCATTTTGGCCCGGACCGTATCTCATTCATAAGCGTTTCTTTAGAGGCGGCCTAATTACCTCTCGCTTATATAGGTGATTCTTACTATAAAGAGTATCATGCACTACTCCACCCGTAGGTATAGAAATCATTAAAAAGTTTTCTCAACTTATCCTTACCACCGCCGTACATGTGCTTGTACTTGGATGTTCTCGGGAATGAGTATTCAACATCTCCGAGGTTAATAAACCGAGTTGTTTGTTTCCAAGTAACTCTACTAGAACTTATAACTTGGTTGTCTCATTGAACCAAGGGCCTGGGATCTCCATTTCTCAAGGTTGAGTGTCCGCTATAAGTCCTTTTGTTGTGGGTTTTAAACCCATTCCCTTAACGCTTTATACGGTTGATCTCTATTTATACCTTTGGTAAATGGATCCGCTAAGTTATCACATGATTTTACATAATCAATGGTGATAACGCCATTCTTGATCAACTGTCTAATGGTATTGTGTCTACGACGAATATGTCTAGACTTACCATTGTACATACTATTCCGTGCCCTTCCAATTGCCGATTGACTATCACAATGGATTAGTACAAAGAGTAATGTGTTTGCTCCAACAAGGAACATCCTCCAGGAAGTTCTTAAGCCATTCTCGCTTCTTCCCCAGCCTTTATCTAACGCGATAAACTCGGATTCCATCGTGGATCCGGCTATACACGTTTGTTTGGAGGATTTCCATGACACCGCTCCTCCACCTATAGTGAATACATATCCACTTGTGGATTTAGAGTCTTTCGTGTCCGATATCCAATTGGCATCACAAAGTATCCTTCTAATACCGCTGGATATTTATTGTAAAGTATCCCATGGTTTTAATGTATACTTTAAATATCTTAGTACTCTCATTAGTGCTTTCCAATGATCAAGACTAGGATTGCTTGTGAACCTACTTAGTTTGCTCACCGAATATGCAATGTCCGGACGAGTACAATTTGTTAAGTACATCGATCGCCAATTATTCTTGCATATTCCAGTTGAGAAACCGGTTCCCCTTTGTTCTTGGCTAAATGTAGAGCCAAGTCTACAGTGTCTTAGCCTGAGGGTCATCAAAGACATTGAATTTCCGAAGAACATTCTCTAGGTAATGGGATTGTGAAAGAACTAATCCTTCAGATGTTCTAGAGATCTTTATCCCTAATATTACATCGCCTAATCCCATGTCTTTCATGTCAAAGTTCTTCTTTAACATGCCTTTGGTATTCATGATTAAATCATGATTACTTCCCATTATAAGCATGTCGTCTACATAAAGACAAACGATAACGAATGATTCAGATGTTCCTTTAATGTAGACACATTTGTCACATTCATTGATCTTGAATCCATTCGATAACATGGTTCTATCGAACTTTTCATGCCATTGTTTAGGTGCTTGTTTTAGTCCATACAAGGATTTTACAAGTTTACACACCTTTCTTTCTTTACCGGGAACCACGAACCCTTCGGGTTGTTCCATGTAAATTTCTTCATCAAGTTCTCCATTTAGGAAAGCAGCCTTCACATCCATTTGGTGTATCTCAAGATTATGCACCTGCTGCAATAGCTATGAGAACACGAATAGATGTGATCCTTGTGACAGGAGTATGTATCGAAGAAATCATATCCCTCTTTCTGTCTAAAGCCTTTGGCAACTAGCCTAGCTTTGTACTTTTCGATAGATCCATCCGCCTTATACTTCCGTTTAAGGATCCATTTGCAACCTAATGGTTTGCAACCGGAGGGAGATCAACTAATTCCCAAGTATTGTTGAGCATTATGGATTCTATTTCACTGTTAATAGCTTCCTTCCAGAACGAACTATCCGGACCGGACAAAGCTTCTTTAACAGCTTGATGGTTCGTTTTCTAACATGTAAGATAGAAAATCAGTGACCAAAAGTCTTTTCCACTCTTGCCCTTTTGCTACGTCTCGGTTCTTCATCTTCTATTTGAGAAGGACCGGATGTAGACTCATGTGTTCTCTTATTAGAACCTACATCTTTCCCGTCCTTAACCGGAAAAATGTTTTCAAAGAATACCGCATTCCTTGATTCTATAGTAGTTCCTACGTGCATATCCTAATGTCCGATTTATGCACTATAAACCGATAGGCACTACTATTATTGGCATATCCAATAAAAACACATCAATGGTCTTTGGGCCAATCTTGACTTGTTTAGGCTTAGGTACTTCAACCTTGGCCAAACACCCCCACACTTTAAGGTATTTAAAACATGGCCTACGATTATGCCATAATTCATAGGGCGTTTTATCAATACCTTTCTTGGGTATTTTATTAAGAACATAATTAGAAGTGAGTATTGCTTCCCCCCACAAGTTGCCTGCAAGCCCGAATCGATCAAAAGCGTGTTCATCATCTCTTTGAGAGTGCGGTTTTTGCGTTCAAGAACTCCATTAGATTGAGGGGTATATGGAGCCGTTGTTTGATGAATTATGCCGGATTCCCAACATAGTCCTTCAAACGGTGCTTCATATTCTCCACCTCTATCGCTTCTAATTTTCTTAATTTTCAAGTTAAGTTGATTCTCAACTTCTTTCTTATAAGTCTCAAAAGCCCCTAAGGCTTCATCCTTACTTCTTAAGAGATAGACATAGCAATATTTGGTGCAATCATCTATAAATGTAATGAAGTACTTTTTGCCTCCTCGAGTTTGCACTAGTTTTAAATCACATATGTCGGTGTGAATTAACTCGAGAGGAGTCGTGTCTCTTTGTATGGCATTAAATGGTGACTTAGTCATTTTTGCCTCAACACAAACTTCGCACCTATTAGTCGAGTCGGATTTAGTCATTTGGATTAAATCTTGTCTCGCTAATTTCTTAATGGTGTCGAGGTTTACATGTCCTAATCTATCATGCCATAAATTAGAACTTTCCGACAAGTAAACATAAGGAAAACTTTTATTCATCGCACCTTGGCGGATTACAGTCATTACATTCATTTTAAAAAGTCCCTCCTCGAGGTAACCTTTTCCAAGAAACAACCCATTCTTGGTTAGTACAAATTTGTCGGATTCGAATACTAGTCTAAAACCGGCCTTACTAAGCAAAGCGCCGGACACTAAATTTTTACGGATGTCTGGAACATGCAGCACATCCAACAAGGTTACTTCTTTTCCGGAAGTCATCTTCAAAATCACGTTTCCAATGCCTTGAACATCGGAGGTCGCAGAATTTCCCATGTAAAGCTTTCTTCCGGAGATGGGAGTATAGGAGGAGAAACTTTCCTTGTTACCACGTATATGGCGGGTAGCACCGGTATCTATCCACCATGATTTAGGGTTCTCCTCCAAATTTGCAACGTTGGCTTCAAAGACAACCGCCGCAAAGTCTAGGTCCATATGGTCAACATTGTTCGCCTCTTTCTTCTGGGAGATGACAATCCCTTGACAAGTGGCCCGGTTGGCCACAATTATAGCATGACCCCTTGAATCTTTTAGAGGTCTTCTTCTTCCCTTTCTTAGCATTCCCGGTTTCGGAATGCTTTCTCTTTGTGCCACTCGTGCTAGCCTCGGCGAGATTGACCTTTGCCTCCATCTTGCCTTTAGCAACTTTGGCCTCATTCCTTCTATTGTTCTCTTCTATTTGAAGACGAACAACAATGTCTTCTAAGGACATCTCCTTGCGTTTATGCTTGAGATAGTTCTTGAAGTCCTTCCACGAAGGAGGCAACTTTTCAATGATGGAAGCCACCTTAAATGGATCATTCATGATCATCCCCTCGGCATCAAGCCCATGTAGAATGATTTGGAATTCATCTACTTGAGTTGTTACCGATTTGGAATCAACCATCATAAAGTCAAGATACTTACCGACGACAAATTTTTTGACCCTAAGCATCCTCGATCTTGTACTTTCTTTCCAAGGTGTCCCACAACGCCTTGGCTAACTCGACTGTACTATACACATTGTATAGTGCATCGTCAAGTCCATTCAAGATATAGTTCTTACAAAGAAAATTACCGTGAGCCCAAGCCTCCTTTGCCATTTGCCTTTGGGGGTCCGGATCACCTTTTTCTACTGCCGGAGGATCTTCCTTTAAGAAGCGGTGCAAGCTTAGGGTGGTCAAGTAGAAGAGCATCTTCTGTTGCCATCTCTTGAAATCCACACCGGTGAATTTCGCGGGTTTCTCACCATGACTGATGTGATGAGTTGTAGGAGCGGGAGCAACATTGTTGAATGTAGTATCTCCTTGCGGTGGAGGCGTCACATTCCCTTGACTAGATGAAGTGGTGTCTTTCTCGTTTGCCATCTCTTGAAGAAGCGTCAAATAACTCTTACGATTGTTGGACAAATGCTATGGCTTCTTTAAAACTTAACGGAAAAACTGACAGCAAAAGTAACGGAGATTGAAAAACAAAAGAATTTAAGTCGAGTCTTGTATTTAATACAATCTCCGTAAGAGTTATTTGTCCCGCACTGGTGCTTACGGTTGTATGACAAAACTCTAGTAAGATAAAACGACTTACTATTAGTTATAAGGAGCACTCCAATATAACTAATCTAACGAACAACAAAGGTTTTTGAACTTTGGACTTGAAAAGATTTGATGCAACAAGATGATATGATTTGGCTATGTTAATCTATCTCTCTAGAGGGTTGGAAGGCTCAAATGACTGTATGTGTAAATTGAAATTCGGAGGGAAGGTATTTAAAGAGATTTAAAGGGTTCATGGCTTTTCACTTCAAGAGGTGCCAAAAGCATTCGGTCACGCCTGGCCAGCGGCCCGCTCTTGCCTTGGCAGCGGCCGCGCTCTCATGCCGAGACCAGGCCAAGATTTAACCTTAAATCGCCGCGGCCGCTCTAGCCGGAGCGCGACCGCGCTGAAGCCCAGAACCGAAAGGTCACGAAAACCTTTTTGGGAACAGTTGTGACCCAAACCAATTTGGATCAGTCCAAGTCAACCCAAGTTAACTTTAACCCTTTATTTAACTCTCGTTAAGTTACAAAAAACACTTGTCATTAATTCTCATTCACCCTAAACGGTTTAGAGACATTAAATGAGTTTAATAATCTACAACAAATGTAGAATACATTTTGTAACAAGTTTCGTTAACAAATAACGAACTTCCGTTAGAAACTAGATCAACGTTAAGTCAAACTTAACTTTCCGTTATCTATTTCCAACAGGGGGAAGTATTAAAGACTCTTACTTTACTTTAGTTTACTTTAGTTTAGTTTGCTTTATTTCTAAAATGAAAAATTACAATTATTTGTTACATTCTTAATAACGACTCACTTACTATTTCATACCAACTTTTTTATTTCTACTTTAATTTTTATACTCACAACATTTATTGTTTCTCGATAAAGTCAAACTAAAATCATTAGATTGGGATGAAGGGAGTAATATTTCTTTTATTTTGATAAATTTGATTTACTTTAACTTTCATAATGAACTAAATAAAAGTTTGACAACAATTTTATGAAAATATAGCTATTTTTATACAATTTTATGGTCAAAATTTGGTTATTTTGACAGTAAAAATTTAAAAAAAAATGAGACAATTTTTTTGAGAAAGAAGATAATATTAACTTAATAATTATAAATTTGGTTTTAGGTGTCCACAACTAAAACGTCCAAAACAAACGTTTACTTCAAAGTTTCGAGGGTTTATGTAATAAATTATTGAAGGACAATTTTTGGTAAGGAAATTATTCCCTTGAATTACACAAATGATGTTCACAACGAAAAATTCAATTAACAATCAATCGTTTGAACAAGTTGTCTTTTGCGAAGATTGTTCAAATGGTAAATAAAAATGGCATTGACACAACACGTTCATGTGACACAAATTCTGATGAGCCCGGATCCTCTAGATCAGATCAGGCATAAGATTGCTTTGGTCCAAACTGAACTAAATGACATGTCAGTTCTAAATCAAGTAACCCTCAGTCAGCATTGGACTGCGATCTCATACAGATTTCGATTTCTAACAACTTGTGGATCACGATTTCGTACGATCTCTTACACCAGTTGGCAGGCCTGTAACTGTCGTATTAAATATAGGCTCAAGCAACAATAACGCGCTTCGTGACACCGAACTAACTGTAACCTGCCTCTCTTTCCTTCATCCTTTCAACAATATCCTCTACAATAGAAGTGTCATTTATTTTACTTTTCAACCAGGGCTCGCCACATGTTCTATGTCAAGACAAATGTGCTCAACGGTTGAGATCTTACCTAACATATCTCTCTCTACGCTATGATTATTCTCTCTTGTCCTCTAGGGTAACGTAAGTCACATTAACTAAACCATAACACACACACTCTAAGATATTTCAATTCTTATTCTCAGTTCATATTTCTTAAAAATCTTACTCTTATACCTGAGGGCATGAGCTGCAATCAAACCCGACTTGATATCTAACGGTAACGGTGCTTATTATTTATATTGTGATCTAGGTACAAGATCATTTAAATATTATTCATTAGTGAAACCCCAAATTCTTTGATTGCGTCATCAAATTCAATAATCTCATGTGCCTAAAAACTCACACTCCAATGGTCATTTATTAAATAGATTAAGAAATTAATTAAAAAAATATTAAAAAAATAAAAAACAAATACTCTCTCTTTCTCATTTCAATTAGGATATTTTTCTATTTTTGGTGTTTTAACCAAAATAGGAAAATCCCAAAATAGATAATTAGTAATTTAATGGAGCCCACTTTCACTCTTGCAACTATTTTTCACTTAACATTTCTTATCCCATTTTTCATACTCAAAAGATCTACTCCATTAACATTTTTTCTTAATTTTGATCAGTTAAAAGAAAAAATTATATTTTGAGTGGGACGAAGGAGGTATATTCATGAATAATGTGACAAGATGATTAGCATGCCTTTTCCTTTTTTTTTTTTCTTTCACAAAAGTCAAAACTTGAATACAAATATATTGGGATCAACTTAGTGATTATGAACAAGGCAAATTGGGACCATAAATTCCTACTATCTTGACCTAACACTAGAATGATGTGTAGTAAGAAAAGGGAACACAAGGTCATGTTAACCATTCCAATAAAGGAGAGTGACTAATTAAGATGACATGAGAGCTCATAGTTATAATACCCCTCCGGCTCCATCATCTTATCTTTTTCCCAACTTGCTTCAACAGTCACATCCCTATACCCTTAACAAGCTCGTGACTACACACATATGGACCATACTCTCCTTCAAAGATTGATAATCCTAATCTAGAAAGGAAAAACATTAGCCACTTGAACATTAAAGCGTGAGGAAAAAGAATTTCGTTAAGTTGGCTTTTAGGATCGGATAATTTAATGACATCTGATGATGAAAAAAACGTTCGTATCAATCGAAATTCAGAGGCATGTTGTATCTTATGTATGTTTGAATATCATGAAAAGGATAAACAAACACGTAAACTAAGCCGGAGCTTTACCGGCGAATGTCATCCGGCGTGAGAGTAAGTATTCGTATAGTAGAGAGCAAATCAATTGACAATAATTGAGTTAAAAGATGCGTTTCACCTGAATTATGTGAATTATTACTTGTATTTATAGAGTTAGGATGTAGAGTCCATCTTTGAGTATAAAGTTGTATGAGAGTAGGTTTATAATCCTAGTTGGATTATAACTTTCCACAATCCTTGTTTTATTAGAAAGATAATGTTGGAAAAATATGTGTTTTTGAAGGAAATAATGTATTATTTTCTAAATGAGTTGTTTGTTAAATGACTAAATTGATTGTTGAATTGTGTTCTACTCCATGAGTACATTGAAATCATATATTCATTTGTCCAAAATGGTTGAGAGATGAATGAGATATTAAGGCTCAAAGTAAATAGGTTGAAATAGGAAAATGTGATTATCCCACATTGGAAAAAGATGAAAAAGTGGGTTAGTATATATACTCCTAGACTTTAGTAGGGAGTAAGATTGTGGTACATAGAGGCTCTCTCTCGCGCACAGGTGCGCAAGGGGGTGCAAATCATGGACCGAAATAGCCTGTCCACGCAAGCCCACTTTTTGCAAATATAACTCAGTGAGGCGGGCCTCGTTCCGCAGCTGCATACGCCAGAAATGTTCCTAATGTTTTCAAATAGATGTGTAACTGCCGCAAGGACTCAAAGGGCTGTGTAACTGCCTTGCATTATGAGCTAATTGATTGAGTTTATTTCAATAATGACATTGATTAAGAAAATTAAAACATTGTTTTAATTTTCGGGTAATTTTTTCTCAATGGTTGATATACAATGGAACAACAACAAGAAGAAGAACACACATTTTTTTTCAGAATCTCCTCACTCAAATTTTCGCACCATATTCATAATCTTTCCCTTGGTCTCTTGCATTGAATTCGTGGTGATATAGTCCAAGCATCTGACTTCAGTTCGCTGGAGGTCCTATTATGCAACCACCGTCCGGTCAATTCGTTTCATCCTAGGAGGCAATCGTCCCGTTTAATCTCAAGCACAACGTGGTGAGAGGGCGAAATTTGTCTTAAGGAGAGTGTGATTTCACACGACTCGGACTTCAACGACAAATCCATTTTCTTCTCTTTTCTTTTATATTTGTGTTTTAATTAGTTTTCTGTAATTTCCAATTATTTTGTAATAGTTATTCCAACAATCTTAAGACAAATTTCTGTCTCTTCGTTGGAAGGAAAACATTTAAAACAGTGAACTAAAATTGTTTGTTTCGTTTCAGATGGCTAATGAATCGAACATGGGAACCAATGCTAGGAACAATTCCGAGAATTCTAGTGTGGAGGAAGCGCTTCGTGTGGAAACCAACTCTCAAAGGGTGGTTGTCCAAACGATTTCGAACCACCATGGTGAGAAACCGGAAAAGTTTGTTGGCCAAGACTTTAAACGTTGGCAACAAAAGATGCTCTTTTATTTGACTGCCTTGAACTTGACGAGGTTTCTTAAGGAAGATTCGGCACAGTTGGGTGAGAATGAGACGGATGTGCAAGCCATCTCGGCTCTTGATGCTTGGAAGCATTTAGAGTTTCTTTGCAGAAATTACGTCCTAAATGGATTGTCGGATACGCTATACAGTGTGTATATTGTTAAGAAAATTTTAAAGGAACTATGGGAGTCCTTGGAATATAAGTATAAGATCGTTGACACGGGCACAAAGAAATTCATTGTGGGCCGTTTTCTCGATTACAAAATGGTGGACTCTAAAACTGTTAAAAGTCATGTGGAAGAGTTGCAAATAATAATTCATGAAATTCATGCCGATGGAATGGTAATTAGTGAAAGCTTTCAAGTGGCGGCTATAATTGAAAATTTGTCTCCCGCTTGAAAAGATTTCAAAAATTACCTTAAACATAAACGAAAGGAAATGAATGTTGTAGCGCTTGCTATTCGTCTTCGAATTGAGGAAGAGAATAGGATTGCAGAAAAGAAGTTAAATAATCTTCTTGTGACGAAAGCCAATGTGGTGGAGCATGTTGATAGCTCCAAGGTCAATGGCAAGGCCTAAGGCAAGTTTGTGCCCAGAAAAGGTTCTAGTTTGAAACCAAATGGAGGAATCTCCAAGAATAAGTTCGGTGAAACTTGTTACAATTGTGGTATTGTGGGCCACAAGTCTTCCGAGTGCAGAAATCCAAAGAAGCAAGCAAACATGGTTGATGTTATCTCGAATGAAGTTTTCGATATGCATTTGGCGGCGGTAATTTTCGAGGTGAATTTGGTGGGTTCAAACCCAAATCAGTGGTGGATTGACACCGGTGCTACTAGGCATGTTTGTTCCAACAAAGAAATGTTTAGTAGTTTTGAAGCCCTTGAAAATGGTGAGAAATTGTTCATGAGAAATTTGGCCACTTTCGATGTTAAAGGTCAAGGAAAGGTGGTGCTTAAGTTGACTTTCGGGAAAGAGTTGACTCTCAACAATGTGCTCTTGCCCGAAATCCGGAAAAATTTGGTGTCCGGATCGCTTTTGATTAAGCATGAGTTTCGTGTTGTGTTTGAATCCGATATGGTTACTTTGTCTAAAAGTGGAATGTTTGTAGGCAAGGGATATGTTTGTGATGGTATGTTCAAGCTTAGTGCTATGGTTGTAAAAGGAAATGTAATGGCTAATAAGCCTAAGATGAATGAAATGAATAATTCTTCCTTTTACTTGCTTGAGTCTTCCAATCTGTGGCATGGTAGACTAAGACATGTTAATTATGATACTATACTGAAATTGCCCGGATCCGAGAGGCTCGCGCCCCGGCATCTGGCATCCTTCGCGTTGGAGGCGGTTTTAGTCTCGCCGTTTGTTTTCGCATTTGTAGAGTCGCCACGCCGTTTTTATTAAGCCCAAAACATTGAAAAAGGGCATCAGTTTAAAGATAATTTTAAACTGTTTTTGTGTGATGAGATTTTGAGTTCGGAGGTCAGATGACTCCTCGGAAAGAGAATATTAGAATATTAGAGCTCACCCGAGTCGCCTCGTAAAAACGAATCTTTCGGATACCCCTAATATCCTTTAAATGTTGTGTGTGTGTGTGTGTGCTTTTAAAAATGCATGCTGTATCGGATGTCTACATTGTATGCTATGTATGGAAATGTATTGAAATAGTGTAGGAAGGAAGCCTTACCAATGTTGGTTCGCGTCTGTCTTCCGCTGGGGAATAGTGTTTGAGGTCGGAGTAGCGTTCCGGTACGGATCGGGATTGCTTCGGGAGATGCCGGTTGTCTGCGGACAGAGTTTCGGCGTGAGTTGAGGTTGCAGGCTGCGTTCGGGCAGAGGTTCGGCGTGCGTGGGGATCGTCGGGATCACTCGAGCAGAGGTTCGGCGTGCGTTGTGGTGGCAGGAGTCACTCGGGCAGAGTTTCGGCGTGGTTTGGGATCGCCGGTTTGACTCGAAAAGAGTCGGGACACCGTGGAAAGACCAGGCGAGGCCTCGGAGTACCACGAGGGGCCTCAGAGTACCTCGAGAGTGCCTCGGGACAGCGCGGGAGCGTCGCGGGAGCACTCGGGGAGGCTTCGGAGCACCACAAGGGGGCTCGGAAGGCCTCGGAAGAATCCGAAAGGGGCCGGGAATGCCTCGAAGGACTTAGAGGGAAGCCGAAGGCCTAGGGAGGAAGAGAGAAGTGGGAGGTGTGTGAAAATGAGGAGGGAGCCCTCTACATTTATAGTGCCGATTAGGTGCAAAGAAGGTCCGTACGGACCTCCCCGGTAATCCAGACTTTTGGTTTTCCTCGATTTGAGGAATGCGTGATGATGGAGGAATATTTGCAATTATGATGTTCCACTGTACGTAATAAGGTCCGTACGGACCAAGTTGACATGCAAAGAGGTCCGTACGGACCAACTCTGCAGGAGGGTAATCATTTTCCCAGGATTTGAGGGAATATTGTGGACTTTAAGAGGATTCGGTAATTATTAAAGCAAAGAGGTCCGTACGGACCATTATTGCTTTTCCAATTTCTGAAAATTCCCGAAAGGTCCTTTTGTCCCTTTTTATCCCGAAAGGCTCCTCCCTTGGCTTGTTTGGGGGTTTAGAGAGGGTTTTGAGTGAGAGGGGTCGTCGAAACTGCGTTAATGAGTACGCGGTGCTTCTCGTGTGTTTGAAAGGGTGTGATCCAGATTGGGGTACTTACGAAGCCCTCGACGACGTCACTTATGAAAGAAGTGGGATCGCAGATAAGATAAGTGGTCCTAACTGGATCGCGTCTTTGGGAGATAAAGTGGCCGGGAGGTCGGTGTGAGGACGTGGTGGTGTCCTTTTGTGTGACCGTTTAGGTCGCATGGTGGACCATTTGTGATAGGATTCCTACGTATCCTGGCGGGAATCAAGCACAGTCGTAGTTCGAGTGTGGGGTGAGTTGTTTTGTGAATGCGGGCGTGGTGGTGCCACGAAGTGTCGTGTGACCGCCGAGGTCGGTGGTAAGGACGTGGTGGTGTCACGGGTGACCGCATAGGTCGATGGGTGGACCTGTGATAGGATTCCTACATATCCCCGGCGGGAATCAAGCACAGTCGTAGTTCGGAGGTCATAAATCTGTGAGTGCGAGCGTGGTGGTGCCACTGAAGTGTTGTGTGACCGCCGAGGTCGGTGGTAAGGAGCGTGGTGGTGTCTGAAATGTGGTGACCGCCAAGGTCAATTGTGAGGACGTGGTGGTGTCCCGGGATGGAAATTTTACGATTTTCCTAATCGGGTGGTTTAAGGCCTTCCGGGCCTGAGATAGTGATTCGGGAGATTTATACTCTTGCCCGGGACCGAGCTGGTTTAGCCCGCGGCCGGAGATAGTTGTGAGACTCGAATCATCTTCTTCGATCACGGCACCGCCATGTTCGAGGACTTTGGGAATCCGTCTCCGCCGAGGCTCATGTTGAGGTTTGATGTTATGCATGCGCGAGACTTCAATCGTCTTCTAGCCGCAGCTGACGATTATGCGCGAGGACTTTGAATCGTCTTTCTAGCCGCAGCTTGATGTTATGCGCGAGACTTTGAATCGTCTTCTAGCCGCAGATTGATGTTATGCGCGAGGACTTTCAATCGTCTTCTAGCCGCGATTGATGTTATGCGCGAGGACTTTAGATCGTCTTTCTAGCCGCAGGATTGATGATATGCGCGAGACTTTGAATCGTCTTCTAGCCGCGATTGAGGCATAGGCTGCCTTGTGCTTGCGAGAGGCGTAGATGCCTTTTTGTTTTTGCATGTTGAGTAGAAGGTTGGACTTACGATGACCGCCGGTGCTTGCGTTAGCCGTTGAAGTGGCAAGGATGACGGCCGCCGGTGATTGCTTCACCATTTGGCATTTTGGAGGCGCTTCGTGCCTTGGGACTTGTACTCGGAGGTGTTGGCTCCTTTCTTGTGCTTGTTTTGCCGTTGAGTGGGCAAGGATGATGGCCTCTTTGGGGATATGCGATCTTGTATGACTTCCTTCACTTGTGTGGGGAGGAGCTCGGGCTTACTTTGAGCCGGCCGGTGCTTGCGCCGTTGAAGTGGGCTAGGTTCGGGCTTGCAGCTGATTGGCCGGTGCTTGAATTGCCTTTGAGGATGCATGACCTTGTAGGGACTTACATTGGGAAGACTTCGGACTCTTTTGAGGGCCGGTGGTTGAGTTGTCGCCGAGCTGCCGTTTTGCGGGAGGCGTCTTGTGCCTCGATATTATCTGTGTCGGGAGGTGTCGGGCTCCTTCTTGAATTGCCGTCGGGCGTTTTAGGGCGTCTCGTAGGCGGGCGAGGTGTTGGCTCCTCGTAATTCGTCGAGGGCTTCTGGGAGGCATCTCGTGCCGTTGAAGTTGGCGAGGAGGTCTTACTCCGTTCCGGTTGACGTTGAGTGGCTTGAAGATGGTCTTACGTTGGACACGGGGATTGAATGTGCCGTTGAAGTGGGCGAGGACCACGTCTTTGACGGAGGATCAATTGCCGTTGAGCTGGCGAGGACCGGTCTTACGTTGACGGCCGGGGATTAGTTGCCGTTGAAGTGGGGCGAAGACCGGTCTTACGTTGACGGCGAGGGATTGGTGCCGCTGAAGTGGGCGAAGACCGGTCTTACGTTGACGGCCTGGGATTTGAATTACCGTTGAAGTGAAGACCGGTCTTACGTTGACGGCCGGTGGTCAATTGAAGGTTGGGGGGACCATTCGCACTTAGGATTTGCCGGAAAAGGCCTTAGGACAGCCAGGGCAAAGATTATAAGTGGCAGGAAAGTAATTTGGCCACCCCTTGCAAAGAGGTCCGTACGGACCAACCTTGGGCCGCAAAGAGGTCCGTACGGACCAAGTTGGTTTTTACGGTTCCTGTGTTTTGACCGGGTTTAAAATGCAGAGCCCTTCCCCTTCCTTCTTCTTCGGTGCGTGAATCAGAGAGAGAGAGAGAAAAACCTCTATTGTTAATCAAAATCCTCCATTTTTTTGCTTGAATCGCTTGCCAATGGCGGAAGGATCTCGAAGGAGTCGTCGACAACGCCAGTCCAAGAAGTGGTCGAGCAAAGGATGGAGCTCCAAAGAAATTGGATTTCGTTTGTTCCATCTTCGAAGAACCCGGATGTCTTGTATCCGAATCCGGGAGGTGCACAATCGTCGCTCTATGAACGTCGGTGGAGGTAAGAAATCCGTTCCGTTTTGATTCCCTCGTTTCGAATTTTTGAATGCTAGAACTAGGTTTTAGTTTTTCGCATTTTTTGAATTTTTTGTTATTATTTTACGCCTTTTTGTGAAATTCTTGATGAATTGTTGAAAATGGACATGTAAAAATTGTGGGTATGTGTATTTGTGCGTAAATGTGTAGATTAGCTCTTATTTGTGAAAATAAAGTGCCTATCTAGTGAATTGCATGCTTTGGTGTTTTGTACCGTATGCTATTTATGTATGTACATTATGAGAAAAATTATCATGTAGTGATAATTTTTGTGAAAAATGTGACATGTGCCGTGTTTTGTGACGGGTTATATGTGAAAGTGTGTGCCGTGTAGGGACGGATTTTTTTTTTTGAAAAATGTGTTATGCATATGTGTCGTGCCGTGTGCCATGTTTTTGGGTGACGGACTTTGTGGGGAAAATATGTGCAATATGTGCCGTGTTTTTGTGGCCGGTTATTTTCATGGCTTTCCGTGTTGAAGGACTTTTTGAAAATGTGTCGTGTAGGGCTTAATCCCCCTTTTTTTCTTTTGAGAAAATGTGTACAGTGTGTGCCGTGTTTTTGTGACTGATCGCATGGGAAAAATTATATGCATGATATATGTGAAAATTATGTGTGCATTATATGTGCCGTGGTTTTTGTGACGGTATATATGTGAAAAATATGTGCATTGTGTGCCGTGTTTTGTGACGGGTTACATGGAAAAATCATATGTATAATGTATGTGAAAATTATTGTGCATTTATTTTTCATGGCTTTCCGTGTTTTGGACGGGCTTATATGTGCCTTTTGTTTATATTAAGTACCGTGATTGACGTACCTTTGTTGTGTTTACTGCAGGATGCGGGGCTTATGGCCGGGAAGGCCAAGAGGATGAAGACTCGGGGATCGCTCGAGGCTGTTGTGGAGCTATGGCAATGATGCCCGATATTTCCGTGGACGGTAGGCCGAGTCCCCGAGGCCGGGTTTATGCTTCGGCACAGGTGTGTTCGTCGAGAACTGGCCGGAGTTTCGATACGAGGAAGAACAAGAGCGTCTTCCTTGGCCTTTCCGAGTATTGGTGGGATACCACCCACACCTTCCACCCGAGCCGGGGCGAGGTGACGGTGACGCCACCGATTTTGCCGCGATCACCGGGCTCTCCTTCAAAGGAGGGCCGTGAGGTGGAGAGATATGATCTCCGATGATGTGTTGACCAGCCGCCGGGCTTTGAGCCTCGTCCTCGCAGGGCCTCGGGCATGCTATATAGCGATGTGGAGCCGAGGATCACGACCAAAGATTGGGGCCTACATCCGGGTACCTACGGCCAGTGACGGAGCGGTGCGCGTTTTCCTTCTTTGTGGTATGCACTTTCTCACGAGACTTTGTTCTCGAACCACGCGACCGCAGCCTCCCTTTGCTCTGTTGGAGAGCTTGATTGATCTGGATAGGGTCAGTGACATTGCTTGGGGCGAGGCGAGCTTGGCCGAGCTCTACTTCTCCTTGGACCGGTTTTAGCCGGGGTGGCCAGCGTATGGCCCGTTTTGACTTTGCTTTGGAGGTATGAGTTTATTGGTTTTTTGATTTAGCAACTTGTCTTTTCTCCGTTGTCTTTTGCACTCGAGCCTTCTCTGTTTTTGTCACGTGTGGTTTTATGAGGTTTTTCGTGCTTCCCGTGGGATAGAGATCCGGGGCCATTGCTTTGCGCACTCGCTATGCGGGGCCGGGCTCGTACGGCGAGGAAGAGGAGGACCCGACTGGGAAGCTCACCATCGCCACGGGGATGTGCAGGGAGCGTCTGGAGAGGGATAGCCGGAGGGGTTCGTCTTGTTCCCGTGGGCTCGGTATGAGGGTGATGAGTTCGAGGGGGCTCCCGAGGTGACAGCGCGGCGAAGATGCTTTGCGGGGCTTGACTTGCGACGTCATGTGCCCGGGGAGCGGGTCTTCGCGGCATGGCCCAGTGTGCTTCCCGTAGCTCCGAGGACCCTCCCTTTGGGATGCTTGATTCCCGAGACATGGACGTGCTCGACTTCGAGAGGTACCTTGGCGGTGTCGGGCGCCGAGGAGTTCATCTTGTATGGAGAGGAGTACGGGGCCTTCGTGAGGAGGAAGCCGAGGACGCCGCAGTGCCGGCGCGGGAGAGAGAGGCCGGCCCGCAGCTCCCCTGCAGGTTCCGATGCCGGACCGGATTTCACGTACGTCCGTGGGGACGGATCGAGGAGGAGGGTGTCTCGTACTGCCCGAGCGAGCTCCGCCGCATACCGAGTGGATCCCGACAGACGGTGAGTGTGCACGACTCTTTTCCATCTTGGCATCTTTTTCTCGCATTTTTCTTTTTGTTGTCGAGTATAACCGCATTTGATGAGTGTTTCCTTGTCGCTTGTTGGTGCGAGTCCCAGGGAGAGCCTATGATATGCCGACTCGCCGTTACGTGGCGATGCTGTTCCTT
The DNA here is from genome assembly GCA_022495995.1 of Adenophora triphylla var. japonica. NCBI lineage: Eukaryota > Viridiplantae > Streptophyta > Magnoliopsida > Asterales > Campanulaceae > Adenophora > Adenophora triphylla. The sequence continues at coordinate 278,194 of JAFEMH010000619.1, read as the reverse complement.
CGCTAAGAAGATGGCGTCGAAGATGTCCCGCCGGTCTTCGCGTCGTGTGCTGGCGTACGAGCCTATGCCTTCGAGGCATTCTCGTAGACGTTCCTCCGCCTAGAGCCGAGCCTGAGCCGCAGCCAGAGGGGCCTTGGAGGGGGCGGCATAGCATGGATGCCGGACATCTTCGGAGCCGCAGTGGCCTTCGAGGAGCAGCCCTTTATCGCCTCATGCCTCCGCACGGCGCACAGTGGCGAGGGTTCCTCGAGCCTTCCTTCTTTGATCCTTTCGCCGGATTTGATCCTTCGAGTATTTTTCGTGGGAGCCTCGGCGGGTGCTCTGTATTCCGACGACGAGGACGTGACGGGCGAGTTCCGCCGGGATGCCCGACTTTTCTCTGGAGGACCCTGCTGAGGATGATGATGATCGAAGAGAGTCCTGATTAGTATTCATTTGCTTTCCCTCTTTTCATATCCCTCTTTTTTTTTTTGTTTAGCAACGGTACATTTATGGGTACTGTAATAAAACACTCGTATTTGCACGGCAAACAACATTTTATTTTAAGATGTAATGTCATTTTTGTGATTCTGGGAATTGTCCTAGAAATTGTTGCTATTATTATTTTTTATTTTTGTGCATGCCACGTGAGCCGAGAGTGCATTTTTGGGTAGTGTTTGTTTGTCGGGAATGGCTTTGGCCAATGTTTGGGCGCTTTGGAGCAAGGTTTTGCCGAGGACAAAGTGGTTTTTGTACCGTTCTTTGGGAAATGGGTTCTGTTTGCAAGGAGGTCCGTACGGACATACTTAGCATGCAAAGAGGTCCGTACGGACCAACCTTGCTTTGGGAAGGACATAAATGCTTTCCAAATCCGGTTCTTCCTTATTTCCCCATTTGCACCATTTTCGAGCTTTCTTCCCCATTTTCTCTAGGAACCTCCATTTTTGCCATGGATTCTTCGTACGTCCCTAGAATTTTGCCGAGGCTTTCGCAGGAGAGGCAAGCACACTTCCTTGAGCATCTGAAAACGTGGATGCGGCGCCGTATGAGGCATCGAGACGGGCTTTCGAGGTAAGGTTTCGTCTTTGCTCGGTTTGGTCTTTTAAGGAGTTGGTTCCCGATTGGGATTTGTTGCGTGGCCGCCGCGAAGTTCTCGGGATGTTAGGAGGCACGTGCATTGTTTCTCCTATAATGAAATGGTGCCCACTTTTGAGGATTTTCGGGCTTTGATTGGAGGACCGGAGGTGGAGGCCATCTCGCTTCCTTTGATTGGTGGTGCTTTGCTTGTGAGCGTGAAGCTTGCAGACTTTCTTCGTGCTTCGTTGGAAGAAGTGCGGGGCATGATCCTTGATTCGGGTCATATCGACATTTCCGAGCCGCCTGAGCGGTTCATGGTTGATGATGAGAGTGACGTCTCGGGGATGTATTTGCCTTGTGCGTGATGGCGACGCTTTTCCGGTCGCCTCCTTGGCATTTGTGATGGCGCTTTGCTAGATGTGGTAGGGCACCGCAGAGCCGGGAGAGGATATTGTCCCGTTGGTGCCGGGGGAGACTCTTCATGGTATCGACCGTCCGGCGACCGGGGATCGTTTTATGAGAGGGGAAGCCCCGCTTGCTCACCTGCTGTGGCCGCGAGAGAGACTTCAGCCATGCCCGAGGCTCCGACGTCGTTTAGCCCGTGGTCGTTTGCTCGCCGACCTCTTGTGTTGGATATGGATCGGTCCGCCCGGGAGAGATGGATGGCACGGCTTGGTACGCATCAGATCCGCCGGTGGAGTTCCGCACCGGAGGATTGAGACTAGGGAGGATCTTGGCAGGGAAGGGTCCTACGTTGTCGAGTTCCAGGTTTGTCTTGGTCCTCCTTCTATATTCCGTCGCTTGTTTCCTGGCAGTTTGGGATGAAGCAGGAGCCTTTGTTGAGCCGGGATGACCTTGCTACTTTGCGGAGATAGCTCCTCTTTGTATGGCACTTCCAGTGCCTTCTTGTATTTTCTCGAGGGTATGGAAGTATTCCGCTTTCCCTCTGTGGTACTCCTTAGACGCGTCGGGGGAGAGAGCGTTGTATTGGCGACTCGATATCCGGCTCGGTATGAGCGGCGTGTTGGCGATCCCAGGTGGTCTTGGAGAGCGTGCGTGTAGCGATTACAGGGACCAGTTGCCGTAGTAGCTATTGCCTTAGGAGTTCCGAAGCACAGTCCGACCCTTTGGATGTGACGGGAGACACTTTGTTTGACTACGAGACTAGAGTTGACCGACCGACAGGGAGAGGTCCTCTTTTGATGACGCCGCATGAGGAGATCCGAGCCGAAGCACGGGCGAATGAAGCCCCGAGAGCCACCGGATTGTTTGACTCTACGGGAGGACCCCGGATCTCTGGACCGAGAGACGCAGAGTTGGTTCACGTGGAGCGAAAGAAGACTCGCCGGGGACGAGGAAGAAAGGAAAGAATGGCGAGGGACAAGCGCGAGATGGCGCGGAATGACCTCCTAGGTATCCATTCATTGCATTTGCAAACACATTATTAGTTAAATGTATTAATTGTCTTTTAGCATGTTGTGAACTTGAGAGTAGACCGTGCTTGAAGTCATCAAGAAATGTTGTAACCGTTAGTGATTTGTGATTTACTTTTAAAGCTTTGTCGAGACGCAAGATCCTTTGTTTGCCTTTGCTTCCGTTGTGCACTTTGTCGGCGTCCGTCCTTGAACTTTTACATTGCCTTTGCGGACTTGAAGCGATGCAGGCCATGACGGCAATCTCCTTTCTTTGAGGCTTTGTGCTTGGGCGAGAGGTTGAATGCTCCCGACAAGTCGTTCGACGGTCTTTTCGTAGCTTCCTTGCCGCTTGTTGGCGTCGGGCTCTTGACCTCAATTTGCGGCTTACGCTTGAGCTTCTTTTGTTTTTTTTTGTGAGCCCTTGCTCGAGCTCTCTTTTTTTATATTTTTTGTGAGCCCTTGCTCGAGCTCTTTTTTTTTTTTTTTTTTTGAAGCGCGTGAGGGCGAAGACAAGCCCTGGCTTGGAAGCGATCCATGAGTCGGTCGTTTGATCTTTGAGTGACCCTCGGATGTCCTTTGATGTTGCCGCCGTCGTTTGACTTGGTCAAGGTGACTATTGCAGGGCGTGTTCTTGAAAAGTGCGGAGCTTGATGGAGGTCTTGATTGACATTCAAACTTTTGACTTTTTGTGTATTTTTAGACCGGACCAATTAAGGTTGCCCTACGTTCCCCAGGACTAGAGGCTCAGTGCTGCGTAGTTCGACACTACATGGAGTGCCAAGAGATGCACAAATGTTCTTCTTCGGGCGAAGTATCTGCGAAGTTTGCTTCCGTTATTTGGATTCATGAAGCGGATTGCCGTCTAGGTGCAGTCGGCTTCATGGTGCCTCGGAGAAGATCTTTTGAACCACGAAAGGGCCGATCCATGTGGGTTCCCATTTTCCCGAGTGGGTTGGTTCGAGTGGGAGGCTTTTCTTTGAGTACAAGGTCACCTTCCACGATGTCTCGGGATTTGACTTTCTTGTCGAAAGCTCTAGCCATCCTGCTTTGATAGGCTCGGACGTGTTCCATGGCCTTTAGTCGTCGCTCGTCTAGCGAGCCAATTCGTCATGTCGGCTTCGGAGCCATTCGACTTCGTTGATGTCATTTTCCAGCGGCACTCGGAGTGAGGGAATTTCTAGCTCGATGGGAAGAATTTGCTTCCATCCCGTATGTCGGGGCAAATGGGGTTTCTCCCGTGGCTGTTCGGCGGTGTGCGGTAGCCCCAAAGTGCAAGGTGCGGCTTCTCGGGCCAATCTCGTCCTCGGGTGGTCATTTTCGGATGATCCGTTCGAGGGTTTTGTTTCTTTGCTTCCACGGCGCCGTTTGTTTGTGGCCGGTAGGAGAAGATTTGTGACGTGTGATCTTGAATTCAGCCGGTGATGCAGTCGAATTCCCCCTTCGAAGTGTGAACTGTTATGCGATATGACCTCATTTGGGATGCGTATCGGCGAGATGATGTTTTCTTTAAGGAAATGCGCTACCTTCTTGGAGGTGAGTACCTTGTAGGACTTGGCTTCGACCCGTTTGGTGAAGTAGTCGATGGCTACTAAGATGAACTCGTGACCGTTCTTTGCTGGCGGAGCGATTTTCCCGATGACGTCAATTCCCAGTGGCGAAGGGCGAAGGTGTAGTCATGCGGTAGAGATCGTGGGGTGGTAGATGATTGAGGTTGGAGAACCGTTGGCACTTGTCGCAGCTTCGGACAAAGTGGATGCAATCTGCCTCCATGGAGATCCGGTAGTAGCCCATCACGAGAATGATTTGCATCGGGGCTCTGGCGTTCATGTGGGGACCGCAAGCCCCATTGTGGACTTCATTCATGAACTTGTTTGCTTCTTCTTGGGCGACGCGACGTAGAGTGGCCCGTGGTAGCGTTTCTTGTATAGCATGTCCCCGAGGATGACGAAGTGAGAGGCGAGGCATTTTAGGGCCATGATGCTCTTGGTTTTGACCCGCTTGTGTGGGTCTTCCTTGTTCATGAAGGTGGTTTCCTGCTCGTTCTTGGAAAATGCTTGGTTTATCTTTGGAAATGGCGTCGAACTTGCGTCTCTTTGGCTCTTGACAATCTTGCAAATCGTTGTGATTAAAACCTTCTCGGCGGCTTGGGCCCGGTTTTCTCTCGTTTGACAACATGCTTAAATGTTTGCTTGATGCATTTCTTTAATTAATGTGTTTGCCTTTTGTATAGATGAATTTAACTTGTTTTGATTAGTTAATGTCATCATTTGTTAAAGATGCAATGAAATGATTTTTTAGGAAGGTCGGACCTTTTATTGAAAGCGTGAAAGGCGTGCATTGTTGATCAAAGATTCACAATCGTCGGGCGTAAAGCCGTCAAAAGACTCAAAAGATGTGAATAGACAGACAACAAGACTCGAAGCTAGACTATAGGCGACGAGGATTGGACCGAGGCTTCATTACTCTTGGATGTTTGTAGCTCTAGAGGGAGTGGTCTTTGGTTCGGGTGGCCAATCTTCCCTGGCGTGAGTCCGGAAAGTAGCTTGCATGCGGTTCGATTTCAAACCGGATCGCGGAGGTTTTTGGCTGCTCCACGATGATGTCCCTCCATTAGTGTTGCCACCGAGTCCTTGGGGGTTTTTGATGATAGAAGTCGGCGAGGGCTACTTCTAGGAGGGCGAAGCATTCGGCCCGATTCGGAGTGGATTCTTCTTGATGTTGATCACTTTCATAGAATCTGCCTCTTTATCTCGGGATCTTTGCTTGGACGACGTTTACAATGTCGATTCGAGCGGGCATGCTATATCTCCTTCACGATTAAGCATTGGAGGAGGTTGCGCCACTTTGTTCGTCAGTCGGACACCGGAATGTTGAATTGAACTAGGCTGTGATGGTGTCCCCGTAAGATCCGAGTGTCGGCTAGAGGGTTGTCTTGTACCGGGGATCGGTGATGAGCCGGTTGCAAGAGGGTTTTCGGCGAAGTAAGGGTCTACTCCTCGATCAATCTCCATTAGGGCATCCATCTCTTGATCCTCTCTCAAGCATTCTTCACGGTCGCATATGTCGAGTTGTCATCCCGACCCATGAGTTCTTCAATTTCCGGCTCGTCGCGGCTTAGAGCGTGGATGTGAGATCAGCCGTAGCGGGACGGGGTAGGAAGAATCATGCGGAGAAGAGTATTCGGTCATGTCGGGACCTTCTTACAGGTCATAGCTTCTTGTGGCCAAGCACTTGCCATTACTGCTTCCGCGGATCACTTCGATCGCTCCATTGGCATTGATGAATTTCACGCATTGGTGAAGAGTAGATGATCTTGCTTTCATCGATGTATCGAGGCCGTCCCAACAGCGAGAGAAGGTTGGTTTGATTTCCACGACTTGGAACTCTACAGGCTCCCGGTTGTACGTCGGAATTGGATCCTCAAATTGATGACTCCTACGATTGGTCGTGCGGTGGAGTCGTAGGCTCGGATTACCCGAGGTGAAGGCCTTATCGAAGAACGGTCGATGCGGAGTCGTTTCGGTGTGCTTAAAGCGATGATGTTGGCTGCGGAGCCGTTATCAATCAAGGCGTTCGGGAGGAAGAACATCTCTATCTTTATGAGGATGCGGAGGGCTTCGTTGTGCCGATTCTCACATATTGGCAAGTCATCGTACGTGAAGGCTAAACCGCTTCCCGTGCTACCGTTGGACTCGGTCTCTTACGGGAACGTTCGATCCATCCATTTGTATGCCTTAGGCTGGGGCAAAGATCGTAGGGAGACAGTTGCCCTTGGGCGTTCTTGTCGGAATTCCCGGTCACGAGATCTCTTGACTCTGGTTTCACGCTCCCGATCGTAGCGGGACGGCATCTTGACGGTCTCGGAAATTGCGAGTGCTGCTCTCGCTTGGAGTTTCGTCAAAGGCTATTGAGTTTACCACTGTCGTTTCGGGGGAATGGATTTCCGATGGTATTGGGACCACGAGGGCGTTCCAATTTTCCTCTCTATGAGCCTCGGACCGCTTCGGGTGCGAAGCACGGGAAGCAATTGTCGGTGGTGTGGCCGGGGTAGTTGTGGAAGGCGCAGTGCTTGCTCATATCCATGTTGGGTTTGAGAGTCTTCGGTTGGAAATTCTCGAGTGGTTTGAGAAGATTTTGTTTCACCAAAGCTTCAAATACTTGACCCCGAGGGCATTTCCAGTTATCTAAATCTTTGGGCTGTGGGAAGCGAGGGGATTGTTATTCTTTGGGGCTGCTTGATCGCGGTTTACTTGAGCTCCGTTCCGAATGTAGTGCCTTGTTCATTTGCTTCCTTTCCTTTGGTCGGGCGGGAGTTGAAGTTGCCGGGTTTGTTCGATAGCGGTAAGATGAGGCGGGGGTTCTTTGTTGCCTTTTGAAGACTCGGGGTCTTTTCAAACTTTGTCCGGCGTTGACCATGGCACGGAGATCCGGATAGAAATGGTGGGCGATCAAGGTCCTCAAAGATGGTTTGAGGCAGGAATGGAAGATGTCCATCTGCTCTTCTTTGGAAAGTGGGTCCATTATCTCGCTTAGCTTCCAGTTCCATCTTTTGTAGAATTCGCCCGGTTCGTCATCCTTTTGTTCGGTGGCTTGCTGTCATGGCGGTTTGTTTCCCATTCAAGATTGGCGCGGTACTTCTCCGGGAAGATTTCAACGATCGATCCCACGTGGAGCGGTTTTGCCTTCACATTGAGGAACCACCTTAGTCGTGGATTTGAGGGAATGCCGAAAATGATCCGCCATCTGTTGAGGGGTTGCCCCTTTGGCTCTCATACCAAGGACGTAGGTGTCGATGTGGGTTTTGGGCATTGTTTCGTCAAACTTTTCCATTTCCGGCATCACGAACTTTGGAGGGAGAGGGACCACTTTGTTCGGATCGGTGGCGGGAGGGAGTCCTTAGAGAACTAGCTATCTTGCCTTGCATGTCTTTCATTTGTTCAATCAGCCGAGCCATGTGGGGATCAGGTGTGCGAGGTGGGTTACCGTTTTCGGGGACGGACACCGAAGATGGGGGTGGATTGGGCGATGGGATCGCCATTCGGGAGTCTTGGGGAGGTAGTTGAGTGTATACCAACCCATACCCTGGGGTGTTGAAGTTGAGGCGTGATTGCCGGGTCAGCTAAGGGTTGTGTTTGGGAGGCGGGGAAACGATTCGTTAGCCCCAATTAGCGGACTTGCGGGTGGCAAACTTGAGATGTCGGGATATCCGCTCGGGATGCTGTCCCTGGTAAGAATGGGGACTTTTGATTGTGGTTGCGAGGCTCGTATAGAGGCAAAGGATTGAATCTGGGGATACCGAGATGCATTGGGATACAGCGGAGCGAGCACGTATGTGTCTTTGTTGGTAATGAGCTTGATGTGCGAGCGGAAGCCGCTATCCGAGGCGGGCATGTCGGAGCCGCTTGGCCCGACGCCTAAGGGGAGCTTTGAGCGAGAGGCGCTGCGTTCTTTGGGATCTCGTAGCTTAGCGGAGCGGGACACTTGATAGCTTTGAGAAGGGGAGCCGGTATGTCTTCGTCTTCTATGAGAACAAAGGTTCCATCGGGTTGGGAAGCTGCGTTCCTCGAAGACGCGGGTGTCTACGATCCGGAGCTTCTTTGTTCCTCTTGGCGCTTCTTGATGGTTTCGAAGGCTCGCAGCACCTCCTCCATTGTCTGGAGGTTCCTTAGTGGCGGGGTTCCATTTCCCTCATCTTTGTTATCTGTTGATCCCGTCATGGGGAGTATCGGACGGTGCGGACCGTTGAAGCTGGAAGGGCTATCGGACCTTGTGACCTCGATGCGAAAAGGCGGCTTCGGGGATTCTCAACCACTCTCGGTTATTTGGAGGGTGACGGGCAAGGTTTAGACACGGGAATGGTATAACGGGATAAAAGGGGAAAGCTCACGTGGCATGCGGTTTCCGTTTCTTTTATTTTTGATTTTTTTGTTGTTTTAATTTACTTAAAACATGTTTTCTCGAATCCTAGGTAGGTTGGAAAAGATTGCTCTTCTTTTTCGCAACTATGCTAGATCCTGGGTCGGTGGAGACCATACGTGCGGCTATAAGCCCTCGTTTTGCACCCGTATTTCGACATCCCGGGGTAGACGGCCCGGGCGAGGGTCCTATAGTGCAAGCGGTTTCCACCGGCCTAAAGAAAAATCGAACCTAAGGACCGAGCCTGTCATGTTCGTTTTGATGCGTTAGCCATGTGAATAGTGAACCGAGCCGGCCCTGAGTCAAGATCGAGGTCAAGAGTTCGGCATGACCTCTCTTTACCTTGCTTGCGCAAGGGATGCGTGACGTTAGGCGTTGGCTGGGTCATATTGTCATGGGCGACGTATCAAAGGCGTGATGACATGGTGTCATGCGAGCATGGATGTATATCGGGACGGAACATCGTGCAGGTGTAGCTTCGGAAATCAAGATCGAGTCAAGATTTTAGCATGACCTTTCATCACTTTGCTTGCGCAAGGGATCTTGAGTTAGAGCCTTGACTCGAAAAATGGCGGCATGGTATATGTATCAGTGTATGACACGAGGCCAGGTAAAAACCAACCGAGTGCGGGACAGAGTGTGACTCAAGACTCAAACGTGCAGGGTTGACGCTTGGCTAGGCTGGGATGTTTGGAATGATCCCGTGCGCGTCCAAGAGGCCTAGGAAGACCTAACGGACTGCAACTGAGACCACTCCGGGTTGAGGGTTGTAGTGTGCAGTGTATCCGAGGCGGCGGTGCGAGTAGCGTGCGGTGTAACCGAGGCGGCAGTGTGAGTAGTGTGCGGTGTATCCGAAGCGGCGATGCGCGTAGTGTGCGGTCTCTAAAATTCTTTTCGAGTAAAACAAGTTTTTGAAGAATTTTAAATGTATGCACGTATGTATATTGATGCATTTTTTGTATTTTTATTTTTTTGTAAAATAAAAACGAAGCACGTGCACACACACATAACAGTTAAAGGAAGGGGTAAAATGAAAGTTTGACCCTCATCATCGTTTTAAAAATCTTTTGTTTTGTTTAAAAGTTTTTAAAACAAAATATTCCCCAGCAGAGTCGCCAACTGAAATTACCCGGATCCGAGCAGGCCTCGCGGCCCCGGCATCTGGCATTTCCCCGCTTTGCAGCGTTTTTCAGGTTGGAGGTGTCTCGCCGTTTGTTTTCGCATTTGTAGAGTCGCCACGCCGTTTTTATTAAGCCCAAAACATTGAAAAAGGGCATCAGTTTAAAGATAATTTTAAACTGTTTTTGTGTGATGAGATTTTGAGTTCGGAGGTCGATGACTCCTAGGGAAGAGAATATTAGAATCTTAGAGCTCACTCCGAGTCGCCTCGTAAAACGAGTCTTTCGGATACCCCTAATATCCTTTAAATGTTGTGTGTGTGTGTGTGCTTTTTAAAAATGCATCTTTGTATCGGATGTCTACATTGTATGCTATGTATGGAAATGTATTGAAATAGTATAGGAAGGAAGCCTTACCAATGTTGGTTCGTGTCCGTCTTCCGCCGGGGAATGGTGTTTGAGGTCGGAGTAGCGTTCGGTACGGATCGGGATTGCTTCGGAGATGCGGGTTGTCCGCGGACGAGTTTCGGCGTGAGTTGAGGTTGTAGGCTGCGTTCGGGCGAGAGGTTCGGCGTGCGTGGGGATCGTCGGGATCACTCGGGCAGAGGTTCGGCGTGCGTTGTGGTGGCGAGGAGTCACTCGGGCGAGTTTCGGCGTGGTTTGGGATCGTCGGTTTGACTCGGAAAGAGCGGGACACCGTGGAAAGACCAGCAAGGCCTCGGAGTACCACGAGGGCCTCGGAGTACCTCGAGAGTGCCTCGGGGCAGCGCGGGAGCATCTCGGGAGCGCTCGGGGAGGCTTCTGAGCACCGCGAGGGGGCTCGGAAGGCCTCGGAAGGATCCGAAAGGGGCCGGAGTGCCTCGAGAGGACTTAGAGGGGAGCCGAAGGCTAAGGGAGGAAGAGAGAAGAGGGAGGTGTGTGAAAATGAGGAGGGGGAGCCCTCTATTTATAGTAAAAATTTCGGAGCAAAGAGGTCCGTACGGACCTTCTTGGTTATCCAATTTTGGATTTCCTCGATTTGAGGGAATCCGCAATGATGGTGAATATTCGGAATGATGGTGTCCCCTGAGCAATAAGGTCCGTACGGACCATCTTGCATGCAAAGAGGTCCGTACGGACCAACTCTGCAGGGGAGTAATCATTTCTTCCGGGATTTGAGGGAATATTGTGGACTTTAAGGGGATTTAGTAATCATTGACACAAAGAGGTCCGTACGGACCTTAATTGCTTTTCTGATTTCCTGAAAATTCCCAAAAGGTCCTTTTGTCCCTTTTTATCCCAGGAAGGCTCCTCCCTTGGTTTGGTTGGGGGTTTGAGAGGGTTTTGAGTGAGAGAGGTCTCTGAGACTACGTGGATGAGTCTGCGGTATTTCCCGTGTGCTTGAAAGGGGGTGATCCAGATTGGGGTACTTACAATTAGCAGGAGCAGCTATATCATGGAAATCTTCTAAACAAACGGTTATAGCTAGATCCACGATGAAATCTGAGTTTATAGCGTTAGATAAATGTGGTGAAGAAGCTGAATGGCTACGCCAATTTATAGAAGATATTCCAAGATGGACAAAGCCCGTGTCCTCGACGTCTCTTCATTATCTGACGGTTAATATTCTCATGATTACATGGGGCCCCCCAGTCTTGTCACGCCTTGAAAATCGTTACCAGCATTTAATTTAGGGGGTGCCATACCCGGATTTTTGCTTTATCCATGGGTTTGACCCGATTACTTGAGTATAAAAAGCTAAAACCCTCTCATTTAAATCTTTACACACCTCAATTGTTTAAGAGCGAATAGCAAAGATCCACCGGCGAACACAGCATCCTTCATTCCAATTTTTGGCGAACACGATTTTCCCGGCGGCGTTACGTTCTGTTTCAATTCCAACCGTTTCTTCAAACTCAGGTATGAAATTTCTTCCCTTCTTACGCCTTCTGTTCATGCTTCTGTGTTTTCTAGGGTTTTTAGGAGGGATTTTGAATGTGCCAAGAAAAATGGACCGCCATTGTTGAAGGTTGAAGCTTTTTCTTCATGAATTTTTGCTTTTATCTTTCAAACACTTCGAATCTTTGAATTTCTTTGGATTTTGTATGAATTTCCTTGAATATTGAATGAACTCCCCCTTTAATCTTTGATTCCCCTTAGAAATGGCTCGTTCTTGGGACCATTTCCCCCGATTCCGTTATGGATATCACACCGGCAATCTGAGGGTTTATCGTAGAGAGAGAGGTCCATGGTTGATGCTGAACTTGGATGACATAGGAAAAATGTTGAGAAGTTATGGCCGTACCCGGATGTTCATCCAATACCCAGATAAAACAAGGATTGACCGAATTGACTCTTCAACTCGTAATGTAGTGTCGCTTGAAACTAGGGCCGAGATAGTGGAGCACATCGAACTGTTCTATCCGGCCTCAGATCGTGAAATGCGTGAGCGTCTGAGTGGTAAGGCTCCCTACTCGGCCTTATGTGATGATGAGGAGGGGTATCTCCCTTCCCCGTCTTAAGATCGGACATTGACGAGGAAACTAACTTTGTCCCCTCGGCTTTATGCAGATATGACGGGAAGAGAAGAGACCTCCTCATCCACTCGCATAGTGGACGCCTTTATGGAAGGTGCCCAAGTTGAAGGCCACGTGGGCCGAAGAAGGGGAGGCCGAGGAGGAGGGCAACGATGAGAGAGGCCTCCAAAAGCCGGGGATCCCATGCTCGAAAAATTGTATTCCACGTATGGGGTGAACAAGGCCAAATATAAGTTAACTTATATGGGCAAACTTGATCTTAAGACTAAGAAGGAGGAGGAGAGCTTCTACTACAATGAAGATTACGTCCACTTTTACTTCAAACAATTTCAACAGGGGCTCCGTCTTCCTTTGGACCCCTTTATCAATGAATTCTTAGATGATGTGAGAGCGGTGCCGGCCATGCTGGGAGCCAATGGTACCAGGGTTCTTGTTAGCTTCATTGTCCTTTGCCGTAGCTTAGGGTTTGAGCCAACCATGGGAGCATTTCGGCATTTCTACCAAGTCGGCTTTGTCAAGGAAAGTTGGCTCCTCGTCATTAGGAGTGCACCCAAGAAACCAAAGCTGCTTCTCCCCATGTCTAGCAAAGTTGCAGGTTGGGATAGCCATGTTATTAGGGTTGAGAGTCGCCAAGGCTGGGAGTTCCAATCTCCTTGCAAGGATCCCACTTCATCAGGTCCTGTTCAGCAATATGAGTGGACCAAGACTTTGATCAAGCGCTTAGAGGCATTTGCCGAGGTGGGGCTCCTCGACTGGAAGGCAATTGAGTCCTCGGATCACTACTATGTCCAGGCAGGTCTGATGCCGGGGCCGAAGGACGGGGTGGTCCCCCTCGTCACTGTTAAGAGGGGAAGGCGCTTCAATGATTGGACCACACATCCCGGCCTCGTATTTCATGAGGATTGTCCGAGGTGCAAGATCCCTCCTCGTGATCAGTGTCTGGAGGAAGTAGATGTGGTTGGATGTAAATATTTAACTCTAATACTTTGTAATTTTTGCATGTTCATTTCTTCCTCTGCTCGTACTTAACCATCTCTTCCTTGTCTTTGCAGTTTTAACCCCCGAGGAAGAAGCAGCACTAGCCATGAAGAGACTAAGTCCCATGGAGCTGGTGAAACAGAAGAGGAAACAAAGCAAGAAGTCGGGCTTGGTAGAGAGGAGAGAGGAAGCCAATGCCCGCAATTTGGTACTAAATGCTCAGGGTGATCAACCCCTTCCCTTCAAACCACATGGGGAGGTGAATTCCGAGGAGGCGGCGTCCGAGGAGCAACTTAACCAACCAACCGTAGAGGGGCATAGCCTCCGTGTTGAAGCCGAGAAGGTGGGGGGCGAAGAGTCCGCCCTCGTCCCAAGGAAATCTGGCTCCAAAAGAGCCCAAGCTACTGGTGCCGAGGAGCCTGCAGCTAAGCGGGCAGCCGTTGAATCCTCTAACCCTGAGGGTCCTCCTCCCCTTACCATTCAAACCGTCAAAACTTATGACGAGGCCGACGAGCTGGCTCGGCGCATGGCTGCCAGTGTCCCACGTCTGAAGGGAATTCCTCTGCAAAATAGGGAGGGACCTTTGGTGAGATTGGACCGAGCTCCAGTTCAGAGGGCTATGGATGAGGAGGCTTATGAGGCTCTCGTCAAAGAGGCTCCCAGCGAAGATAACTTGCTTTGCCGCAAGGGGCTCTTAATTGCCGAGGTGAATGTCTCCTTTTCTCGGTTATATTGATTTTGAGATTTGTTGGATTTCTAACATCGATTTTTCTTTCAGTTGGCTTCCGTCACGGCTTACGAGAATGTCTTGGCCAAGACAAAAGCCAGGCGCCTGAATGAGGCCAAGACCGCCCAAGAGAAGAGTGAGACTGATAAGGCTGCCTTGGTTAAGCTTTTGAAGGCCAAGGACGCTGAGCTCGAAGCGGCCAAGGCCAAAGTAGAAGCCGAAGTCCAGAGAGCCGAGGGAGAGAAGACCAAAGCCGAGGAGAATCTCCGGCGAAAAGATGATGAGTTGGAGGAAGCAAGGAAGACCAAGGCCGAGGTTCAAACGAGGTCCGATGAAGATGAAGCCAAGTGCCGAGGGTTAGAGGCTACCCTTCCTGCCAGGGAGGAGGAGGCCGTGGCACGCTTCAAAGAGAGCCCGGCTTTCAAGGACGCCATGATGGCCAGATCGGCCTTTCAAGATGCCGTGGATGAGAAAACGGCAACCATGTTCGAGGACGGGTATCTCCACCTTGCCCGTAGTATCTTGGCTGACCCCTCCAACGGCTTGGACATTAACAAGGTGGCCATGCTGATATGCCGGGATCAATATGCCGAGGAAGCTAGATCTCTCCACCACTTGGTTCCATTCTCTGAGTATAACTTAGAAGTAATAGCCGAGAAAGATGCTCAAGCGTGCCGAGAAGTGTGGAAGCCAACCCCTGTCGTCCCCGACAATATCAAAGCCTTGGTGGAGGCGATTCAGGACGAGGGAGAGCCCGAGCACATGGACGCCGAGGCCGGGGGAGGAGAGGCCGAGAAGACTGATGCCCAAACTGATCAAGCCGTTCTTCCTCCCCCTGGAACTATCACGGAGCAGTGTCTTGAAGAGCCTTTTAACGATGGCCAGCAAAATTAGGATAGATTTTTCTTTCTTGCTTTTTGTCTTTTGTAGTAGATGGGTAGGATTTGTAATTTTCTTTGAATTTCAATGAAAAAATCCTTCTTTGTTCATGTTGTTTCAATGAATTGTTTGTGTTTCTGTATGCTAGACATAGGCACCAGATTTGTGAAGGTGGGATCCGAGGAGGGTCCCTCGTTTCCTGAATATTGAGCAAGTGGTTAGGCCGAGGAAGGACTCCTTGGCTTTAACTGTACTCTAAGTCGTATAGGCCGAGGAGGGACTCCTCGGCTTTGACTGTTGGGTGATTTCTTCTTTTTCGTCTCCTTATGCCGAGGAAGATGACTCGTGCACAGGTTTCAGACGTGATGCCTTTTAGTCGTAGTGACAAGGTGTTTCCTTGTCTTGACGTGAGGCGAGTCATCAGGCCGAGGAGGAATCCTTGGTCTTGACTGTGATAGTTGTAATCCTGGAATCAAGGCGGACCCTTGTCAGGATATAAAGCCATTAGGCCGAGGAGGACCCTCGGTCTTGGCTGTTAGGAGCTGATAGTCATTGAGTCAAGGCGGACCCTTGTCAAGACGTAAGGTGTATGTTTTGAAGAGTCGGGGATATGGTCCTCGTCTTCTGGTGTTTGTTGTGAGGAACTGATAGTTGCTTTGCATGTTGGAAGAAACTGCTTTCGTAAAACTGAAACGTGATTACATCAAACTGCAATCCTATCAACTAAAAAGTAAAAGATAGAAAACAAGAAACTAATCTACCGCAAAATAAACTAGACTAGTGATAATATTTTCTAAGATTGTCGGAGTGCCACGGGTGCTTGAGCTCTTTCCCCTCCTTGGTCTTTAATCTGTAAGTCCCTTCTCTGATGACTTGAGTGATGATATAGGGACCTTCCCAATTTGGGGAGAGCTTGTTTTGTTCTGCCTTCCGACCAGTTGCCTCGATTTTTCTAAGTACCCAATCGCCTACTTGAAATACTCTTCTGATTACCCTCTTGTCATGATATGCTTTGGTCCTTTGTTTGTAGTTTACCATCCTCATCTGTGCAACTAGTCGCTTTTCATCTATCAGGTCTAGGTCTAGGAGCCTATTAACCTTGTTGACTTGCTCATCACAATGGGAGTTTCTCACCGTAGGGATGGCCATTTCAGCTGGTGCCATAGCCTCAGAACCGAAGGTTAGTGCGAATGGGGTTTCCCCGGTTGGCCCCCGGGTGGTTGTGCGAACAGCCCATAAGGCTAGGGGAAGTTCGTCCAACCATCTACTCTCGCGTCCCTCAAGGTTCTTGGTAAGGGCGGTTAGGACCAGTTTATTGGCAGCTTCTGCTTGACCGTTGCCTTGAGGTCTGCTCACTGAAGATTTTGCATGGCGTACTTTGACTCTTCCCAACTCTGTAGTGAATGCCGTGGAAAATTGTAGTCCATGATCAGAGAAAATTGTGTGTGGAAGGCCAAATCTGCACCAAATGTAGTCGTGGACAAAGTTGATTGTGTTTTCTTCCGTTATCTTGGCTAATGCCTTGGCTTCTATCCACTTGGAGAAGTAATCAACAGCTACTATCACATACTTGCAATTACCACGGGCGGGAGGGAAGGGTCCGATGATGTCGATCCCCCACATATCAAATGGCCACGTAGGTATCACAAGTGTTTGCTCAACTGCCGGTAGTCTAGGAATGTCAGAGAATCTTTGGCACTTATCACATTTTCTAACATAGGCGTGCGCATCCTCCCTCAGGTTTGGCCAGTAGTAACCTAGCGATACGATCTTGTCAGCTAAGGTTCTGGCCCCCGGGTGTCCGCCGCAAACACCTTCATGTACTTCTGCCAAGAGGTTCTCAATTTCCTTAGGATAGACACACCTTAGCAGGGGCTTTGTGAAAGATCTTCGGTAGAGGACTCCGCCCATCACAACGAACCTTGGGGACCTCTTCTTGATAAGTTTAGCTTGAGCTTCATCTTCTGGGAGTTTCTCCTTTTCAATGTACTCAATGTAATCATCGATCCAACATCTCTCCTCTCCGTCTAGGAGCATGACTTGTAGTCTTTCATACGCAGGTTCTTCGGCATAAACTACATATGGACTGGTCTTAGATGTAGACACATCCATGGTTGCTAGTTTAGATAGAACGTCTGCGACTTGATTATCTTCCCTGCCTATTTGCTTGAGTTCGAAAAATTCCATCTTCTTCGTCATATCCAGGACCAGGTCTCTATACTTGGCAAGGGTGGGGTCTTGGGTGTTATACTCTCCCTTTACTTGTTTGACAACGAGTTAGGAGTCATAGAAAGCCGCCACCTTAGTTGCTCCGTAGAAGGAGGCCAACTCAATGCCAAATAATAGAGCTTCATATTCTGCTTGATTGTTGGAGGTAGGAAACTTGAAACGGATGGCGTCTTGCATGGTGTACTCTCCTTCTGGGCTTGCTAGTACAACTCCAGCTCCGCTTCTTTCTTTTGTAGCTGATCCGTCCGTATACAGGATCCAACAGTTGGATGGGAATTCAATGGAAGAGTCTTTTTCCTCCGGTGCGTTTTGCTTCCGGGAGGTGGGGATATGCTCACCCATAAAGGCAGTCTCGACCATGAAGTCAACCAAAGGCTGTGCCAGGAGGGTCTTCCTTGGTTGGTAGGTGATATCAAACTCAATAAGAGCGATGGACCAATTAAGGAGACGTCCGGAGCCGTCCAACTTATGTAGTATCTTCTTCAGTGGTTCATTCGTGTACACTGTGATAGGATGCGCCGAAAAATAGGCACGTAATTTCCTCGATGCAATGACTAGCGCGTACGCTATCTTCTCCACATTAAAGTATCTGCTTTCCACGTCAGACAGTGCCTTAGAGACATAATAGACGGGCTTCTGAATTCCTTCGTCATTCCGAACTAGGACAGCTGCGACAGCATGATCGGTGGCAGCTAGGAATACGTACAACATCTCACCGATAGTCGGACTGCTGAGTAAGGGAGGGGAACCCAAGTACTTCTTCAACCGGAGGAATGCTTCGGAGCATTCGGGAGTCCAGGAGAAGCTCTTGGTACCCTTCAATACCTTGAAGAAGGGCAGTGACTTTTCGGCAGATTTGGCAATGAATCTTCCTAGTGCCGCTATTCTTCCATTTAATCTTTGAACCTCCTTGATGGTGGTAGGTTCCTTCATGTCGATGAGTGCTTTGATCTTTTCGGGGTTCGCCTCAATTCCCCTTTGTGATACCATGAAGCCCAAGAATTTTCCAGCTGTTACCCCGAACACACACTTACTTGGGTTTAACTTCATGTTGTTGGCACGGAGGTTGTTTATTGTCTCTTCCAAGTCAGGAGTATGACTACCCTCCTTGGTCTTAATGACCATTTCATCAATGTATGCTTCCATGTTCCGTCCTATTTGCGCGCCAAACACTTGGTTCACCATTCGTTGATACGTGGCACCCGCGTTCTTGAGCCCAAAGGGCATCATGATGTAGCAATAATTTCCCCCAGGTGTTTGGAAGGCCGTCTTCTCAATGTCCTCTTCCACCATTTTTATCTGATGATAGCCTGAATAGGCATCTAGGAAGCTGAGAGTTTGGTGTCCAAAGCAATGGAGTCAACCAACTTGTCAATGCAGGGAGAGGATAGGCGTCCTGGGGCGTGCCTTGTTCGTATCGGTGAAGTCTATACACATACGCCACTTCCCATTTTGCTTTTTCACCATTACTACATTGGCCAACCAAACAGGGTACTTGACTTCACGAATTATTTCGGCGCTGAGTAATTTCTGAACCTCTTCCTTAATAGCTTCCTCCTTGTCCCTTGCAAAGTTTCTTCTTGTCTGGGAGATGGTCTTCGCCAAAGGATCAACTTCCAGGCGGTGGAGGGCTACTTCTTCATTGATTCCCCTCATGTCTTCGACTCTCCAGGCAAAGACGTCGAGACTGTTTTTCAAGAGGGAGACGATTCTTTCTTTCTCTTCTGGAGATAGTTGGCCCCCGAGTTTTATTTTTTGTTCCGGATAGTCAGGATTGATGGCTACCTCTTCCAGCTCATCTACAGGCTTCATTTCAGGACCGTCTCGAAATTCCAGAGACTCGATAATAATTTCTCTAATTCTCCTCCCTTCGTTGTCGTTCACATTGAGGCCTTCTTCCTCCATAAGTTTATCAACGTCAGGAAGATCGACCTTCCCCAAGTCATGGTTGGCCCCCGAGTTCTGGCCGTTGACAAGGATGGGGTCTTCTTCGGAGACGGACGGAACTATACCTTGGTCATCTGCAATTTCTTGGACCATAGGTACTTCCTCAGATAAAGGTGAAATTGTGCCTTGGTCATCTGCAATTTCTAGGACCATAGGCTCCTCCTCATTATCAAGTACCTCACGAATATAGCTCATTCTGGAGCTAGTCTCGATGGTTTTCTGAGATTTAGAGATCTTGATGTTTTCCTCGGGGGTATCTATCTCCACACTTTTAGATTTCTTTCTGCTCTTCACGACATGTTCCAAGAAGTCTTTGGGGGTTGCCCTCACACATCCAATTCCAGCACGAGTGGGAAATTTAACTCGTTGGTGAGGAAGGGAGGCCACCATCCCAAGTTTAGCTTGACTTGGAATGCCTATGATTGCATGATAATCACTAGTCAAGTCCATGACTACAAAATTGACAGTAGCCTTGGCTCGGAAGGGATGTTCACCGACTTCAAGTTCCAGTTCCACAGTTCCCTTAGCTCCAACCTTATGGTTGGTGAATCCTTCCAGTCTTCCATTATATGGTTCCAGCATGGTGTCTTTCAATCCCATTTGTTGGAAAGCGAAATAGTACAGAATGTCACGGGAGGCCCCCGTGTCTACAAGTAGTCTTTCCGATTCCACATTATCAATTCGACCCTTTATTACCAAGGGTTGTTCACGGGCAGCACGGCTTCCTGCCAGTTCGTTGGGAGAAAAACTGATGACCTCTTCCGCCTTATGAATCCAAGCAGGCACATGGTACACTTTGCTTAGTTCATGGATCTGGTCCCTTAGCTTCCTGGTAGAAGTCATTTCTTTACGGATCACGTGCAATTTGGCTCTAGGAGGCCTACGCTCTCCGTCTTCACTTTTATCATCATCTTCACTTTCCTCCTCCTTTCGTTTCCGCTTTCCATCCTTCTTCATGACATAGCGGTCTAACTTTCCCTCGTCGACCCACCGTTGTATTATTTTCTTGAGGGCCCGGCCATGATGTGTGGCCATGGTCCTTATGGAAATCACAGAATTTAGATTTATCACGGGGGAACTTCGGTTTGTCACTCAGTGGGCGGGGAGGAGGAAAATCCACCAATTGCATAATTTCTGAGATGGGTTTAGTAAGAGGGGTGAATACTTCCGGCTTTTCGGTGCTTTTTGTCCTATTCTTCCCCTTGGAGCTTTTACCGTTCCCATTTTCGTTCTATCGAGTGCCAGCTGCTTCCGGTTCCGTCTTGTCGGATCCCCTTTTCTTGCTCTTATCCTCAGCCATTGCAATTGCGTATGCCACTTGGTATAATTCGGCTTTGGACTTAGGCTCTCGGGCGGAGAGTTCATAGATGAGGGGACCAGATTTCAATCCAGAGTTGAAACAAACAATGACCTCCCTGTCAGTGAGGCTCTCTTCTACCTGATCTGTCATTTTTCGGAACCGGTTGTAGTAGCTAAGGGTGGTTTCTCCCTTTCCTTGATCGATATTGGCAAGGTCAGTCAATCTCATCTTTCTCCTACTGTGAATGTGTGCCCAAATTGTATGGATTCACGCGAGTTTGAAGACATCCGGTTTAATTTGAAAAACGGAGTCGCCACGCCATTTTGATTACCTCAAAACTTTGAAAAAAAGGTTTTATGGGTTCGGAGGTTAAGTTACCCCTTGGGAAGAACGGATCGTCGTTCACCCAAGGTGCCTTGCCGGAGCAAGTCTCCCAAGATTCCATTAACCGTGCTTGCTTGCGTGCTATCTTGTGTGCATGTGTTTGAAAATAAGGGGAGGGGAATGTCCCAAGTTGTCTTCCGGACGTACAAACCATTTATTGGTTGTCGCTCGGGATTTCTTGAATTTTATGTATTCGGGATTTTGATCCCGTCCTCATCTTGGACTTGTGATCATCGCATTTTTAACCTCGGGACTTGCGTGATCGAGAGAATGACTCCCTTTATAGTCAAAGATGAGGTTCTTTAGAAAAGGAGGGTCCTTAGCCCATCAATCCTACGCTTTAAGACGGTCGAGCTCATACAGATGCTTCATACTCGTCTTAAGCGATAATTGGAGATATAGGATTCAAGGTTGTCCCTTTCTAAAGAGATCATGAAACCTTTATGGAAGAAACGATGTAAAGATAGGATCTTTACACCGGTCCGTTCCAAGGTTGCTAATGGAGACATGGGGGAAATGCATGATTTAATATAAAAATGACATTTTTAGTGAAAAGATGACATTTTTGGGTTGCAAAGGATGCTTTTTGATTTAAAGAAGTGATCTTTATTGCAAAGGATGCTTTTTTAATGTAAAGACATTATTTTTTATGCAAAGGATGCATTTTTATGAAGAAATTGGGATTCAATATGCAAGGGATGCATAAAGATTGCATTTTGAAAAGCATAGGATGTTAATTTAGGATAAAGATATGATCTTTAATGCAAAGGATGCATGAAAAAGGATTTTATGTGCAAAGGATGCCTTTTATGATAAAGACTTGATCTTTATATGCAAAGGATGCATTAAGATGACATTTTTATGTAAAAAATAGGGTTTTTAGGTGCAAAGGATGCACCTTTATATATAAAGATTACATTTTTAATGGCAAGGGATGCCTAATGCATGCAAAGGGGAAGGGGGATGATAAAGATATGATCTTTAAACTACCAAGTCCCAAGCAAAGATAATAACAATATATGAATGCAATGAGCAATTTAATTCATATAGAGCAATTAGGATGCAAGGTTAGGGAGTGAGAGGTTACCAATGGTTTCCTCTTCTTCTTTGGATGGAGCTAGGAGGAAGGATCGATCTTGGATCTTCAAGGAGGAGGGAGGACGCTTCTTGGCTTTCTTCTTCACCTTCTTGGACTTCCAGCAGCCTTTGGGAGAGTGTTTTTCGTATTGTGGTGTTGTATTTTGTTTTTGTCATGATTAAAATGGGTAGAGGAGGGCTCTATTTATAGGTAGTCTGGGAAGAGCGAATGAAGCCGTGCGGCTGGAGGTCCTTGGCTAATGCAGCCGTGCGGCATTATTCACAATGACTCAGCACTTCTAGAATCATGCAAGGTGGCAAATTCTAGAACCTTTCTCCCAATTAAGAAAAACGTGTTTCTTAATGGATAAGCCTTCCTTTCAGCCCTTAATTAATTTGGAACAGTTCCGGAATATTTCCGGAACACTAGGAAGGTCCGGGGAATTACCGGAAAACTTATCGAAATTGCCGGAAAGTTTAACCGGAAGGCATGAGCCAGATTTGGGTACTTACAGAAGCCCCTCGGCAACGTCACTTACAAGGCGAGTGGGGTTGTCGATAGAAAAGGATCCAATCTGGTGAATGCCGAGACGGATTGAGAGACCGAAGTGGTCAAGTGGCTGAACCTTCGGAAGGCTACCTACGTATCCCGAGTGGGAATCAAGCCAGGCCGTAGTTCGGAAAAGATCCGCTGGGGAATGGGGTGTCTTATGTGACGAATTGGCTGAACCTAAGGTAGGCTACCTACGTATCCCGAGTGGGAATCAAGCCAGGCCGTAGTTCTGAAGAGATCCTCTGAGGAATAGAGAAAAGAAAACTGGTCTCGTGATGGGAAAATAGAAGAGGAAATGACCTAGGAAGTCAGGCAATTGATTCTACTGGGGATATGCTAGAAATGACCTAGGTGGTCAGATAACAAAGTCTCTATGAGGGACTACTTCATCACTGAGAAGTAACAAAGAAACAGGGTGACCAAAGTGGTCGAATGGCTGGACCTTTTATGAAAGGCTACCTACGTATCCCGGAGGAATCAAGCCTTGATCGTAGTTCAAGCATCACTAGATAGGTTAAGAACGATGTCTAGGATCCTTGAGGTTGTGACAATTAATGGAGGTTGTCACCTGATTGACAATTAATGGAGGTTGTCACCTGAGGAAACTAGAGCTTACGTCACCATCGAGTGAATAGAGGTAGCTAGAGTTTGGATAACTTGAGCATACTTCACTATTCGTGATAGAGGTAGCTAAAGTTAGAAGAACTTGAGCGTACGTCACTATCTGTGATAGAGGTAGCTAAAGTTAGAAGAACTTGAGCATACTTCACTATTCGTGATAGAGGTAGCTGAAGTTTAGAAGAACTTGAGCATACTTCACTATTCGTGATAGAGGTAGCTTAAGTTTAGAAGAACTCGAGCATACTTCACTATTCGTGATAGAGGTAGCTTAAGTTTAGAAGAACTCGAGCATACTTCACTATTCGGGATAGAGGTAGCTTAAGTTTAGAAGAACTCGAGCATACTTCACTATTCGTGATAGAGGTAGCTAAAGTTCGGATTTCGATAATTCGGAGGTTGTCACCTAGCGTTATCTCGCTATAACGGAATTAACGGAGGCGACTGGGAAGAAAGCTTAATTGCTTAGGAGATAAGGGATATCTTCTGAAAAAGATGTTATCTTAGTTAAAGGATAACGGGAATTGGATGCCCAAGTGGAAAGTCCAGGGGCAAAATTGTAATTTCTGCTCAGAGCGAAAGAAGCCGCCCGGCATGAGAGGGAGGCAAAAGAAGCCGTACGGCTGGAAGATTAATTTTTCCAGATTATTTAAAATCAGATTTGAACGGGCTATTGGGCATTACTGCCGCCCATTCCAGCCGAGGGAGAGAGAGAGAAGAGAGGAAGAAAATTCGAAATTCTTTCAATCCCCTTGCTTCCTTTGATCAAGAATGGATCTGGAGCCAAGGCAAGCGAGGAGGAATATCTCCGCGACCGCTCAGAGGAGGAGGAAGGAGCTCGTTCGTACGGATAGGAGGTACGACTTTCTTACACCTCCATCGGAGCTTTATCCGGGGAGAAGGGAGCACAAATCGACGAACCCGCGATCGGTTGGGGTAAGCATTCTTATTTGGCTCAATTCCGTCGATTTTGATTGAGTATTGATCGACTTAGGGCTTGAACCGAATTTTAAGAATTTTCTAGGATTTTCCTAGTATTTTTTTTTTGAATGATTTTGAGACATTGATGAATAACCTATGAGGCTAAGAACATGCATGTGCAATTTATTTGGCAAAAATAATGAGAATGACCCACTTTTTTCTCGATAATAAAGTAAGAATGATAATTATCTAAAGTGAGACGAAGCCCTTGCATGTGCTAGAACTAGGTCAAAATTTTGATTATCAATGAGAAAACAGGATTTTGGAAGATGAAAAGGATTCATGCATGCCACTTTGTTGAAAAATAATGCTTATGTGCAAAGAATTTTGAAAATTGTGATTTTGTGCTTTAAGAAAGCAATGTGATTTGACATGACGTGTTTCAAGTGATGAAAGACGTGTTTTTCATGCAAAGGATGCTAGAAATATTTTTATGAATGCTTTTCTTTTGAAAATATGTGCACTTTTGAATATATGCATGCTTTTGAAAAGGACTGACACATTTCTTTTGCTGTGCTTGTCTACAGGAGAACAAATCCAGAGGGCCATCTGAGATTGCAGTGAGGCTTTGGCAGAGGATGCCAGATTTTGAGAAAGACGGGGTGAACCCCAAGGAGTTGGTGAGAGCTACCGGCCTAGATTTATTCATTGAGGCGATCGGCAGGGGGATTCACATTACCTCTAAGAGCAAGGGCTTGGTCCAGGCCCTTTCAGAGTTCTGGTGGGATACCACTCATAGCTTCCATCTTAGCTGGGGGGAGCTGTCAGTGACTCCGGCCGATTTTACAGCTATCACTGGCTTACAGTTCACTGGGAGACCTGTGACTTGGAGGGACCACATCACAGCGGAGGAATTTCAGAATCTGGTTGGGTTTGAGCTCATTCCCAAGGGGCTCGGAATGGAGACGAGGAACGTCGAGGTGGCAGTCCAGAACTGCATGCGAGAGTTTGCTGCTAATGATGTGACCGCCCACCAGCTTGCTAGAGCTTTCGTGTGGTTGATGCTGTCAGTCACCATCTTTGCTAATTCTGGGACTCTGGCCATGACTTGCCTTCTCGACTCTCTGGTGGATGTAGATGGGATTGGGACGGTCTCCTGGGGAGAGGCCGGATTAGCAGAGCTCTACTTCTCTCTGGATATGTACAGCCGGAACAAGGCTGCCTCCATGGACTGCTTTTCATTTGCCCTTGAGGTAGTCCCTCTTTCTTTTCTCTTTCTTTTCTTGTCTTGAGACTTTTATGAAAGAAAAATGACCCTTTTGATGTTTTGAACATGCAGGTCTGGTTCTGTGAGGTGATTGGGTTCTTTCCGTGGAACCAACAGAGCGATATCACCATCTTCCCTGCTATGGTTCGCTGGAGGGGAGATGCGAGGGATAAGTTCACGGGGAAGACCCGGATCACCTTTGATTACAAGATGGTGAAGCCAATCATTAATAAGGATGGGCACGATGGAGTGGACTTCTACCCTTGGGGCAGGTATCCAGAGATTTTGCTAGGAGAGGCCATTGAGGCGACGAGGCAGAGGAGATGGCTGACTGGGCTGACATGTGATGTCATCTATTTGGGGGACCGTTTCTCGAGGCAGCATGGCTATGTCCCTCCATTGGACGCCATTACTCCCCATGATCCTCCAGCACGGATGCTACAGCCCAGGGATTGGCAGGCAGATGAGATAGCTAGGTACCAGGGAGGTATAGCCGCAGAGGAGTATTTTGACATGGATACCCCCTACGCTGTGTTTGTGGAGCAGCGCCTGAGGACGCTGTGATGTACCCGATTTTTTGAAATCAAACGGAGTCGCCACGCCATTTTTGTTTTAAGGGCCAAAACTTTGAAAAATGCCCGAGATCAGAAATTTGGGTTCGGAGTTCACGTTACGCATCGGGAAGGACGTTAGTGTGCACCCGGCGCGCCTCGCAAAACGAGTCTTCCAAACATTT
Organism: Adenophora triphylla var. japonica; assembly: GCA_022495995.1. NCBI lineage: Eukaryota > Viridiplantae > Streptophyta > Magnoliopsida > Asterales > Campanulaceae > Adenophora > Adenophora triphylla. The sequence goes on along the minus strand of JAFEMH010000619.1, from coordinate 252,557 downwards.
GAAATCCTTTGTTGTGTGTGTGTGTGTGTGTGTGTGTTTTGACCAAAATGAGTTGAAACTGAGAAAAACAAAAATGGGGAACTCTTTATAAGACTTTGAACAATCCCCAAGATTTTTGGTATGATTTTTGGATTGAGTCTTGGCACTCAAAAGATTTTTGGATTTGAAAAGCAATTCTGCCAGAATGAAAGAAGGCAGTTGACCCTTGACTTTGAAATGGACTTAAAGGCTTCAAAACCTCAGAATCTGGGGAAAGTCCGAGTATAAAAGTTGCTTAAAACACCCTAAATAGGGTTTCTGCAAAGTAAATTTCCATTTTTGAAGTAATTTGAGGGGTCAAAACCTTCTGGAAATCTCAGATGTGAAATCTGGATTTCCAGAAGCTGATGAACTTGCCTCTAAAAGAAAAATTGAAAAAAGGATTTTGACTCACTCAAAAAATAAAATAAAAATATGTATGGAAAGCTCTGGATGTTGGCTACAAAAAGTATTTTGTAGTCAACACCCAATTCCAAGTTTTACTGGGTCCAAAAAATAGGAAAATGGACTGAGGTCTCAGAACAATGCTACTGGACAGCAAGATGTTCTTGAGGGAAAATGTGATTTTTGGGAGATTTGCATCTATGTTCACCCCATTTTCATCCCTAGACTTGATTCCACTACTTTGTGTTAAGTGGTTATCATATTCAAGTCATCCTTGGGGAATTTTATGGGGTTTAAACATGTCCTTTGCAAAGGGAAAGGGGATATTTTGTAGAGATGAAATTAAAGAGACAAATCAACTAGAGATTTAAAATTTGGACCATTTGAGATGGTCATTCATGAAGATGAACTTCAAGATGACCATCTTGGGTCAAAACTTAAGTTAAACTAGACATCAAGTAGATCCAAGTAAGAAGAACAAGATGAACAAGAAGTTAAAAGAGGATTTTAGGGTTTTGAGAAGGAGGGCTTTACCAATGGTGACACCCTATCTTCCTAGGCTTGGAATTTGACTTGAGGAGTATCAAGATTTGGTGTTTAGCTTGAGGAGTATCAAGGTTTGGTGTTTGGATTTGTGTTTGGAGTAAGATTGGGAAAGATTCAAGAGAAAATGGTGGCAATCTAGGGATTCCCACTGTTTTCTCTCTATATTTCGCCGCAGTTTCGTTGCTGTGATCAAAATTGTGTTGTGTAGAATGAGAGAGGAGGGCTCAATTTATAGCCCTCTGGGAGAAGCAAAGAGATCCGCGCGGATGGGTTGGACGCGTGCACTGTTCATCCGTTACGCTGATGCCGGCTTTTGGACAGAAGAATAATCTTTTAAAATTCAAACCGAAGCCGTTTTTCAACTTACCACCCGGGTTTTTTCCATTTCTTTTGCTTTTTAGGATTCCTTTCTTGGTTTAACTTTAAATGGCAATGCCCACTTTACCCTTGGTTGGTTAGAAATGTTAGAAATGTTAGAAATGTTAGAATGTTAAAACTTTCGTTAATTTTCTAACGAAAAGTTAACAACTCAAATTGGAGCACTTACAAGAGCCCCTGGGCGACGGTGCTTTCAAGGAAGCGGGGTCGTCGATAAGAGTAAGGCTCCATATTTGACAGATGATCAAGTGATCAAGTGGCTGGAACCTATTTAATAGGCTACCTACGTATCCCGAACGGGAATCAAGCCAATCGTAGTTCGGGTCTTTGACCCCCAGGAGATGATGGCGTTTTAGGTGCCTCGAACCTTGATGAGCGAGCTCGCAATGGGCCGGAGAGAAACTCGCTGGGGATAAGAGATGACCATTTTGGTCGATGGCTAAAATTGTATATCCGCTCTCATTGGGGATAGGAGTGACTGCTTGGGTCGATGGCCGAATCCTAATGATAGGCTACCTACGTATCCTTAAGAGGAATCAAGCCAAGCCGTAGTTCGGGTCTTTGACCCCAAGATTTGACTATTTTTTTAGGAAGTTATTCTAAGATCCGACTATTTTTGGGAAGTCGCCCTACGATGACTATTTTTGGGAAGTCACCCTATGATCCGACTATTTTTGGGAAGTCACCCTACGGCTTGACTATTTTTGGAAGTCGCCGTCGACTATTTGACTATTTTGGGAAGTCGCCCTACGGTTTGACTATTTTGGGAAGTCGCCCGGTTTGACTATTTTGGAAAGTCACCCTAAGGTTTTGACTGCTTTTGGGGAAGTCGCCCTAAGATCCGACTATTTTTGGGAAGTCACCCTAAGATCTCGACTATTTTTGGGAAGTCACCCCTATGATTTGACTATTTTTGGGAAGTCGCCCGTAACTGACTGTTTTTGGGAAGTCACCCTAAGGTCTGACTATTTTTGGGAAGTCACCCCATGGTTTGACTATTTTGGGAAGTCGCCCATGATCCGACTATTTTTGGGAAGTCACCCTACGATCCGACTATTTTGGGGAAGTCGCCACTGATGACTATTTTGGGAAGTCGATCCGACTATTTTTGGGAAGTCGCCCTATGACCTGACTATTTTTGGGAAGTCACCCTATGGTTTGACTATTTTTGGGAAGTCGCCCTATGATCTGACTATTTTTGGGAAGTCACCCTAAGATTTGACTATTTTTGGGAAGTCGCCCTATGGTTTGACTATTTTTGGGAAGTCGCCCTATGATCTGACTATTTTTGGGAAGTCACCCTAAGGTCTGACTATTTTTGGGAAGTCACCCCATGGTTTGACTATTTTGGGGAAGTCGCCCTATGATCTGACTATTTTTGGGAAGTCACCCTATGATCCGACTATTTTTGGGAAGTCGCCCCTATGATCCGACTATTTTGGGAAGTCACCCTACGATCCGACTATTTTTGGGAAGTCGCCCTGATCCGACTATTTTTGGGAAGTCACCCTATGGGTTTGACTATTTTTGGGAAGTCGCCCTATGATCTGACTATTTTTGGGAAGTCACCCTAAGATCTGACTATTTTTGGGAAGTCACCCTATGGTTTGACTATTTTTGGGAAATCGCCCTATGGTTTGACTATTTTTGGGAAGTCACCCTAAGATCTGACTATTTTTGGGAAGTCGCCCTGGTAATGATTTGGTTGGTAATGAATGTTTGTCGAATGATTGCGATTTATCGCTTTCCTCGTGTTGTGTGTGATAGCGTTTTAGGTGCCTCAAACCTTAATGATGGAGTCTTAGGTGCCTCGAACCTTGATGATGGCGTCTTAGGTGCCTCGAACCTTGATGATGGCGTCTTAGGTGCCTCGAACCTTGATGATGGCGTCTTAGGTGCCTCGAACCTTGATTTGAAGGGATCGGTCTTACTTTTGCTGTCGAGGATAATGGGAAAAAGAAGCGGGATTCCGTTAACTTTGCTGGGGATTTTGTTAGTTTAGTTCAGGAGTATGAACCTAAATGGGGACTCATTTCAGGAGTATGATCCTAAATGGGGACTTAGCTCAGGAGTATGAACCTAAATGGGGACTTAGCTCAGGAGTATGAACCTAAATGGGGACTTAGCTCAGGAGTATGAACCTAAATGGGGACTCAGTTCAGGAGTATGATCCTAAGTCGAGGTTTTAGTTCAGGAGTATGAACCTAAATGGGGACTTAGTTCAGGAGTATGATCCTAAGTCGGGGTTGAGGGAGACTGTTTGAGGGCATTCTCGCAGGGGAGGATTAGAGTTTATGATGATTATCGGGGAAAAAGGGTGACCGTGTTGGTCAAGCGGCTGGACCTAGGGTAGGCTGCCTACGTATCCTGAATGGGAATCAAGCCTGGACGTAGTTCGAAAACTGCTGGGGATGGTTTGACGGTATTTGGGAGTCACCCGAGGTTTGACTGTTTTTGGGAAGTCGCCCTAAGATTTGACTATTTTTGGGAAGTCGCCCTAAGACTTGACTATTTTTGGGAAGTCGCCCTAAGACTTTACTATTTTTGGGAAGTCGCCCTAAGATTTGATGATAATGTTCTTTTAGAAAAGTAGTTGACTAAGATATGCTTTCATACTCCAATGCTGCGCTTACCCGTAGCCGCCGAAAGGACCGAGGCTACGGCCGATGTTGATGAAGAGTTGTTGGGTTGCCGTTCGTGGGACGGTTTCTGCTGACGATTTGCTGTCTTTGGAGGCGTTTTGACCTGAAGGAGGAGTTTGGTTGAGTCTGCATCTTGCTGGTGATCGCCAACCTTGTAGAAGTTGTTGAGCTTGTCTTCACATTGGGACTTCTTGCTTTTGAGAACTTGGTGTCTCTGACCGCATTGTATTTGAGAACTTGGCGTCCCTGACCGATTTGTATTTGAGAACTTGGCGTCCCTGACCGATTTGCATTTGAGAGCTTGGCATCTCTGACCGTATTGTATTTGGGAATTTGGCATTCCTGACCGAATTGTATTGGAGAGCTTGGCGTCTCTGACCGAATTGTATTGGAGAACTTGGCGTCTCTGACCGATTTGTATTTGAGAACTTGGCGTCTCTGACCGATTTGCATTTGAGAACTTGGCGTCTCTGACCGATTTGTATTTTGAGAACTTGGCATCTCTGACCGATTTGCATTGGAGAACTTGGCGTCTCTGACCGAACTGTATTGGAGAACTTGGCGTCTCTGACCGAATTGTATTGGAGAGCTTGGCGTCCCTGACTGATTTGTAGACACTGGAGGCGGTCTTCATATGTTTGTGGATGTTGGAGGTCGTCTTTGGTGAAGATCATCCTTGCTGAAAAGGGGGATTTGATTTCACGTTTGAATTCCTGCATTCGTTAGTGAAGAGGAAGATGCATATATGGCATTCATGATGACAGATGCATGCATGGAACCAAAAATGATTATGAGATGAGGCATTTACTTGCTTTCGAAGATGCACTTAGCCTACGCTTTTTGGCAGGGAAATTACGATTTATGATTTTCAATCACTTAGGATTTTTCCTATTGATTCAAGTTTTCAGTGCATGCTACATGAGCCCTCGGGAGATTTTTGTGGGGATGCATGGTGAAAAGGATGCGTATGTGTCCGGAGACCTGCTTGGGACATTTTGAGCAAGTGGGGGGTGAGAACCCTCGATCGTGATTTAAACAGCGGTTGTTGATGAGGTTTTGTTAACAGTATCACATGGACCTCAATTTTGATGAGATTGGATTCGGATCCCGGGTCTTGGTTGAAATTTTCCCTCTCATTCTTGGTCATTTGAAGCTGATGCTGACAGGCTCTAGGGCACGTTGATATGAGCGACGCTTCTTTCATTTGGGTGAGCTGTGACTTTGGCCGAAACCTTGTTCGGAGAATGATTTGATGGAATTGCTAATGCCGGGAGAAACCCTGATCTTGAATTCCGATGCTACGGGAAGCTGTCGTGTACCAAGTTCAAGCCGAAATTCTTTCTGACTTGATAAAATTCGGGTCCAAAAGACCATCTTGACAAAGCCCCTGATCCCGAGTAGGCAAAGTCCAGATTTTGAAGAAGCGACTTGGCGAGTCTATCTCGTAGTGAAGAACCCAATGTGGACCCAAAGATGACTATATAAGCCCCAAATTGAAGAGCCGATACAGAGAACCTCGGGAGAACCGCTTAGCAAGCCCCAGCGTGAAGAAATTCATAGCGCCTTATCGTAGACAGAGTCGTCATGTGACCAGGAGGCACCCATCTTTTCGGATCTTAGTCAACCACCCAACGGACAAGACTCGTAAATGTTTACGTGCAGGGCACATCTTTCGAAAAGTGGGAATGAATCCCGATTTTGTGTATACACACTCGCTTTAGGTTTGACTCTTTTGAGAGAGTATAAGCATCACAAGGTGTGGAAAAGTGTATGGAAGCCCCCGCCGACGTAAAGACAAGTTGTTTGGCTCTATTTCCCTATGATGTAGAAAGAGAAGACTTGTCGAGACACTTGAAAACTTGTCTTATTCATAATGATCACAAGGCTGCTTAAAACCCTTTGTTAATGGTCGGGTTATTCAATCCCTAAATCTGATATGAACAAATATTTTGATTAATCACAAGGAGAAAACCAACCGATATCGAGAATCAAGCTCTGCGGAAAGTGTATAGGGACGATCCTTGATGAGACCGGATTTTTTTTTTTTTTTTTTTTTTTGGGATTTGTTTGTGATTTCGACCGGACCATTTCTCGGTTGCCTACGTTCCCTCCATTATGAAGAGCTCAAAGTCGCCGTAGTTCGGGCTTATCCCGAATGAAGAGAGAATGAGTGCGAAAATTCAAGACTTTGAGGTTCTTTTGGGAATTTGAGGATTGTAGATTCGAATAACATATCCCCTTAGAGTGTCCATGAAAGACACGGATGCGAAGCCCCAAAGGGGACATCCACGGCAAGTGTTTGTGGAGTAGAAATGAATTATGCTCACATGAATCAAATTTGAATTTGCACAATCTTTGATTGGTAATTTTGAGTCAAAATGGATTAGATTCCAATTTAAGCAAGCAATGAACCATTAATTTGATTTAGATTTTACGATGAAATTGCTATCCGATAGGAATTGCAGCTGGGTTTTCGGGCTTCGATCGGCCATCGGGTAATTTTGGAAGTTATGACCTCTTAAAGTGAGAGGTCGGCTGGGCCTTTTGCTGACTGAACCTCTAAAAATGAGAGGTTGGCTTGTAGGGATGTGTTTGGGAAATCTATGGCGGGGAAGATTGATTGCCTCCAAGAATGAGAGGTCAAATTTTGACTTTGGCCAAAGGCGAGGGTAATGGGAGTATCCTCTAAAATCGAGAGGATGGCTTAGGATTGATTTAAGGTAATGGTGAGAGGAAGTCCGAGCTATTGACAACTTTTTGCGATCTTGCGAGAATTTAGGCTCCTTTTTGATCATTGGAGAGCTTCTTGAGAAGTCGGGGAACTTTTGAGGATCGACAGTTCTTCTTTTTTTTTTGTTGTTTTGTTTTTTTTTTTTTTGACTTGGAAAGCCTCCTGAGGAGTTGAGGATTATCTTTGTCCTTCCTTCATGGCTTGATGACTTGGAAAGCCTCCTGAGGAGTTGAGGATTATCTTTGTCCTTCCTTCATGGCTTGAGATATTTTGCGCATCGCCGACTCTCGAAGCTAACTTCTCGGGCTCGCTTGGATTTTCTCTCAGTATGTAGCAAAAATGATGGCTAAACCGGGTTTCGAAACACGCCGATCTTGAAATGAAAAGGTAGTATTTAGTGAGGGTGAGGTAATGGCTTTCCTATGGGTGAAAGGTTTCAACCGCAATCCTTACTGGATGATCTAAACGAGATTAAGTCTTCATTGCTTGCTTAAGCTTTATATGAGAAAAGATCCATGCAAATTCATCGAGCAACGAGATGATGAGGATGAAAGGGATGTGAGCATATGAGATGCAAGATGGGGAGTTGGTAAGCCCCAATTTGAGAGGGATATCAATTGATTTTCTCACTCCGATTAATTTAAATATTAATTATTTCAAAGAATTAGTGGTTGAGCAGCACAAGTGATCATCTAGGATAAAACCATTTCAATTAAGTGTAACGTGGGTGCGCAAGTGATGTCTCGAGTCTAGCAAGAAGAGAAAAAAGACTTATATTAAAAAGCTAGGCATTTAACTACCGTGTCCAAAATGGACTACAACGACAAATGTCCAGAAGGACTTAGGTGACACGGAAGTACTAGAACCTACGAAGGTTGACTAAAAGACTAATTTAGAGATAGGTAGCCCCTAGTCTAGCCGCTCTTTGCTGTTGGACCATGCATCTACTCTTCGACGCTGGAGATGGGGGCTATTGCAGATCTTTCCATCAGGATTTCTTTGGCAATCTCTTGTTTAATCCAACCATTTTCATCGTCTCGCGATGGCCGGTTCACCGACCTCACAAAGGGGCGAGTCAAATTCCATTATGCCCACAAGTCTTGGATCACCAAACTCGACCATGTTGACATTCGGTTGTTGTTTCTAGGGAATGGGTTACCGATAGTATTGGGCCCTTCAGCACTTCTAACCTCCCTTGCTCAATCAACCCTTGGATTGCCTTTTTCAAGGGGACGCAATCATCCGTCAGTGCCCGTGGTATCGATGAAAGGCACAATGCTTGGAAGTATCCAGAGGAGCATCGGGGTTTCTAGGCCGATAATTTTCCAAAGGTCTGAGCAAACCTTCTCTCACCAAACCTCTCAAGATATCACTCAAAGGCATCCCAAAGTTTCTCAAGTCTTGGAGCCGGATCGGATGCATCAGTTTCTTGGGAACAAAGGAAGTGGCATTGTTACGCTCATGTCCCCCATAGCTAATCACTTCTTTACCTTTTGGTTGCAGAGCCGTGTTGGAGGTGGAAGAAACCCGTATTCGTAAGGTGTGCGGCAATGGCCGTTGATTGTAAGCCTTTTCGAACTTAGCCCCGGAATTAACCATTGCACGCAAGTCGCCGTAGGGAAGTGACCGAGGGAAGCTCTCAAATGCGGCTTCAAGCATGACCGGAAGATGTCTAACTCGCTCCTCGTCGAGGGAGGAATGGCCATTTCACTAAGCTTCGTGTTCCACCTCTTATAGAAATCCCCAATATTCTCATTAGGCGTTGCATCGTTGTTTGCAGTGTCAACTCGTTTGTCTCCCATTCCAAGTTGGCTTTATACTTATCTCGTGAAAGTACCGGTAATTTGTTCCCAAGTAGCCCTAGCTTCAGCCGCAATCGGAAAACCATTTCAAAGCCCCCGACTTCAAAGAGAGACTAAAGTAATCGGCCAACCGCCGGTTTGTGCATCCCTTAGCCTTCATTGCCAAAGTATAGGTGTCCAAGTGAGTTTTAGGGCATGCACTCCCGTCAAACAATTCCAGAGCGGGCATCACAAACTTGTGAGGCAGGGGACAATCGAGTCGGGATCTCGTAGGCCGAAGAGCAAGTGTTCTTTTTGGCGGTCAATTCAAGAACCAGTGCTTTCATTTCCTTGTGTTGCTCCATAAACCAAGCCAATTGGGGATCCAAAGGTGGAGCGGGAATTCCCGAGCCGATATTTGAGCTAGGAAGAGGACTAGCTGTTGGTGGTGCATCGCGGAAGGAATACCATATCCCTGAGCATAGGTGAAAACCCGTCCTTGGCCCAAATTACCCCGGGAGCGTAGGTAGGAGCTGGGCAAAAGGATAGAACCCAAATGACTTGCCGTTGGCTTCCAATCGGCAGAGAAGATGGAGGCAGATTCGAGGTAGCCGATGGCTTGATTTCCTGAGTGAGGCCCATAAGTAGGCTTAAGTGCGGGCCGCCGTCCCCGGTTGTTGAATTGCATGGCCGGTTGTGGCGAGGATGCATAACCGAGAGGATACCGTGGTCCCGGTGATTCTCGATGAAACCGGGATGGAGGTTGCAACCCATCGAACCCCGAGTGATAAATGGATTTGTGAAAGCCGTGAGGAGCAACCGAACCAGCATCATTCCGAGGAGGGGCTCGATCGTGGCCTGCAACTGCATCGTGGCGGCATTCCAAACCGTGGTTGTGAAGGTCCTGATTGACGGCTCCGAACCGCGGTGGGATTCCACCGTCGTGGCATTCCGAGGTATCCCCAACCGTGAGAGGACATTCCGTACCGACTTTGCCCCCACCGAGGAGCCGTGAACCGATTCGTCCCATCAGCCGCAGGGATCCAGTGGTCCGACCTGCAGATCGAGGAGCACGGGTTCTCGTAGCACCGAAGGAGGTTGGTAGTGGCATGCCGGAGCAAATGGGCGACGAAGATTAGGATTGGAGTCTTCCTCTTCTTCCACGGTGAAGGTGCCATCGGGGTTAAGGCTAGCGGCCAAACCATGGCTCTTAATAGCCTCCATAAGGCTATTCACCGTGCTTCCCGTCGCACTCTCATCCGTTCGCTAACCGATTCCACCGCGCTCGTCCGAGGAGTCCCGGGAGGCTGGAGTGACGTTGTCCCCTCGCTACCACCGATGCGTACATTCCGAAACCCGTGAGTTGAAACAAACGGTGAAGCCGACGATGCGCTTGACTCTTCCCAACTCTGATCAAACGGTGACCCTAAGTGCCCGAAACCAAGCTCAGTGTGAGTCAGCGGGGGAAAGACACGAGGGTTCGATGGTGGGATTTGAAGGAGGGTAGGTGTTTGGGCTCAAGGCTCATGCAACATGCAATTATTTGTTCATGTTTACTTAAAACACGCTTTATTAACCTAATCGGTTGGAAAAGATTGCTCTTCTTTTCGCAAACTACTCGATTCCCGGATCAGTGGGCCCCGTCACTACGTCTATAAGCCCCTCGTATTCCACCCGTATTTCGACCTCCCAGTGGTGGACAGCCCGGGCGAGGGTCCTATAGGGCAAGCGGGTCCCACCGACCGAAAAGAAAACGATCCTAAAAGTCTCGGCGGGTAATCGAGTCTTAACGAGCATTCGATGTAAATTACGGACAAAGCTGACGTCAAGAGTCAAGATCATGTCCGAGGGCTCGACAAAAAGTCGGCATGATTTGGACTGATAAATGTCCACAATTGATCTTGACTTGTCGTCGCTAAGCCGTAATTAGGCATGGAATAATCATTAATCCTTGATGACTCAAAGTGTCAATGCCGGGAGTCGCTGTATAATTTGTGCGCCGTAGCCGAAGTCAAGGCGCCTGGCCAATATCTTGGTCAAAGTCTCGCGGCGGAAAACCGGCGTAACTTCGACCGATTAGGGTCCCCGAAAGATATTGAGTCGGTATGCCGACAAAGGCTTGAAAGGAAAGGTCTATACACGACAGTGGCATGACACTGCACTGCACTAAAAACCAACCGGGTCTCTGGACAAAGTGTGTCACGGACAAGTGCATGGTCGACACGAGGCTCCATGGGATGTTTGGGTAGTCCCGTGCTCGTCCGAGAGGCGTAATAAGACCAAACGGACCGCGACAAGGATTTCCTGGGTTAGGGACGTAGTGTGCAAAGTGTACGGTCACGTGCGCGTAGTGTGCAAGCAGCCTATATTCTTTTTCCGAGTAAAATAGAGATTTTTATGTGTCTTAAAAGCATGATGCATGATTTTTTTTTGAAAATTTTCTTTGAAAAACCTTTTTTTTTGAAATTTTTTTTTTGAAAATCAATGAACACATAAGCACATAATCACAAAAATTCCGACAGCTAGGGACATTATTCCGACACCAAAATTTTGACTCCTTTTTCGAGGCGGCCAAAACAAACACGAAAATGTGCAAAAATCAACACACACAAAACAAAGGACTTCAAATGTCGGGACGGAAGCTTGACCCTCAAAAGTTTTTCTCTCTTTTTTTTTTTTGAAAAGATAAAACTTGTTAGTCCCCAGCGGAGTCGCCACTGTGATGTACCCGATTTTTGAAATCAAACGGAGTCGCCACGCCATTTTTGTTTTAAGGGCCAAAACTTTGAAAAATGCCCGAGATCAGAAATTTGGGTTCGGAGGTCATGTTACGCGTCGGGAAGGACGTTAGTGTGCACCCGGCGCGCCTCGCAAAACGAGTCTTCCAAACATTTGAAATCCTTTGTTGTGTGTGTGTGTATTTTTGACCAAAATGAGTTGAAACTGAGAAAAACAAAAATGGGGAACTCTTTATAAGACTTTGAACAATCCCCAAGATTTTTGGTATGATTTTTGGATTGAGTCTTGGCACTCAAAAGATTTTTGGATTTGAAAAGCAATTCTGCCAGAATGAAAGAAGGCAGTTGACCCTTGACTTTGAAATGGACTTAAAGGCTTCAAAACCTCAGAATCTGGGGAAAGTCCGAGAATGAAAGTTGCTTAAAACACCCTAAATAGGGTTTCTGCAAAGGAACTTTCCATTTTTGAAGTAATTTGAGGGGTCAAAACCTTCTGGAAATCTCAGATGTGAAATCTGGATTTCCAGAAGCTGATGAACTGGCCTCTAAAAGAAAAATTGAAAAAAGGAGTTTTACTCACTCAAAAAATAAAATAAAAATATTTCTGGAAAGATCTGGATGTTGGCTACAAAAAGTATTTTGTAGTCAACACCCAATTCCAAGTTTTACTGGGTCCAAAAAATAGGAAAATGGACTGAGGTCTCAGAACAATGCTACTGGACAGCAAGATGTTCTTGAGGGAAAATGTGATTTTTGGGGGATTTGCATCTATGTTCACCCCATTTTCATCCCTAGACTTGATTCCACTACTTTTTGTTAAGTGGTTATCATATTCAAGTCATCCTTGGGGAATTTTATGGGGTTTAAACATGTCCTTTGCAAAGGGAAAGGGGATATTTTGTAGAGATGAAATTAAAGAGACAAATCAACTAGAGATTTAAAATGTGGACCATTTGAGATGGTCATTCATGAAGATGAACTTCAAGATGACCATCTTGGGTCAAAACTTAAGTTAAACTAGACATCAAGTAGATCCAAGTAAGAAGAACAAGATGAACAAGAAGTTAAAAGAGGATTTTAGGGTTTTGAGAAGGAGGGCTTTACCAATGGTGACACCCTATCTTCCTAGGCTTGGAATTTGACTTGAGGAGTATCAAGATTTGGTGTTTGGCTTGAGGAGTATCAAGTTTTGGTGTTTGGATTTGTGTTTGGAGTAAGATTGGGAAAGATTCAAGAGAAAATGGTGGCAATCTAGGGATTCCCACTGTTTTCTCTCTATATTTCGCCAGAGTTTTGTTGCTGTGATCAAAATTGTGTTGTGTAGACTAAGAGAGGAGGGCTCAATTTATAGCCCTCTGGGAGAAGCAAAGAGATCCGCGCGGATGGGTTCGACGCGTGCACTGTTCATCTGCTACAGTGCTGGCTTTTGGACAGGAAGAATAATCTTTTTAAAATTCAAACTGAAGCTGTTTTTCAACTTACCAATTCGGGTTTTTTCCATTTCTTTTGCTTTTTAGGATTCCTTTCTTGGTTTAACTTTAAATGGCAATGCCCACTTTACCCTTGGTTGGTTAGAAATGTTATAAATGTTAGAAATGTTAGGAATGTTAAAACTTTCGTTAATTTTCTAACGAAAAGTGCTAACAACTCAAATTGGAGCACTTACAGACGCCACAGAAGCTGATGAAGCTGGCGGTCACTCAGGGATATGGGGAGGACGAGCCTTCTGACCTGCCGATCCCTCTTGCGCACATTTCATACGTGGTCCACGGAGTTCCAAGGAGGATGAGGATTCCTGTCCCCGACACTAGGGAGCCCCAGTATACTTTGCCGCCTGACAGCACTGTAAGCATACTTTAGGGTCTTTTCCCTCTTTCAGATTATTTGCTTTTTTTTTGCAATTTTCTGAGATTTTTCTGAGATTTTCTTCTCTTTTTCTCAGGTTCCAGCTCGCACTTATGACAGATTGGTCAGGCAGAACAGGGGCTGGAATGACATGTGCCGATCCCTCTTGAAGAAGCTGGCTTGCACTTCAAAGGTTGCAACAGGCGTGCAGGAGCCAGTGCGCAAAAGGAGGCACGTCGGGGGCACAGCATCCAGCTCATCGGCTTTAGAGTACTCTTCTAGCGCCAGGCCTCGGGGACGAGGACCCAATGCTAACATCTTGGAGCAGCTGGCTGAGTACGAGCATGACAATGTCCATCTGTCTGATGTGAGCGATGTAGAGGATTTGATGAGGGAGGCTAGCGTTTATGAGCTGAGAAGCGATGAAGAAGAAGAATCGGAGGCCTAGGAGGTCTCTAGAGTTGACTTAGGAAGAAAACAAACAATGAACAAATTTTTATGCACATTTTGTTTATTTTTTGCTTTATTTGGGCGCCGATGGGGCGAAAACAATGTAATACTGTTTTATTTGCTTTTCTATTTATGCTTTTATTAATTTGCATATTACTTGAGCCTTGGGGCGATTTTTTGCTTGGAATCGGGGCTGAAACGGGGCCAAAATGGTTTATAATGATGTATAAATGCTTGGGTGATCTTTGGACATGTTTTTGTACAGGCTTTGATTGGAAAAGTGGGGTGAAAACTCCCTTTGGGCAGTAACTTGGTGTGCTGCAGATTGTCTTTTACATCAGGCAAATGAAGCCGTGCGGCATGGACCTGAGGGCAAATGAGGCCGTGCGGCTTACAATTCTGTCTGGACTGGTTATTTTCAAAATAAAACCAAGGCTTGGCCATTTCATTTCATTTTCAACTTAGACTTGTCCCAATTGTTCCCAGAGCACATATTATACCTAAAGACACCACCTTTGATCATTTTGCGATGGAGAAGTCCGTTAGATTGCAAAGGGGGGAAAGAGACCGCTTTCTGTCCGATCTTCAGTCTTGGGTGAGATATAACTCCCAATCTCACAAGGGGCTGCTTGATTCTTCCTTCAAGATCAAGTCTTTATGGCATTTGAGGGATCTCCCGCCCGATTGGGACCTTTTGAGAGCAGCAGCAAGGTTTTGGGACGTTCGGAGACACGTTTACTGCTTTTCTTACAACGAGATTGTCCCAACGCATGAAGACTTCCGAGCCTTGATTGGGGGTCCAGAAACTGAGGCTATATCGATTCCTCTGATCGAAGACGTGCCGATGGCGGCAAAGCTTGCATCTTTTCTGCAGATTTCTTTGGGAGAGGCTGAGGGGATGATGATAGCCCCGGATAGAATTGACCTTTCTGATATCCCGGGCAGGTTCAGGTCTCCGGCTATGGCTGCGACCATGGTAGCTATGGATGCCTTTATTCTCTACATATTTTCTGCTCTAATCACCGCTGAGTCCGTGGGGATCTTTCATGGCGGTCTCTTGGACATGGTCAGAGATTGTAGAGCTGGGAAGGACATTGTCCCACTGGTTTTGGGAGAGACATTGCATGGCATTGACAGGATGGCTAGGGGAGACCATTTCATGAGGTCTGGGAGTCCAGTTGTGCTGACTTTATGGCCACAGAGAGGCTCTGGCTTTGCTGTGGGCTTCGCCGACTCGGTGTCCTTGGGTGATTTCTTGGAGAGGTGCACCGACAACAGGACCAGTGGTAGCCGGAGCCGATGATGGCTAGGCTATCCACTTCGGACATCCGTTGCGTGGATACCTCATCGGAGGTTGCGGCATCAGAGGATATTTCAGAGTCCTATATAGTGAGGGTTCCGTGGTTCCGCCGGTCATTCTTCTACATACCCCCGCTTGGTATCCAGTGCAGCTTCGAGGCCTTACAGCGGAGCCATCGAGCGATTGGGGACGACATCCGTACCATGGAGGTGGTGCCATTAGATATGAGGGATCCACCGCTTTTCATTCTTCTCGAGGGCTTGGACATACACCGCTTTCCCCACCTGCGGCTATCTTCGGGAGCAGTGAAGAGTACCATCTCGACCACTCGTCCTACTGATTGGTACGAGAGGGAGATGGGAGCGACTCAGTCATATTGGGGGAGAGACGTCAAGCTTTATTTGGGCCGACCGCAACTCGAGTAGGACTCGAGGAAGACCGAGGCTAAGGCGAGTCGCCATAACCGCCTGGGTGACCTTATCAAAGATATGGAGGCTCGATACAAGAGATTGTCCGAGGTCGCTCCTTTAACTGAGGCTCAGAGGAAGGAAGTGCGGACTCGTGCTCGTGTAGAGAGGACACTTATTGACACGGGTTTGGTGGAGGCTCCAGTGAGGATACCGGAGATCGGAATGAGGGATACCGACATTATAGAGAAGAAGAGAAAGAAAACTCGACGGGGTCGAGGTAAAGGGAAGAAGACCAAAGAAGACTCAGCGAATGACGACTGACAGATCTTTTCTTAGGATTCCCTTATTGCCATTTTGCAAACACATTAGTTTATTTAGGCATTTTTGTATTTTAGATCTTTGTAGCAGGTTAGCAGAGTCAAGAGTAGACCGTGCTTGAACTCATCAAGAAGTTTTTAACTTGTAATGAACAAGAGATATTATCTTAGAAATTAATCAAGACACATTTCATGGAAATTCAAATGTCTTATTGCTTGGGACCCGTTTTATGAAAACTGAAATGTCCTTTATTTTTATTTATTGTTTAGACCGAACCATAAATGACTGCCTACGTTCCCCTTTTACAAGAAAGACTAAGGGGCTCAGTCTCCGTAGTTCATTCTGTGAACTTTTTTTCTATTTTTTTATGTGCAAACCCGTTTTTTGCCTAGACCGCCCTTTTTGGGTTTTCACTTAGCCGGGCATTACTCTTTTTGCACTAAGATTTTTTTCTTTTCCTTTTTTTTTATGTGCAACCCTCGTTTTTTTGCCTAGACCGCCCTTTTTGGGTTTTCAGCACTTAGCCGGGCATTACTCTTTTTGCACTAATATATATATATATATATATATATATATATATATATATATATATATATATATATATATATATATATATATTATATTTTTAGACATAGTACCTTCTGAGCTTATCACCGTTGACCGGGTGGACAAAGGGATTGCCGTCTGTGTCCGCAAGTTTCATGGCTCCTCCCGATAGTATCTTCTCGCACCACATAAGGGCCGATCCAAACGGGTTCCCATTTTCCTGTGGGGTTGTCTCCGGTAGGGGGCTTTACTTTCAAAGCACTAAGTCACCCTTTTTGATGTCCCCGGCCTTGACCTTTTGTCAAATGCTCTGGCCATTCGCCTTTGATAGGCTCGGGTATGCTCCATGGCTTTAAGCCTTCTTTCGTCGAGCAGGGCCAACTCATCATGCCGGCTACGTAGCCACTCCACTTCGTTGACGTTGTTTTCCAGGAGGACCCTTAGTGACGGGATTTCCAACTCCACTGGTAACACTGCTTCCATCTCGTAGGTTAGGGCAAAGGGAGTTTCTCCTGTGGCTGTTCTGACAGACGTTCTGTAGCCCCAGAGTACCAAGTGCAGCTTTTCGGGCCAATCACGACCACGGGTGGCCATTTTCCGGATGATCCGTTCGAGTGTCTTATTAGCAGCTTCCATGGCTCCATTAGTCTGAGGTCTGTACGGAGATGACTTGTGGCGAGTGATTCTGAATTCTGACAGCAATCTACCGCAGTCCCCTTCAAAGTGTGACCCATTATCAGAAATGATCTCATTGGACACCCCATATCTACACATTATGTTCTCTTTGATAAACTGGGCTACCTTCTTGGAAGTGAGGACCTTATAGGACTTGGCCTCTACCCATTTGGTGAAGTAGTCGACTGCCACTAACACGAATTCATGCCCATTGCTTCCTGTCGGGGCTATCTTCCCTATCACGTCAATACCCCAAGTTGTAAACGGCCAAGGAGTCGTCATGCATGCAAGATGTCATGAGGCGGGAGATGGCCGAGGTTGGCAAACCGTCGGCACTTTGTCGCACGCTCGGACATGCCGGACACACCTGCTTCCATGGAAATCCAAGAGTAACCCATTCTCGAGGATCACTTGCATCAGGGCTCTAGCATTCATATGAGGACCGCAGAGACCATTGTGGACTTCAGTCATCAACTCTTTGGCTCTTTCTTGAGTGACGCATAAGAGGAGTGGTCCTTGATACCGCTTCTTGTACAGGTTGCCTCCTAGAATGACATAATGGGAGGCCAACCTTTTCGTGGCTTGCAAGCTCTTGGCTTTCGACACCTTCTTTTGGTCTACCTTCTTCATCTCGAAAGCCGACTCTCCATCCTTGAGGAACCGGTAAATTTGATTGTACCAAGGTTCCTTTATAGGCTCTGGGTCTCGTGTCTACTTCACAAACGTAAAGCCGGGGCTTCTCTTCTACCCACTCAAGGGTTTTATGGCTTTTCCCTCGGGGATCTCTACCAAAGGAGGCTAGAGTAGCTAGGGCATCTCGCGAACTGTTCTTTTCCCTTGGCAAGTAGTGGAAAGTCACTTCTCCGAACCTGTCCAAATCAACTCCTCCATACGGGCATGATACCGAAGATTAGGGTCCACGCCTTCCATTTGTTGGAGACCTGGTTGATGATCGTGGCCGAGTCTCCATAAACTTCAAGCTCCTTGACATTCCTTTCTAAGGCAGCTTCCAAACCAAAGAATGCAAAGCTTCGTACTCGGCGACATTGTTCGTGGCAGGGAAGTTTAGCTTGAGGGCTATGGGTGTATGCTCATCTTTCGGATCGACCAAGAGCATCCCTACGCCATTTCCTCTTTGTTAGCGGCTCCATCAAAGAAAAGCCGCCATCGGTTTTCAGTGCTCGACCGCGAAGATCCCTTCATCTGGGAATTGGGGTTCAAGCCCACGGTCCTCATTACTGGGGAAGTTCGCCAGATGATCTGACAATGCTTGGCCCTTGATGGCCTTTCTGGTCATGTAGCTGATGTCGTATTCTGCTATAAAGAAGGACCACTTTGCTAGACGCATCGAGAGGGAAGGCTTATCGAAGATGTACTTGATGGGGTCCATTTTCGAGACCAAATTCACAGGTGGGCTTGCATATAATGCTTCAACTTGCCGACTACCTGCACTCCGCCCCGCACAGTCTTTTCACATACTGAGTAATTGAGCTCACTTCCCGCAGCCTTCCTACCGACAAAGTAAATGGCATTCTCTACCCGAGAGTCTTTCTTCTCCCGAGCAAGCATAGCCCCAACCGCCGTATCAAGGCCAAAGTGAGATAGAGCGTAAGAGGTTTCGTCTATGTGGGGGCATAGCACCGGAGGATGTACTAAGTATGCCTTGATCTGGTCAAAGGCATCCTGGCATTCTTCGGTCCACTCTGTGTCTACATTCTTCTTCATGAGCTTGAAGATGGGCTCGCACATAGTGGTCAACTGGTTGACGAAACGGCTGATGTACTGCAGTTTCCCCATAAAGCTCTTGACTTCTGTCTGGGTTCGAGGTGGCCTCATGTCCATAATGGCTTTGATCTTTCGGGGGTCGACTTCGATACCTCGCTCCGTGACCATATACCCAAGCACTTTTCCCCTTGTCACTCCGAAGGTGCATTTATTAGGGTTTAGTCTCATGGAATGTTGTCTCAGCCTCTCAAAGAACTTTCGCAGGTCAACAAAGTGCTGTCCGTCATCGCCTTTGGAGTGGATTATCATGTCGTCTATGTAGATCTCAATCTCCTTGTGGATCATGTCATGGAAAAGCGCGGTCGCCGCCCTTTAATAAGTAGCCCCGGCGTTCTTGAGCCCAAATGGCATTACTGTATAGCAGTAAGTTCCCCACGGTGTGGTGAAGACTGTCTTTTCTTGGTCTTCTTCGGCCATCTTGATCTGGTTGTAGCCTGCAAAGCCATCAACGAAGGATTTGACTTCGTAGTTGGCAGTGGAGTCCACCAGGATGTCTATGTTTGGCAAAGGGTAATCATCTTTGGGGCTGGCCTTGTTCAGATCCCGAAAATCTACACAACAGCGCACCTTCCCATTGGCCTTGGTGACGGTCACAATATTGGATAACCATGTCGGATATTCGATGACTCTGATGAATCCTACCCGCAGTAGCTTCTCAATTTCTTCTTTGACCTCGTAGAGACCACTCGGCTTGATTTTCCTCAATTTACGCTTTTACCGGCTTAGCATCCGGTGCTAGAGGGATTCTCGTGCTCTACTATTGAACTGTCTAGCCCCGGCATATCCATGTATGACCATGCAAACACGCTCGACGTATTCTCCGAGCAGATCAACCGCCGTCCTGCTCAACCCCCGGGAAGAAGCTTCCAATCTGTGTCTCTTTAGGTTCCTCACAGCACCCAAGTTCACACTTATCAAAACCTCCTCGGCACTTGGGCCCGGTTTTCCTCTTTTTCTCGAAACCCGCTTAAAGATTTCTTTAATGTATTGTTCATTTAGTGTGTTTGCATCTTGTTCAAATGATTCATTATTAACTGTTGTTAAGTTTTGAGTTAATTTATCATTTGTTAAGTTGGCAATAAGGGGATAATCAGAAAGATCTGTCATTTCATTCAAAGCAAAGGGAAAGATGACATTGATTACATATTGATAATCCTCAGGCGTGAGGCCTTTGGATGACTCAGAGGACTGGAATTCAAAGATTCCTGACTCGACTGACTCTGGACCCTACACTACTTATTGACTCGAGGGTGTTTGACAAGGGTTGGACCGGGATCTCACTCCTTCTTGCTGTTGCCTGGGGAGTAGCAGCTTGTCGCCGCTCTTCGTAAAGTTGGAGACTTCAAACCGATCAAAAACTTGCCGGAAATCATTGACAGCCGGTACCGTGGAAAGATGGTGCGGGGAGCTAGAGTAGCTTGATGCAATCTCTCTACGAGCTCATCCGTGACAACCGGGGCTCATTGATCAAGAGTCTCGGCTCATCTTATCAATGCACCGCCGATAACTCATTTTCTTTACCGATCTTGGATACTACGACCTTGTCAAGATAGCCACAGGAGGGTTGGCTCGGATAATGCCGATGAAGTCTTCTTCGAAGGGATCTTAATTCTTCCTTGACCGGCTACGTATTCAATAGGCTTTCGTATTCTCGCTTCTAGATCCGCTAGCTTCTCATTGAACTTTATGATGGCAACGAATTCGAATTCTCTCGCTTCAAGAGGGTCACCGATCACGGGGATGTCAGCCGGACCGTGCGTTGAATGATGGGCTCCTTGGCGGGCTCTTTGGCATAACTGACGTAGTAATCAAACTTGCCAGAAGGCTCCCCTAGAGTTCCGACGCTCTTGTCCCCGGCTTCATACCTTTCCTTTAATTTTTGCTGCGTGGACTTCCTCTTCTTCTTCTTTCTCGAAGGAGCGTCTTCATTAATCCATTCTTGATACTCGTATTCCGCATAATCCTCACGCCGCATACATCATACCAGATATGGGGCTTGGGTTGAACTGGGATGGCCTCTCCGACTAACTGGTCATTACCATTGTTGAGTACCACGTTGGCCATTTTGACACTGGAAAAATGAGACTCGATGATTTTGACGGGTTACTTGAGATCTTTGTGCCGACAAACTGCTGTACCGGTGTTTTCACCCAACTCTTTCTCGCTGCGGGAAAGGGATAGGAGAGGTTTAGACTCGGGGTAGGTGTTTAGGCTGAAGGCTCAAGCAATATGCAAATTAGGAATCTTCCAGTTTACTTAAAACAGTGTCTTTTATTAATTTCTATTTGGTTGGAAAAGGGGATTTGCCCTTCTTTTTAGCTACTACTCTAGATCCTGGATCAGTGGGTTCCGTCACTACGTCTATAAGCCCCTCGTAATCCACTTGTATTTCGACCTCCCAGGGTGGACAGCCCCGGGCGAGGGTCCTATAGGGCACGCAGATCCCACCGATCGATAGTAAAAAACGCTCCTAACGGGTCTAGCGGGTCATAGGAACTTTCAACGCACGAGCGATGCGAATTATGGTCAAGGCAATACCGGGAAAGTCTCGTCTTTCTGCCTTAACAAAATTTTGGCAGAGTTTCGCTTGAGCGAATGACGTTTTGACTTTCGGTAATGTCCGAGAAGATAATAGGCATGGGTCGGGCGGCAAAAGCCGGATGACGCGATGTCACATTGAACTTCGTTGCATACGCAGTGCGTGAGTCAGAATCGAAGTCAATGCCGGGTCAAGATCTTGCCAATTTTTCCTTGTCGGAATTTTGGCAGAGCTTCGCTTGAGCGAAAGATCTTTGGATTTTTTTGGCAAAGACTCGGTCTTGACTCTTACGCATTCCGTGCGGGTCAAGGTCAAAGTCAATGTCGGAGTCAGGATCCCATCGATTTTTTCCTTGTCGAAATTTCGGCAGAGTTTCGCTTGAGCGAAAGATCTTGACTTCTGTTATGAACTAAGGCTTGACCTTTACGAGGGTATGCAACTGGGCTATATGACACGGACTAGACCAAAAACCAACCAAAAAAGTTACAATTTTTTGAAACGTGTGACACGGAATGTGCATTGGTCGACACTGGCTGCCATGGGGAGGTTGGAATGATTCCGTGCGCGCCCGGGAGCATCGTAAGGCTGTCCGTGACTACAACTGGAACCACCCCGGGTTTGAAGGACATGCGTGCAAAGTGTACAGGATATATCAGGTGCGCGTAGTGTGCGGTCTCCTAAAAATGTTCCTTTTTGAGTTAAAACAGAGATTTTCATAAAATATGTTTTAAAGGAATGATTTTCGGGACGGGGGAGAATGCAACAGATAAGCACGTAAATTTTTCGGGAGCCCTGGCCGCCTTGAACCGAGTAGCCCCAAGCCGCCAGATCGCCAGATTAACCATAATTTTTCCTGGTGGAATTGCCACTGAGGCCGTCCGGTCAGAATCCAAGGAGGATTGAGCCGTACGACTGCATGGATCAATTTTCCAGGTTCCACTCCTTTGCTATTTTTGGGTTGTTTCACGTTCAAAGTATGCACAAATTCCAAGATGCAAATGATGCAATGCAAGGCAAAGAAAGCAAGCACGATTAATGAAATCAGCGACGGGAGTCTAACCTGCTCAAAGGGAAAAGCTTTCTTTTATTTTTTCAAAAAAAAAAATTCGAAAAGGGATACTGGTACGTGGGATTGTTAAACCACCGGTTATCCCAAGCCCCGGGTTAGGGAGCGATACAGGAAGGTTAAGTGGTGTCCACCTATATACCGAGTATCGATTTTTTTTGTTTTCAAAATAAAGCTTTTCTCCTTTGGGATATTCCCCAGCGGAATCGCCAAACTGTGAATGTGTGCCCAAATTGTATGGATTCACGCGAGTTTGAAGACATCCGGTTTAATTTGAAAAACGGAGTCGCCACGCCATTTTGATTACCTCAAAACTTTGAAAAAAAGGTTTTATGGGTTCGGAGGTTAAGTTACCCCTTGGGAAGAACGGATCATCGTTCACCCAAGGTGCCTTGCCGGAGCAAGTCTCCCAAGATTCCATTAACCGTGCTTGCTTGCGTGCTTTCTTGTGTGCATGTGTTTGAAAATAAGGGGAGGGAATGTCCCAAGTTGTCTTCCGGACGTACAAACCATTTATTGGTTGTCGCTCGGGATTTCTTGGATTTTATGTATTCGGGATTTTGATCCCGTCCTCATCTTGGACTTGTGATCATCGCATTTTTAACCTCGGGACTTGCGTGATCGAGAGAATGACTCCCTTTATAGTCAAAGATGAGGTTCTTTAGAAAAGGAGGGTCCTTAGCCCATCAATCCTACGCTTTAAGACGGTCGAGCTCATACAGATGCTTCATACTCGTCTTAAGCGATAATTGGAGATATAGGGTTCAAGGTTGTCCCTTTCTAAAGAGATCATGAAACCTTTATGGAAGAAACGATGTAAAGATAGGATCTTTACACCGGTCCGTTCCAAGGTTGCTAATGGGGACATGGGGGAAATGCATGATTTAATATAAAAATGACATTTTTAGTGAAAAGATGACATTTTTGTTTTGCAAAGGATGCTTTTTGATTTAAAGAAGTGATCTTTATTGCAAAGGATGCTTTTTTAATGTAAAGACATGATTTTTATGCAAATGATGCATTTTTATGAAGAAATTGGGATTCAATATGCAAGGGATGCATAAAGATTGCATTTTGAAAAGCATAGGATGTTAATTTAGGATAAAGATATGATCTTTAATGCAAAGGATGCATGAAAAAGGATTTTATGTGCAAAGGATGCCTTATATGATAAATACTTGATCTTTATATGCAAAGGATGCATTAAGATGACATTTTTATGTAAAAAATGGGGGTTTTTAGGTGCAAAGGATGCACCTTTATATATAAAGATTACATTTTTAATGGCAAGGGATGCCTAATGCATGCAAAGGGGAAGGGGGATGATAAAGATATGATCTTTAAACTACCAAGTCCCAAGCAAAGATAATAACAATATATGAATGCAATGAGCAATTTAATTCATATAGAGCAATTAGGATGCAAGGTTAGGGAGTGAGAGGTTATCAATGGTTTCCTCTTCTTCTTTGGATGGAGCTAGAAGGAAGGATCGATCTTGGATCTTCAAGGAGGAGGGAGGAGGCTTCTTGGCTTTCTTCTTCACCTTCTTGGACTTCCAGCAGCCTTTGGGAGAGTGTTTTTCGTATTGTGGTGTTGTATTTTGTTTTTGTCATGATTAAAATGGGTAGAGGAGGGCTCTATTTATAGGCAGTCTGGGAAGAGCGAATGAAGCCGTGCGGCTGGAGGTCCTTGGCTAATGCAGCCGTGCGGCATTATCCACAATGACTCAGCACTTCTAGAATCATGCAAGGTGGAAAATTCTAGAACCTTTCTCCCAATTAAGAAAAACGTGTTTCTTAATGGATAAGCCTTCCTTTCAGCCCTTAATTAATTTGGAACAGTTCCGGAATATTTCCGAAACACTAGGAAGGTCCGGGGAATTACCGGAAAACTTACCGAAATTGCCGGAAAGTTTAACCGGAAGGCATGAGCCAGATTTGGGTACTTACACCTACCAGACGTGGCAAAGTAGTTCAGAAACATTCTCCTCATGCCTCTCCAGCTATCGATGCAACCTTTTTTCAGTTCACGAAACCAGGTCAAGGCTGTTCCGGAGAAGGTGCTCGCGAAAGCTTTGCAAAGTATGTCATCAGCTACAGTGAGGAGATTCATGATTTGTTCAAAACTTTGCACATGGTCTTTTGCGTCAGTGGTTCCGTTGTATTTTTCAAAATTCGGGAGCTTAAGGTGAGGATTAGGTGGTGCGGATGTTATTCTCAAGGAGAACGGACGAGTTGCCCAGTCAAAGTCATCATCATCAAATTTCTTCCCCATCTCCATGTCATCGAGCCTTTGTTTCAACAGCTCCCATTGCTTTGTTTCCACTCCTTTGTCACTGCTTGAGCGGGTGCTTCGTTGGGAGCTACGGGTTGATTTGTCTTTGGGGCGACCATTTACCCTACTGTGTTCCACATCGTGTCGGTGGCTGTCCCGCTTGGATGGTGCCTTATCACGCCTTGGCTCCAAGTCTTGACCACCAAGTATCATTTGGTACGGTTCGGGTGTTCTCGGCCTGGCAAATTCACGAGCATGAGGACGAGGAGAATCTGGGCGAGGTCGACGTGGTCGAGGAGAATCATGACGAGATCGTCGAGGACGAGGTGATCCGGGACGACGGGGAGCCATGACAAGACGAGGTGGTGACATTCTCCTGCTCAGACTGAGCCTTGTCCTTAGGTCCCGTGAGTTCACTTCTTCTTCCCTGGGAGTTAACTGGCTTCTCAGGTCAATTACCTTATCCTTCTTCTTACTGTCATGCCGAGGACGGGGGGAACCTCGGAGTGCCTGCTTAGATGGTAAGGCAGGATCGAGGGGAGGACCTCGTCGTTCACCTTGCTCCCTTCCAAGAGGGTTGCCCATAGACGGCAGCATAAACTCAGCCATGGAATGGTCTGGGTCCAATTGCAAAAGAGCAGCCTGTGTCTCATACATCCTTTGCAGTGTCTCCATTTGTTTATGTAGCAAAGAGCGTCGGTCGATGGGTTGAGTTCCTCCCGATTGACCGGCGTCGGCGTTCTTTGTCTTCTTCCTTCCTACTTGCTTCCCACGAGGACGAGTAGGACGAGGAAGCTCAGCACCCTCTCCCTCGGCATTCGCCTGACCCTTGGAGCGCAGAGTCATGGCGAGGGGTGGGGGGTCGTCTGGCTGAGGTAGAGGAGGAGGAGGAGGAAGTAGCTCCTCGGCACCTTTGTTAACCCCATTCACTTGGGTTTGGTCCTCAGCAGTTACACTTGTAAATTGTCCGTCCATTGCAAATCAACAACAAATTACCAAGTGCAAATTTCCCGAAAATCACGATTTTCAATAGATCCAAATTTCTGGCCAAAATTAGGGCAAATTTTGACCACAAACAAACTGCCAATCGCGATTTTTCCAACACAAAAATTCAGGCCAGAAATTAGGGCAGAATTCCACGCTAAAACGTCTTCAACAAAATCTGGGTAAATTCCGGTTGAAATTTCCAGATTCCGGCGGTTTCAAGAACAGAGCCCAAACGGACCAGAAATTTCCGTACAAAGCTAGAAAATTTCCGGCGATCAATAGGCATTCAGCGAGACTTTTCCAGGCCAAACAGAGGGCGTTTGAATCGATTTCCCGACAATGGAACCAATTGAAGATGCCAAAATCGTCAAATCAGCCCAAATTCAAGCGTTCGGATGCTCCGAAGATTGCAATGCCTGAAAATAAGAGAAAACACGTGAACTAAGCCGAGGCGTCTCCGGCTAAAGGCCCTCCAGCGTGAGAATAAGTTCACGGTTTGTATGCAAGAAACTAAATTGACAGAGTTTCTGTATTGTAAAAAGTAACGTACCAAATAATGAGCCATATGGCTTGTATTTATAGGGATGGATTGATAGAATCCATGTTGAAGCGAACTTGTAAAGAGATAAGACATATACCTAAGAGAATTATATCTGTTAAGGAGTCATTGTTCGACTTGAATTGGTGTTGGTAATTGTAATCCTGATTGGATCACGACTGTAGAATCCTTGTTTGATAAAGACTGTGTAATCTGCTAGCCGAAACGCCGAGGAGCAAGAATGTTTTATCTCGGTATTAGCATATAAGCCGAGATGCATGATATTGCCTCCTCGTCATCTGATGATTGGCCGGCATATGAAGATGCCGGGGTGAATGATTTTCTCTCCTCGTCACTTTATGATATGCCGAGGTAAGAACTTTTATCTCATCGTCACTTGTGATATCTCGGAGTACGACGGTCCAAGCACGAAGATATAAGGCCGAGATGGATGCTCCTCGTCATACGAGGAAGATATTCCTCGGCCCTGACACTTGTGTATTGGATTATGTTTATGGCTCAATCCCTTTGGGCCCAATTCGGATAAGCCCATGTTCGTATCTCGGTTCACACTGTTCATTTTGTGGTTTTGAAAAAACAGATGGATGGAATATAGCTTTACATTACACTCAACTCCAAAAACCCCAAGTCAAAACAAACAATACTTAAGTAACTCCATTCATTTTAAATTATTTTTCTTTTTTATCCTCTCACTTTTAATATATTTAGTTTGCTTTATTCTATAGATAAGCAAATATAAATTTCATATAAGTACAAAAAAAATGTTATTTACCTTATCTAACTTATTTTCATCCACTTTCCAAAAAACTCTAACTCAAACGACATCTAATATATTCTCTTCAATACACATGAGGTTATGGGTGCAAATCCTTACAAATGCAATTTCTAGATGAAGTGATTCGTTAATTAAAATCAATCTGATGAGCTCGGACCTGCTGAATCGGGCCCACGCTCGGTCTGGTCCAAGAAACCAGTTACGTGGCATTTCCTAGATCGCCGAAGTCAAGACCGCGGACAGATAGACCCCTGAGGTCAAGACCGCGCTCCTCTCCGCATTATCCTACTCCAGATCGGAGGGATCCTGACCGCTGGCTTGGTGACCGCAGAAGGTATGGCCGCTCAATCCGTGCCCGCGTCAAATATCTTTGACCGCGCCCAAGATGTTGACCGCGGGCTCATACCTGCCTCCCGGTTATCTCACCTGCCTCCCGGTTAATAGCAAACCTTACTGAGCAAGCTACCTTACTGACCATGACATGCAAGTTGCCGGCTCACTCTCATCGCATTCAATGCTGCTCAGTCAGGCGCCTACTATGGCATTAAATGCGTGCCATGCCGGATACACGGCTCCTGTCCACATCAGCGACATCCCCTCTGACAGTGGATCCTCCTTCCCTGACAGACCCAATCAGATGCGGATACGTGTATGCGGTCAAATACCAAAGTGCCCCTTAGGGCTGATCTCATAGCTTACGTCAGCGAGCAGCTCTACATTGTTTATAAATAGAAGACATTTGTTCCCTTGGACAAGGTAAGTTTTAATTATACACGGTAAGTTTTAAATATACGGTGCTTCATTTGTGTTGTGTTATAGGTACACCAGTCAATCAAAAATATCCTTCATAAACCGTTCAGACCCTAAAAGGCTTGGCGTCATCACAATCTTTGAAAAAATATATATTTTGCATACACACTTATAAATAGTGTTTTGAACAATTATATTTTTAACTCTTTTTTTTTTTTTTTGATACCCAGGTTCCCAGCTTCGCCGGACTAATCCTGGACCACGAGTCTAAGCCCCTCAGGTATCTTCTTGGGAGGTAAATCGCGGGATGTGTCCTATGCAGCCTGTGTGGTGGCAAGACCTTATACCTGTGAGCCCCAAGGGAGCCCTCCTACAAGGCATTTACATCACTCTTACAACACCAAATGACTGCTCCAGCTGCTCCTGCCGAGGCAATTACATCACTCTTACAACACCAATTGGCTGCTCCAGCTGCTCCTGCCGAGGCAATTACATCACTCTTACAACACCAATTGGCTGCTCCAGCTGCTCCTGCCAAGATTCAAACTCCCCACACTGAGGATACAAGCCCAGCAATGCTGCTTCCTTAACTGCACGAATGTGTCCCGGGGGGCTCCAAAGGACCCTGAAACTCAAGATAGGAATTAAACCACAGAAATTCCCCTTGAGGGGAATCGAACCGGTGACCTCCCCTTCGAGAAGTCACCACGATCATTACAAAACTAAAAAGTTTAAACCGAGACGGAGAATGCTAGTTTTATTAATTCAACTTGCATGTGTGAAGGCGCATAAAAATTACTGGTAAAGACTCACTCAAAACACGAGTAAAATAAAGACTTTCTCAACATTGCATCTATAAATACACACACACACACACACAATTACACACAGTATCATACTTAGAGTACGTAGTAATTTTTCATATTCATTGACGAATTATTACTCAAATTAATTATGTTTATGATGAAAATATGTTTCTTTCTCATGCTTCTCTTCACTTTACTCGAAACTCACAGAGCAAGGCAATATCTTCCCAAGGAAAATATAGGGCCGGCCGAAGGGGGGGGGGGGGTCAGCGAGGGCAATCGCCCATGGCCCTTAGTGGTAAGGGGCCCATTCTTAAGTAGGCTATAGTGTATATAGTATGTATATATTTTTTTATAATTATAATAAATATTTAAAAAAGGCTCACATTTAGTTTTTAAAAAAGGCCCACATTCAATTTTTTAAAAAGGCCCAGATTCAGATTTAAAAAAAAAAATTCTTTTATTAAACTGGACATGGAAAAGGGAGAAAGGCCCACATTCAAATTTTAAAAAAAAAAAAAAATCTTTTGTTAAACAGACACGAAAGAAAGGGAGAAAGGATTCAAAGGAAAAATGGAGAGAGAGTCCAACCCAATCGAAGACGAAGAGACGATCGTCGCCACTCGCCCGCCGCCGCCGACGCCGACGTCGATGCCGTCCACCACCATCCTGCTATCTCTCTTCTCTATTTCTTCCTAGTTCCACTGTTTAGGGCTTCTATTTAACAAAGATTTTGCCAACAAACACAAAGGTAATTTAATTTTTGACTTCAATTCCTTTATTTGATTGTAGATTACTTCGATTTAAGTTAATTTGGGGATAGAATTTTCATTATTTCGTTCCCAAATAACTACGCTTACTTTTAGGGTTTTATTTGGGAATTTTTTATTTTACTTCAATTCCTATGATTTGATTTTTGATATTTGATATTGTGATTATAGGTTCAAATCAGTTTATTGAAAGAATCATCCGTCACAAGACTTCATCTTACAAGAATTCAGGTGTTGATGTTCTTTTTGTATTACAATTGTGTTTAATTTTATTTGATAACTAGTCAGTAACCCGTCGAGATTCGACGGGAGCATAATAATGCTAAGAAAAAATAAATACTACCTCCGTCCCTAAATAATCTTCAAATTTGACATTTTTCATTAATAAACCCCCCATGATCTACATTGCTATATAAAGTCCAACGATGATGTTAACATCAAGATGAGGATGAGCTTGACAATGAACGTTGTTTTCTTATAACACAACTTATTCCAATACACACTGCCCACTATCTTTTCATGTAACCCAAGAACTCCATGTAAAACACCATACATACATGAAGCATTCACTTAAACAATGTAAATATGATATATGTGCATATCATTCCATTCTATTCACCCCCACAGGCCACATCCCCACACAAACAAACAAAGGCTGGTACTGAAGAGGAAGATAACACGGGTTGAACTCGTGTATTTGTTTTAAGTCACCACACCTATTCTCAACCATGATGTCTCTCACATCAGCTGCATCTTCAATATCACCCTCGATAAGAGCTGCCACTTCTGAAGTAGTTGGCAAATTATACAATTTATTAAAATGAGTATTTATTAATTAAAGGATTTAAATTAATTAATAAAAGAAATATTAAAATTTCGGGTTATTACAACACCCTTCATCTTTTTAATCGTACATAGTTAAAAACAGGTATCCACATTGAAAACAGACTACAAGGAATAAATATGTACATAAGAAACAGAAACACCTCAAAGTATGACATCAAAACATACCTCAAAATAAGACCCAAAGGGAACATCATGTGCCTGCTGAACAGTCTCAAAGACCTTAAAAGATGAGGATAGAATGTCAGCCGTGTTGTGACCATATAATTATCAAATACATAGAATGAATTCAATTTATACACCTACATGTCAACCTAAATATGAAAGAAATAAACTGACCAGAAGTTTTTTTTGGCTAGCTACAGATCACATTGTCTTCTGTACATGAACCAGCTACACCAGCAAACTGTAGTTTTGTGTGCATAAACCAGCTACAAATACAAAATGCAGGTTGATTTTGCTACAAATATGAATTCAAGGTAGAGAATTCCTCTCAATTCCTTTTGAGTCTCTGACATTCTATTGTAGGCATCCTGGTTCCCAAAAAGCCAGTAACCCCACATCTCAATCTCTTGAAAACTCCTACGTTGTCGCAACAAACTTGTAGGACAAAGTTCCTTTCGGACAGCTACACAAGGATAAATGACTCGGTACTTGTAATCTGCATTTGGGTGAAACGGACCTTTGGTTCACAATGATTTCATTTTTCCTCGACAACCCTTTTGAGTCCCCGAAATCCAAGGGCATTATCGGGTTTTTTTCTGCCTTGCCCTGCAACCTTTTTGGTCATTTCTGTTGAACATGAAGGGATTTCAACTCGAGATTACATCTTTACAAAACTTTACACTCGGTTAGCAAGATGCTCTTGGACAGCAATGGGCCGATGCACAAAATTGAAACCCGCGTGACAGTATTTCTCCCCTTAATACTTGAATGAATCCAGGAATAGACCAAGTGAAAGACCGGCCTTCCAAGAATTAACTATGATTATCGATTTCTCATCTTATTGAGTAAAGGAACAGATCCCGTGTACATGAGAGCCCCAATCCCCTCCACTCTTGCCACGGCTAAGGCGGTGAAAGAATATCCCAATCTCCGGTTTGCCCAATAACGGTAGCAAAAGCAGTTGAACAGTAAAAACCCACCAAGAAAAATAGTAGCTTTATAGGGAGATCTTTTCGCAGCTCTTTTAGTCTTGCATTTATCTTCATTTGAAAGGCTTGGAGGACCCTGATAAGTCGGGTCCCATTCACAGGATTATTTGGAGATGAAGGATTTATTCCACTGCCATCTACACTGCTCTTAATAGACCATGCCATTCTCCTATACAATAGGAGCCAAAAATTTCAGGTTATGCGTGAAATTTCAGTTTAGGAGCATAACCAAGACACTTGAGCCCCTCAAATTCACCACTTTTTTATTGTCATTTACAAAATGTGCATGTAATATAAAATTTCTCATATTTCCTGCAGAACCGTTGATGGATGTGTATTTACCCATCCAAATGATGCACTTTTAGGCTTTCTTTGCGTTCGATTCCCGAGTTTTATATATATTTGATGTGGCTTGTGAGTATTTTATGAGTACAGGGTATATAGCTGATTAAAGATGTATTTTATGGCTAAAAAGTGCAAAAGGAATAAAGTGGAGCGGAGCTTAAGGACTAAACTGGCATTTGAAAGCTTTTGGACCAAATGGGAAATATTGGAAAATTCAGGGACTGAACAGGGAATATGGAATTTTCGGACGAATTTAATATATAAAAATTCCTGGGATTAAATGAAAAATAAAAGTCCAAAGAGCGAAGTGCAAAAGAAGTCATTAAAGTGGTCAAAGTGCGACTGCAAAATAGCGGGACGAAACGAATTCAAAAAGATACTTTAAAAGTGGCCAAGGCTTTCTGCATGGCCGAGGGAAAGCAAAGCAGTGGCCGGCCACTTGGGAAGCATTTGGGGCCATTGCTAGGCCAAATGGGGCCAAGGTGTAGGCCAAATGGGGCCAAGGTGCTGAGATGGGCCAAGGCAACAAGGGCGTCCGCTCCAACAAGAAGGCGGCCGCGCTAAAATGATGACAAACTACGACCAACTTGGGCGACCGCGCTTCCATCGTGGCGGCCGCGCTCGACGTCCGTTTCCGGCGAAGTGACGTATTTTTCATGGGCAGTTTTGTCTTTTCTCATTTTTTTGATCACTGTTGCCCTATTTTGTATTTAAGCACAGCAGCAGCCACGGCATGGGGAGATTAATATCACATATTATATCACATATTATTATGATTTTTAGATAGTTTTTATTTTTCTTTTCTTTTTGGAATAACACAATTGAAGAGAAGAAGAAGAATAAATCATTCCAGGTTTTTATTATTTGTAAATTATGAGTAGCTAAATTTATTAGATTTGTAGATTGGTCGAACCTTTACCGATTTCTATGCAGTAATATTTTAATTCTTTCTATTTAATTCCTTCTAGTTCATCAATATATTTTAATTCCATGTTCTTAGATTCGAGACGTATGTTAAGATACGAACTCATCTTTGAATAATTGGGTATTTATTGAGCCATTAATTTGGGCGATTTATACATTGATCACTATTGATTGAATAAATTGGTCTGTGCCGTAATAGAAGCGGATCAATATTAGGTTCTTTTATTCTTTCGTGCTTAATGTATTCTTGGCGTATTGTGGTACCGTAATAGACACCACAATATTAAAAGAGTATTTAGAATTGTAATCCGGCCACCTAACCGTGTCGATCCTAGCTAAAGTGAATGAACCCTAGAAGTTGAGTTAATGTTTTATAAGTAAAATTTTGCATAGAATGATGGTAAAGTGAAATCCAATCTACGAATCTCTGCTCATAATCTGTTTCCTTTGTTTATTTAGTTTTTGTTATTTAATTTATGCTCTTAGTTTTTAAATCAAATCTATAAACCTTTGTTACTAAATTCACTGCGTTCACCCTATTTGTTTACCAACGAGTCTCTGTGGATTCGACCCCTGCATTTGCATACTACTACACCGGTAGTGAGTACACTTGCTCGGTATTTTTATTACAAGAGGGAGTTTTCCTCCATCAAGTTTTTGGCGCCGTTGCCGGGGACTTGTTGCAAGTAAACAAGTAGGTTAGGTAGTGAATGCAAGGTCGTCGTTCTTTGAAGCCTACATTGGTGCCATTGGACGACAACATAAATAGACTTGAGGAAGAATTTGAGGGCGATCCCCTCTTTAATCCCCTTTTCTCAGATTCGGACACCGAATCAGAACCCTCCACCACCGAGGTAGAGGAAGAGAAAGCCGAGATGGCAGAACCACCGGCACAAACTATGAATGATTTCCTGAGACCTAGGGTAGACACATCTACCTCTTGCATAGTGCTGTCCGATGCAGCCAAAAATC
This sequence comes from Adenophora triphylla var. japonica, assembly GCA_022495995.1. Classification (NCBI taxonomy): domain Eukaryota; kingdom Viridiplantae; phylum Streptophyta; class Magnoliopsida; order Asterales; family Campanulaceae; genus Adenophora; species Adenophora triphylla. Next base: position 219,225 of record JAFEMH010000619.1, on the reverse strand, counting down.
TAGAGGTCAAAGGACAATACTTTGCCATGTTGCCAAGCTTTCACGGATTGCCTGGCGAGGATGCACTCACGTTCCTTAAAGAGTATATTATTGTGGTTGCTCAATTTTTGTTAAGACAAGGAGTGACTGAGGAGCAAATTAGACTGAAGTGCTTTCCTTACACTCTTAAGGGAGTGGCTAAAACATGGTTGCTGATGCTTGCACCGAGCAGCATTAGTACTTGGGTAGAATTGCAAGATGTGTTCCTTAAAAGATATTACCCACATCATCTTTTGGCTAGTTTTAGACAGAAATTGATGACATTTTCCCAAGATGTGGGGGAGCCCTTTCATGAGGCATGGGAAAGATTTAATACGATGATAATGCAATGTCCCCATCATAATTTCACACTACCCTCACTGAACCAAGCCTTCTATGATGGCTTGAATGACAATGGTCAATCAATGGTTGACAATGCTGCTGGAGGCTCAATTGGAGCCAAGACCCCGGATGAGACCAAGGCTTTATTTGAGATGTTGAGTGCTAATTCTCAACAAAAGAGTTCGAGGGGTAGGACAAGGGGGATATTAGATTTGACTGCCATACGATAATCTTTCTAAGCAAATTGCGCCTTGAGTAGTAAATTTGATAAATTATTTGCTGTAGCACTTGTTAGTGCCAATGTTATTACTGATTATTGTACAAATTGTGGTTTATCATCTCATGTGACTAATATGTGTCCAAGTGCAGCAAATTTCTTGTATAATCCTGAACAGGCACATGCTTTCAATGGATATGCACCAAGGCCACCACCCCAAGGCAACCAATATGGCAACTACAATCCATGGGGTGGCTATCATAATCAGCAAGTGAAACCTCTTCATGTGCCACCACCTGGACAACATGATAAAGAGCCTTGGGAGCTGGCAGTCCAGCAGTTAAGGATGGAGATGCAAAGCAAAGCAATAGTAAATACGTATGCCGCTTTTGAAAAGATGGGCACACAAGTAGAGCAACTTGTGAAGGTTGCCCAAGAGTTGATGAAAGAGAAGAACCCACCTGAGCAAGCAAAGTCAATCACAACAGTGTGGGATGAAAGTGAGGAAATTGAGGAGGTATTTCTATCTTCTCTTGATAATTTTGAATGTGATAATATTGATAATGTTAGTGAGGAAGAGGATGAGATTGGGGAGGTGCAATATGTATTTTCTGCATTAAATTTAGAAACCCCTCCCCCCAATGTTGTGAAAATCACATCCCCGAGTGGTGTGGAGTTTAAAAAAATCAAACATGTTCAAAAAGACCCCGGATGTTTCACTATCCCAATTTCTTTAGGGGGTCAAAATTTTAAAGGTTTGTTGGATCTTGGGGCAAGTGTCAATGTGATGCCCTTTCATGTTTTTAGAAGTTTGGGGGCATGTGAGTTGAAACCACCCATGAGAGACTTGCAATTGGCGGATCTCTCAATCAAAAGACCTTTAGGGGTTATTGAAGGGGTGTTGGTTAAAATTGATAAAATTATTATCCCCATTGACTTTTATGTGATGTGTATGGAGGGATCAAGTGAGGAGCAATTGAAAACTCCCATTCTGCTTGGGAGGCCATTTATGTTTGACACTAAGGCCACCATTGATGTGTGTCAAGGGGTGGTGTCCTTGAGAGGCATGGGGGAAGAATGCAAGTTTGTTATGTCTAAAAATGATGAGAAACCTTCCCCCAAAGATGGTTTTGTAGGAGCCATAACTGATGTTCCAATTTGTAAATATGATGTGAATGGATGTGAGAAAAGTGGGGATAATGCGGACGTTTGTCCTGTGGCTAGTAACATTAAGGCCGACCAATACTCTAGGAGTAACGGGTCGTATCACACCCCACACGACTCCCATAAAGAGTCGAATCCATCACATTCATCACAAGGGCCTTTAAAATCGAGAGTTAGTGAGGAGAGTTATAGTGATTTATCTGATTCTATATTTTTAAATATTTTTGTGCATGATAACTCTCTTGATCTTGGTTGTGAGAATGGTGTTACCGCAGGTTGAAAGAGTTGAGTTTGGGGGTGGAAACCCCAATAAAAAGAAAAGAAAGAGGGGTAAGCACAAGCGTAAAGTTTCAAAAATAAATGTGGCTTTACCCCTACTTGTTGACAATGGAGTGTTGATTTGGAAAGAGAAGGGCATCTGCGCCCGCGAGGAAAAGAGATGGTCCAAAGGCCGCAAAGCCAAGGCCAAGTAAGATTGGGACCATAGTCGGGCTAACGACTCTAACCAAATGCGCTGCTTGGGAGGCAACCCAATGAGGTATGTTTTATTTTTTATGTTAATTACTGTTTTGTAGTGTCTTGCCATCTTTCAAACTCAAGGCACGCTTTTGTTCTCTTTGCTATGAGGACATAGCATGTTTTGAGTTTGGGGGTGGGCAACTCTCCGAGTTTGTGGGTTTATAGGGGAGTGTATATAGTGTCACCCTCTAAAAAAATAGAAAAATTTAAAAATTTTGTTCTTTTCATAGTTGGGATGTTGTCCAAAGTCTGTGATGATTAGAGTGTGCTTTAATTTTAAAATCACATGTGCTATTATTAGTATGGTGATTGGGATTGCATTGAAACATTTAAATTATGATTGCACCACCTCTCACTTCCGTATCATATTCTTGGTCATTGTCATCAACTTAGGTGCCTTTTATGGGATCACTTTGTGTATTCTCGGGGTCCCTAGAACATGTTTGCATGATTGTCAATAACACGTCAATAGGTTACTTGATATTTATGGCTATTTCTTTGAATCCCTTTTTGTGAGCCTTAAACTTTCTAGTCACTAAAAATTTCCGCTAGAACACCTTTTGAGCCTGAAAAAGAATGGAATCTCTCACAAAGTGGGAGGTTATCTTAGACCGCCATTCGCCTTCATTTGTACCCACATTGTCCTACCCTTTTAACCTATACATTATTTTCTAACCTTTTCAAGAAAGTGAAACTAGGGAATGAATGGGGAATTGTGGGGTGAATTTTGGAAAATCAAGGGTGGAATAGAAAGTGGTCACGAAAATAAAGAAAAGGGTCATGGTATGTAATGAAAAGAGGGGCTTGAAAAAAAAAATATATTGAATGCACATTCTTCGTGATGTAATTGTGCAAAGCAAAAAAAAAAAAAAAAAAAAAAAAAAAAAAAAAAGAAAAGAAAAAAAAATGAAAAAAATCGAGCCCTCCCTAATATCAAAAGTGGAATTATATTTCAAGGTGACCAAAGGAAGTAGTGGAATGTGCCCAACCCCATGTTGATATATGAAAAAGTTTTAGTTTGTGGGTGGACACATTGGAAAGTAATAAGGGTGAGTGGAGAACTTATCATCAAAGTGAGGATGTATTGTTACAAGAAGATTTTCTAGTTTCACTTTCTTATGTTCGTATGTCCTTACCTTCATTTGTAACCATGAATCTAGCCCTGCGATCTTTCGCACTTAACTTTTAAGCCATATTATTCTTTCAATATCGAGTAACCGGGTTGACAATCGTGTAAATATGCATATGAGTGTCCTTTTTGGTTTGTACTGTCTATGACATATTGGTTTAGAGCATCGCTTAGTGAATCCATAAATAATCTTAGGTTGTTGGCAGTGACCTCCCATAATTCATTCATCATTCAGGCCGCGGTGGAAAATTGTGAGTTTTATGCTTCAATGTGATTGTAATCCCATTACTGTGTTGGCACTTGTTGATTATGTGTGTTGGTGAGAATCTGAGACTTGTATGACCAATGAATCATCTGTGATAGAACATCCCAAAAATAATTATTTTGCTTTAATTAGTAGTATTTAGAGTAGCTTTATTTTACTTCTTTTAGTTTTGTTTTACTCGGGACGAGCAAAAGGTTAGTTTGTGGGTGTTTGATGAATGTGTATTTACCCATCCAAATGATGCACTTTTAGGCTTTCTTTGCGTTCGATTCCCGAGTTTTATATATATTTGATGTGGCTTGTGAGTATTTTATGAGTACAGGGTATATAGCTGATTAAAGATGTATTTTATGGCTAAAAAGTGCAAAAGGAATAAAGTGGAGCGGAGCTTAAGGACTAAACTGGCATTTGAAAGCTTTTGGACCAAATGGGAAATATTGGAAAATTCAGGGACTGAACAGGGAATATGGAATTTTCGGACGAATTTAATATATAAAAATTCCTGGGATTAAATGAAAAATAAAAGTCCAAAGAGCGAAGTGCAAAAGAAGTCATTAAAGTGGTCAAAGTGCGACTGCAAAATAGCGGGACGAAACGAATTCAAAAAGATACTTTAAAAGTGGCCAAGGCTTTCTGCATGGCCGAGGGAAAGCAAAGCAGTGGCCGGCCACTTGGGAAGCATTTGGGGCCATTGCTAGGCCAAATGGGGCCAAGGTGTAGGCCAAATGGGGCCAAGGTGCTGAGATGGGCCAAGGCAACAAGGGCGTCCGCTCCAACAGAAGGGCGACCGCGCTAAAATGATGACAGCTTACGACCAACTTGGGCGACCGCGCTTCCATCAGGGCGGCCGCGCTCAGACGTCGTTTCCAGCAGCAAGTGACGTATTTTTCATGGGCAGTTTTGTCTTTTCTCATTTTTTTGATCACTGTTGCCCTATTTTGTATTTAAGCACAGCAGCAGCCACGGCATGGGGAGATTAATATCACATATTATATCACATATTATTATGATTTTTAGATAGTTTTTATTTTTCTTTTCTTTTTGGAATAACACAATTGAAGAGAAGAAGAAGAATAAATCATTCCAGGTTTTTATTATTTGTAAATTATGAGTAGCTAAATTTATTAGATTTGTAGATTGGTCGAACCTTTACCGGATTTCTATGCAGTAATATTTTAATTCTTTCTATTTAATTCCTTCTAGTTCATCAATATATTTTAATTCCATGTTCTTAGATTCGAGACGTATGTTAAGATACGAACTCATCTTTGAATAATTGGGTATTTATTGAGCCATTAATTTGGGCGATTTATACATTGATCACTATTGATTGAATAAATTGGTCTGTGCCGTAATAGAAGCGGATCAATATTAGGTTCTTTTATTCTTTCGTGCTTAATGTATTCTTGGCGTATTGTGGTACCGTAATAGACACCACAATATTAAAAGAGTATTTAGAATTGTAATCCGGCCACCTAACCGTGTCGATCCTAGCTAAAGTGAATGAACCCTAGAAGTTGAGTTAATGTTTTATAAGTAAAATTTTGCATAGAATGATGGTAAAGTGAAATCCAATCTACGAATCTCTGCTCATAATCTGTTTCCTTTGTTTATTTAGTTTTTGTTATTTAATTTATGCTCTTAGTTTTTAAATCAAATCTATAAACCTTTGTTACTAAATTCACTGCGTTCACCCTATTTGTTTACCAACGAGTCTCTGTGGATTCGACCCCTGCATTTGCATACTACTACACCGGTAGTGAGTACACTTGCTCGGTATTTTTATTACAAGAGGGAGTTTTCCTCCATCAACCGTGGAGTCAGATCAAGATATGACTCACTTGGAAGTATTGATCAGATAAGGTTGTGCAATATTGAAGAAACACAAATGCACAAACAGCTTCTTCCCAAATGAGAACGCAGTTTTGTGAAGGCAAGATGGGAGACAAACTGTTGAAAATCTTGATCTGGAATGTTTCGGAGTAGGAAGCTTAGTACTTGTTGGATAGCAACATGATTTTTATCTGCCTTTCCAGAAGTATGCAGGAACCTGCAAGACAAGATTTACAATAATGTAAGGACCATCACAGTGACTGAAATGAAACCAAACATTAGATGATGATCACATGTGAAAATTCTTCAAATCAGATGATCTTATCAGTACACCAATATAGCAAAGTGACACAAGATGCTTATATCACAATTGAGGAACAAAGTGGAAATTTATAGACAGTGAAGGCATACATTTTAAAAAGTGGCTCTTTTAAGTGGAACATACCAAATCGAATCGCCGACGCTACACAAAAATGTAAGGAGTAAGATCGTAGAATGTATGGATGCAACCTTACGTAACCAAGAAAATAACATGGATGCAAATGACCTTGCCGGCATCACAGAGTGGATGCAACCTTACGCAACCAAGGGAATCCAACCAAATGAAAACCTAAAATGATATTAATCCAAAGGCGGCATTGTCACAACAAAAACACTTTTCGAAACCAATCAGCCCACTAACAAAGGAAGTGTTTCTATAGGAAATAACCGAAAGGATATGAAGGGCTTGTTGACGATCTTAATTTACTTGACAGAATGGCCAAAAAGATCTGGGCAGCCTAGCCACTACCGATCGCGTAAAGACTCATTTGTTTTCATAGCCTCATCATAACTAAATCTTTCACGTTAGGTGCATGATTGACACTCGAAGGTGGAGCTTTGACATTAATTATGAAATGTACTCAATGTTTTTACAACACCACCAAGTAATCAAAGAGTGATTGTTCCAAAGAAGGACACATAATATACACCCACTCAAAGAGTATAAGTTTAGATATGGACATAAAATACACTATCCAAAAGTATTGACACATGCACTCAATTATCGACCATCAGACTTCCCAAAGGCGGAACACCATGCCCACCAAAGACCCATGCGTAGGACAATTGTAATCGCGGGATTAATAAATGCATGTTGGCTCCTTCGAATCTGTATGTGAAGACATAATGGTCCTCAACTCAGTATTGAATAGTGCCACTTAGAGCCTATAAAAAATCGTTTTTAGTGACCATAAAGAAATGGAACAGAGACTACACACCTCATCTATATCTCCCAACGGAATAATCACCTGAAAGTGAACAAAAATGGTAAACAGAAGCAAAGCTTGCGGAAGGGTATTTTAGCACAACAAAACGAATACTGTATAAGCCGTCTCAAAAGATCACATCTTACTTGCCACTCTGTCATTGCCGTATCTGGAGGACACATAGGACTGTTACAAAGGGCTCTAAATGTTATTTCTCGTACTTGACCATCATATCCATCGGCAGCATGCCATTGACCCACCTGGAAATAGAAAGTGACTATTTAACGTTATCAATAGAAATTTCAAATATGACCAAAACATTGAAGCATGAAAGACAAAAATTAATTAATGATGCGTAATGAAGCTATGAAAATCTTGATACTTGCATTAAGATTAGTATCCTTCCTGACAGCACCGATACTGTGTGTAAAATTTGAACCGTCACTCAACAAGATGTCAAAAAATTGCTCGGCGGTGCATGGACGGTAACACCCTCCCTTGCAGCAATTAGCAACCCGTAAATTGAAATTAGCTCCGGGCAAAAGGTCAATTATAATTGGTTTCTTTTCACAGCAATGTGGAGGTGTTCTTCCTTTAATATGAGAACAATTGCCTTGTTCTCGTGGCCTCCGCACCTCTCATTTACCGTCACTACAATGATGATCAACACAAACGGAGAAGGAACTTCATCTTCGAGAAAGTTAATTGTATTATTCAAAGGCGAGCAAGCATCTAGCGGCTCACCCACATATAACCTCCAGCACTTTCCCGACCCTTTAACAAAGTGAGCCGAAAAACAATCAACCGGAAAAAAACACACACAAGAGACATCAAGATGTATTTCCTCACTTGCTCAAAAATAAAACTCATTTCTAACCAAATCAACAACAACCACACATAAAACTCATTTTTTATCCCTGAATGAAGCATTCCCTGTTTTACATTGCTTTCATCATAACAATCCAATTCAACAGAATATGAAATACCAAATCCACTGAAGATATTATGGTCATGACCCAGATTTTGCCTTGAGATTGATAGAAGACTCCAGATATCCAAAAAGATGCATCGCTGGAAAATCATTAAAACAACATGTAGTTAGATCCATGTAATAGAAGACTCAGCTAATGAGGGACAAAAACACATCATTGATCACAAATATTTTATCAAAATTCATGAGCTAGGTGGACATGAGCAATTAAGACCAGGCATATCTCAAAATGAAGAAGCTAACAGTTTATTTATAACACCCAAACCTCAAACTAATTATAGGGGCGCCTGGTCTATCATCCGGTGTGGGGAACTCAAATTTGTAGCTGCATAACATGTTGTCATAAGACATTAGAATGCTAAATGGGAGCAAATGATAATCAAGACTTCAATTCCTAACCATTACAACTGAAACGCTTGCATTGAAGGGAGAGATGAAAGACAAACAAAAAAACTGTGGCAACACAATTATGTCAAAGGAAGCAATACATACTCGGGATCATTCAAAACTTCGTCCACGTGACCTGCACGATCAAGTGCCCGATACATTCGAGATGGGAGAAAGTAAAGCCGATCGTAAATAGGTATACTAACTAATAAGTTTAGGGAAAAAGTAAAGCCGCAATCTTAAAGTTTATAGACATCCATATACAAAGTTATATTACACTTGGATAGGGAGAGAGATAAAGTACTACTGCAATTACAAATTTTTAAGTCTATTAAATGAATTATTGCAAGTATAAATATTTATAAAATTAGAATTACCTCATAATTTGTGAAAAACTTCTTTATAGACCACATTAGTGGTCACATCGCTCGTTTGACCGTCCTTTTCACAAATCGTAACTTTGAGACCCTTTTTGCTTGTAACTCTAGAGATTGCTACATACAACTGCCCGTGACTGAATACAGGTCGAGGAAGGTAAAGCCCGACATGAGAAAGAGACTGTCCCTGACTCTTATTTATAGTCATAGCGAAGCAAACATTCAATGGGAACCGTCTACGTTGGAATTTAACTCGGGAATTTTGTCAAATCGGATGGGCTCAACATCATTCTAGGCACAAACACCTTCATGCCAAGATTCTTTCCAGAGAGCATTCTTGCTTCAACTATATGTTTTCCTAGATTTGTAACCATCGGGCCTCGTTCCGTTGCATAATTCAGAAGCTTGATCAATGTTTCGAGTAGCATGACTATACACCCAACCTTCAGACGTATGGAATGGTTCGGCAATCCCGAACATTTGATCGTATTAAGAAACTCAACGTAAAAATACATCATCGTGTCCCGCAATATCGCCGTCCTCCTTTGCCGATGCTATCCGAACTCATATACAACACTTCTTCACCGGCAACCGTGACATCACATAATCATTGATAGTATCTACTATCTCATTAGTTGGTGCCAAAATTGCTCTATCATTAAAAAACCCATCAATACCCATATTATGTAATATGTCAGATAAGTTTTTTTGAACAATAGTTGCAATAGGATCACCGTATCCGTTATCAAAATATCATTTGGTAATTTAATGTCAACTTCTCCATCATTTTCTTCACCGACATCACCATCTCCTACCCTTAGTATCCATTCAAAGAAAATTTTTGATCTCCATAGCATCGTAAGAGGAAGAGGAACCGACCTACATAGATTCGAAAATGAATGAGATAGAAATATTTAATTACTGGAATATGAAAATGTAAAATATTAAAGTTTAATATAAGATGATTTACCTGCAATCTCATATTTTTTGTCAATTTTAGAACCTCACACGAATTCCAAAGTTTAGATGAACTGATGGCAGCATGTACAATATCATGTCGGCTTCCTTTAGGCACAACAGGCAATATTTGCCTGAAATCTCCTCCAAACACAACAACTAATCCACCGAAGGGTTTATCAGAGCATCGACTGTAAAGAAGTACGCATAATGTCCCTCAAGCTCCTATCAAGAGCCTCAAAGCAAGGCTTGTGGGTCATCGGAGCCTCATCCCAAATTATGAGCTTCGTTTTCTTTAGGAGACCACACACATCAGAACCAGGTTTAATCTTGCTGCAAGTTGAGCTTTCGTCCACCTGAATAGGTATGCCAAATCTGGAGTGAGCAGTCCTACCTCTTGGAAGAAGTAAGGAAGCAATACCGCTAGAAGCAACTGGAAGAACTATGTCCCTCCTGCTTCGCAATGCCGAGCACAAAGTCTTCCATATGAACGTCTTCCCCGTGCCACCATACCCGTACAAAAAGAACACTCCACCATCGCCTAAATCAACATCAGACATAATCTTTTCATAAACCATCCTTTGTTCCTCATTCAAACATTTATGTAACTGGAGTGCTCACCGCATCTCCTCAACGTCATATGACATTTCATCTAATATTAGCATATTCTCCGCATCGAAATAATGTAAGTGCTTGGTTGAGGCATGTCTTTAAAATTTCTGAGACCACCGCAATTTGTCAGCCAAGAACTTTATCAATTTCACCAATGCAAAATTTTTTACTTGATCCTCACCGAAGTTTCAAATTTCTACAATATGAAAAGATTCACATCAAAAATAATCAAAATATAATTAATTCACATCATTTTAAAAATAATATAAAAACGTGACAAATCATATAAACATTAATATATTTCATTAAAAATTAAATCAAACATCAAAAAGTTTTACCCGGATTGTTAAAATTCTTCCGATGCTTGTAAATGATATCATCCGAAAGTACTTGCCAAGTTTGATTCCGTACATCTTGTGGCCTCGACATACTATTAGATAGGAGAAGCACCGTGAATAGTCTTCTTAAATAATCTGGGTGACCCCCATTCACTTGCTTCTTTTATTCCATCCACATACTCTTTATCATCATCTAACAATCCTAGAGCATAACATGCCGCTTTGTAATCATCGTGCACTTTGTTATTTACGGTTTTCAAATCATCATAACATGTAGCACCAGAATATGATTTAACATCGCCTCGTATAGTATATATCTCCAAGATTGATGGGGACATGATAAATCCGTCCTATTGATGTGCCTTTCTTTCTAGGACGCCATTCTCGCTTTGTCTTATCCCAAACAAAATGATTTGGAAACTCATGATACTTGTAACGTCGAGCCTCCGAATTTTCACGATTGATTTTCATCCACCGTAAAACCGTGATTGACTAACGAGGTTTACCCACAACATCCGAAGATAATCACCGTCTTTGAAAGGGATGACCTGGTCTCCTTCTAAATGGAAAGATAAGCGCTCAACAGGGGGTGTCCCGTAATGGAGATCAAATCCAAATATTCTCCACATCGCCTCACATGCGTAAACATATCTCGCAATCCATGTAATGTTTCACTTCATCATCGACGCAAAACTTAACCCCTATTCTCGTCACTTCCTTGCCGATATACTTGAATAAGTACTTTATGGATTTGCTTTGATTACAATATTCCACGTTGATGTGAGCCCGATACTTCAACAACAACTCAAAGATTATAAGGCACAATATACCTATTATCAAGCAAAACTCCACCTTTTTCTACATTGGCTCCTGTCTCTCCTCCGATAAACATGATATCCATTCTCATCAATGGATGTTCCTTCATTAAAGGTTTTAGGGAAGTTCTTTGAGCACCTTTTATTTTCCATGCAAGGGGACTTTGGGTTAGCAAAGACCACAAGGACCATGTACCATATATTCTTTTTACAAATTTCGTACAATTTAGGATTAGTTTCTTTATCGGGAATCTCAAAGACATATCCACTTGTCGACATTTTCGGCTGTTCCTCGCTCGGTCCTTACTTTTGAGAAAAAGAAGAATATGAGCATGGGGAAGACCTCGCTTTTGAAACTCCACAAAGGTAAACAACGTATCAAATAAGCATGGGAAGAAATAAAATTATTTTCACATAAAAATTAAATAATTATACATATAATCCGTCCTAGTACAACTAAAACTTTTGATAAGTTTGATTACACTTTGAATAATTGTTTAAATTTAAAATTTAAAATCTTAATAATAATTAAAAAAATCTTATTGTATCATGCTTCGATGAATTAACAAAACTGTTTTTAATTTTTATTAGGACATTGTTTTTTAAATGTATTGATATAAGAGTAATCAAGTTGATGACAGCTTACCAACGTAAAAACGATGGACTTAAAGACTTACGTGCGTAGGCTCGCCAAAAATCTTCTTTTCCTTCAAATCTTTTACTAATTCGTCAACCTTCATCTTAAAAACCCGACATATAATATCGCCCTATCTTCTCGGCCTTAGCCCCTCCTTCTGAACAAATCTCGTAATCCCTGGCCACTTTGGATTGCAGGTAAACGTGATAAAAAGTGACGGATATCCTGTCCACCTGCAAATAGCTAATGCATCCTGGAAATTTTGAGTCATCCAACGCCGTCCTCCTGTACGTAGATGGCAACACAACTCGCCTACCTGCAGATGATGGATCGGTATCTCCTCTCGAAACCGCTTCTGATAGTTTCCGGTAAGATTCAACACGAAGAGCGGGTTGATTGTGACGAATCCACTGAAGCCTCTGTGTATCCATCATTATGTACGAATCAACCATGAACTGCTGCAGTAGTCTTCCACTTCTCATAAGTTGGGGTCCCTCTCAGACCTCTCCTGTAGTCGGAATGATAAGAACTCCTTCAAAGAAAGATTGGGTCGCTTTGACATAGGAGGCATATTCCTAGGAATATCAGTATAGTATCCATCTTCCCCATAAACAAACAGCAGCGGGTACTGAAGAGGAAGATAACACGGGTTGAACTCGTGTATTTGTTTTAAGTCACCAGACCTATTCTCAACCATGATGTCTCTCACATCAGGTGCATCTTCAATATCACCCTCGATAAGAGCTGCCACTTCTGAAGTAGTTGGCAAATTATACATTCGTCCATCCTTAGATCGCTTTCCTATCGCCGAAGCCTTACCTCACTCGAATCTCTCAATGAAATACGCTCTGCAGCCTATTCCAGAGAATCTTTGCATACGGGTTGTTTTCATCAACCATTTTTCTTAAGTCCGCTACAATGGAGTTGTCAAAGTCTGACATCCTCTGTTTACTGTTCATTTTAAAGCAAGCAATTTAAATTCATAGGCCTCTCACAATTTATATACGCAAACAAAGGCCATGATATAATACATTACGAAAGAAACATACCTGATAGCTTTTATTCTGTTAGAAACTTCATTTTCAGTATCATAAATATATAGTTGAGCGAATTGTGGAGGAGTTCCTTCTTTGGGAATCAATGATCCGATTCGATGAAGATTCTGACCTCCCATCTTAAATGCATAAGGGCCTCTTCCTTGATTTACGCTCTTATCTATCGTCCCCCCCATTGATGTAAAAGCATACATCATGTTGTAAGCACGTATGTTATCCATAAAAGTTTTGCTTTTTCGTGCCTTTTCTCGAGTAGATCACTGAGCAACCGAGGTGGATGTTTCAAGAGAGGAATTTGTACTTGACCATGCATGCAACACAATGAAAATTTTGGATTCTTCGATGGCCTCGTTCTTTGGAGTCCTTTCTTCGTACTCAAAATAGAGCATGGCAATGCTCACATTCATAATTTGGATCTCCAATATCCCAGTAAGCTGCATATGTAAAACAAAATAAAATGTAATTGATTTTTGCAAATAAATGAGTATTCAATGTAGTATAAACTGTTGCTCTAGCTCAATATGGCAATGCTCACATTTAGTGCTTTTAAAAAAACACATATTGCCTTAAAGTGCATTATACTTCCCAATTAAAATCTTAAAGATACCTGTGATTGGTTGTGCAATTTCCGTCATCTTTTTTTCCTATTAACTCGTGATGTTGTCGCCTTATATTCTTCATTTGTTGGCAAGGGATTTTGTGATTCAACCATCAATGAATCTAAAAATAAATATTGAGATATGTTATACCATGATATGATGATAAGAATTTTAAAATAATAAATAATAGAAGCTTTAAAAAACATGTAAAATAGTGGAAATTTGTCATTTTGATTGATCTTAACTACTCGTATCCATGCAATTAACTCGGGTTATTGCTTTCATTTGGTTGATGTTGAACTTCTGAATTTAAGTGATGAGTATTCGTGTTCCCGCCGAGAGAGTGCAAGACCCTATTATTCTCGACTAATTGGCTCGCCACGTCTCTTAACTTCAAAGCTTGTTGGAGTAGTCCAATTAGGCACGGTAGCTGCAATAAAGAAAAGCAATTGAAATGGGACGGAAGGAGTATAGGTGTATAAATCTCAAAATTATCCAAACAATTTAAAAATATTAATACTCTTACTACTCATAATGGTACTCATAGTACTTCGTGACGTCATTAATTGACTTCTACCTGAGAATAAAATGAAAAGGTTGAAATAATTAGATAAGTAATCTAATAAGGGGGGGGGGGCGGGAAGCAAATAAAAAAAGTGAATTTGGATGATGAAATTCGAAATTACATAAAAACGCAAATATTAAAATAAAGTACAACCTCGTGATGCTTTCGTCTTATCTTTTTTATTTGTTGGCAAATCATTTTGTGATTCAATTCGAACCAAATCTGGTACTCGCACGGAATCTTGAAAAAAAAATTGTGAGATATGTGATAACATAATAAGATGATAATTACATAACATAATAAGTACGAAAAGTTTCAAAAACCATTTAAAATAGTGAAAAATTGTCATTTTAAATATTATATATGTACCTGTATCCATGTGATTAATTGAGGCATTGTTATTAACTCGTGATGTTGTCGCCTTATATTCTTCATTTGTTGGCAAGCGATTTTGTGATTCAACCATCAATGAATCTAAAAATAAATATTGAGATATGTTATACCATGATATGATGATAAAAATTTTAAAATAATAAATAATAGAAGCTTTAAAAACATGTAAAATAGTGGCAATGTGTCATTTTGATTGATGTTAACTACTCGTATCCATGCAATTAACCGGGTTATTGCTTTCATTTGTTTGATGTTGAACTTCGAATTTAAGTGATGAGTATTCGTGTTCCCGCTAAGAGAGTGCAAGACCCTATTATTCGACTAATTGGCCCGGCACGTCTATTAACTTCAAAGCTTGTTGGAGTAGTCCAATTAGGCATGGTAGCCGCAATAAAGAAAAAGCAATTGAAATGGGACGGAAGGAGTATATGTGTATAAATCTCAAAATTATCCAAACAATTTAAAAAAATATTAATACTCTTACTACTTATAATGGTACTCATAGTACTTCGTGGCATCATTAATTGACTTCTACCTGAGAATAAAATAAAAAGGTTGAAATAATTAGATAAGTAATCTAATAGGGGGGGGGGAAGCAAATAAAAAAGTGAATTTGGATGATGAAATTCGAAATCACATAAAAACGCAAATATTAAAATCAAGTACTACCTTGTGATGCTTTCGTCTTCTCTTTTTTATTTGTTGGCAAATCATTTTGTGATTCAATTCTAACCAAATCTGGATCTCGCACGGAATCTTGAAAAAAATTGTGAGATATGTGATAACATAATAAGATGATAATTTCATAACATAATAAGTACGGAAAGTTTCAAAACCATTTAAAATAGTGAAAAATTGTCATTTTAAATATTATATTTGTACCGTATCCATGTGATTAATTGAGGCATTCTTAGTTACTTGATTTTGAATCTCAAAATTCAAGTGCTCAACATTCATGCATTTGTTGAGGGAATTCAAAACTCCAGTACTATGGCTAATTGGCCTACCCCGCTTTCTCAATTCCAAGCTTTTTGGGCCTGATGTCTGACTCAAATTCTCATCAACGAATGTAGAAATGTTTTCGCCGTTGTTGTCGATTTCGTAATTAGAGTAGTCAATATCCAATCTTCTTTTGAGAGATTGTAAAACCCCTATGCTTTGACCAATCAGCCGACCACGACTTCTAAATTCTAAGCTTGTTGGATTAGTACCTATTTGAGTGGTAGCTACGATTAAAAAAAAAGGATGATTAGTAATGCTATAAAAAAATTTATAATATAAAGTATTTGAAGATGTACAATAAATATTCTTACAATTTGTAAGATTATATGCAGGAAACATTGGTCGTATTAAATTACTACCTATCGGAGTGCTAGTAACACCCGATAGATAATAAAAATAACTAATTATGATATCACACAATACACAATTAAAAATATTTTACTGTTCTCTTGTCATAACTCATATAAGTGTTTTATATTATTACTGTTAAAAATGTTACTCGTAGGAACCGCTTCTGCCATATGTTGAGTTCCACCTGTGGATAAAATATAGTGAATGGAATGATTATACTTCAATAGACAATCAAGGTTATTGAACAAAAAGAATATGTGTGATAAAAAGGTAGCTGGCCACAATTTAGAAAACTTACGATTAGTAATGTCAGACAATGTGACTCTTTGATTACCAACTGAGATTCCTGGATGCTTGTCCATCTCTTCACTCTTCTGTTGCTTTTTACCAAATTCTTTGTTCATTGTAGTTCTAAAAACAATACACAAAGTATTAAATTCAATATCCATAAACATGTTGGTGAAATGCAAGGGATCCATTCCAATATATTTGCTTACTATCATCAATCACTAACGGCTGAAGTTCTAACTTGTGTTTATTGATTAATTTATAAGAGCTTGTATAAATAGACTGAATGAAGAAGCTGATAATTGGAATTTAAAAAGTGAGTGAAACATAATTTGTCTTTAAGATTTCCAGAAGTGGGGATAATTATCATTTGATAAATATTGATTTGTCAGCCATTTGGCGAACCTAAGTATTTGCACATGCATGGTTTAATATAAGTGTAAAAAGGAGATTTTTTCTCTTGTAAGTACACACATGGGAATAGAGGGCAGGGAGGAGTGTTGAAGAAATATTTAGCAGATGTAAGTAATCATGTTTGTTAAATGCACCATACGAAAGTATGCTCTCGCTCTCACATCAAGCATGCAAGCGTAAAAGTCCTAAATTTGCAGAAACCAAAACAGTCATTTAGAAACATAAAAATTTTACTTAATACAAAAGAACACACGAGTTTCAATAATAGTAGAAGCAAATTTCGACAGCAAGTTGACTAAATCAAAACATCCCGTCACTCCACTTTCGTGCCAATTATTGAGTTCCATTTATGCTATTATAGGTCCACAGAGTTCCATTTATTCTTTGTGGTGATATGAGAATTGCACGAAAAGCTGTGAGAAATGTTGGTAGCTATTGATGCAGTGACTTGTCTTGGTAAAATCATTTATTTTCTTGCTGCCTTTGAAAAGGCGAATCACGTTTTCAGTTTCGGAAGGCAAAATAGTGCTTTTTGTATTTTTCTTTGCCAATTGTTGGTGAATATTCTGAGATAGATGCCTGCCTATAAATATATTGTCCTCTTTTGGTGCCAATAGTGGCTTCTTGGTGGCTTTTGTATTGCACTAATGAGGAGGAATCAACTTTAGGACCCTCAAATCTCGATGGCGATTCCAGATCATTTCATCCATTTGGTCAGGTTGAATCTAACTGCCACAACTATGGTACCATTTTGGTTTACTAATCCGCAATCACTTGATTTCTGGATGTATGTAAAAGGCCATTTTGGTTTGTCTAAGTAACTACGTCTCTAAACAACAAATTAAAGCAGACATATTCTCTACATAACAACCAAATCAATCTTTCAAATATCTACGAACCTCAGAGAAAATTATTTTGAACATTTTAAAACCCTTTGGAAGCATATTAACAAAGATACATATGAAAAGTTCAGATATTTCCTAGCAAGTGATATACTCTCTCCGGCTCACTCGAATTAGGACATTTTGCCATTTTGGGTTTCCCACTCGAAATAGGACAACCCCAAAATGTGAATGTTTTATTTGATGGGACCCACATTCACACTCAAATCCTTTCTGCTTTTACATTCCTTTTAGAACAGAAACTTGATCATCAACATCTGGGCAAGAGTTTTCCAGCAAATTAAAATCTTCAACATAAGATTCTTAATATTCTTAGTAATAATTGGGCAGTACGTTATGGAGTAAAACTTTGTAAAACTATGATCTTGATTGTGCAGGTTTGACACAGGAGCACTCCATGGCGACGAATTCATCGAAAGGCAGGGCCAGAGTCAAGAACACAGATTCATTGAAGCTGATTTTAAAATTCTGCAGAATCAGAATTTCAGTGAGCTTTGAGGAATAAACTGTTATGATCTAGAAGGTTCCAGATGGCGAATAAGTAGTCGTTGGAAAGATCTATGAGTCTAGTCTCATACAAAAAAATCGGTTCGTCGTTTCGAGATCTACAATGAAAGATAATACAATTTTGGTACAGAAGGTATTAGCTGTCTTCAATAAAGAGTATACCTCTCCTACTTCAGTGTTTGATGTGCCCTTTTAGCTACTCTATCGGTTTCAATAAAGAGTATACCTCTCCTACTTCAGTGGCTCCCTAGAAGATTGTCCCTTTTTTAAAATACATAAATAAATAATTCTGTTTGTTATCCAGCCATTTCTCCTTGGTGCAATTTAAACGGGTTTAACCTTACAAATGAACTTGATAGACTGCGGCATAGAAGTCCCAGCCCCATGGCATCTTCAAACCTATTGTCTAACGTTGCTGGGACGGGAATTGGTGGGTGGAGTGGTCTTCCTGAGGAGGTAATATTTCAGAACTTGCTAATGCAACTGATATCCACATTCCTACACCTTCTAAATTCTATGGAATGACATTTTCAGTCTATGATTTTACCTCCGATTCCTCATTAATCATGTTTCATGACTAATGAACCTAGTGCAGAGTTCCATTTATGCTATTATATGTCCACTGCGTTAAACTAATGCATCTGATTTTCGTTAACTTGCAAACCTTGTTGCAAAGGTGTTTGTCGTAATGTTATACGTAAAACTCATTGAAAATTATAGATTAACAATTAACTTCTTCTCATGGTCATTTCATCAAACAAGCTTGGTATGCAATCAACCAAAGGCAATTCAAATAAAATTTTAATTGCAACCAACCAAAGGCAATTTAAATCACAATAGGTGTAGGAGAAAAGAGAGATCCTAAGTTTGAGTTATACGGAAGAAAACAATAGAAGAAGAAATCGATGAATGAGATGAAGAACTTACCTTATGAACAATAGTCCGAGCAGAGGAGAAGCAGTGGAATGAGTTTGTTTATTCTTTTAATTTGTGTATGGAAGAAATTTCTGATCCCTTCTTCTATTTAACAAAGAATAAACGGGGCATGATAGGGAGAAACGTAATAATTCAATCGTAGATTATGGAGGGGATTAAGAATAACGCCTCATATCCAGGATAATTAGTACGGGGATTAGTGGCTAATATCAAGGATGATTCTCCTCCAAACACAATTGAGGCGCGCCTCGGAATATGTCGCGCACGCCTCATGTATCTCCAGGGGTGCTCCTCATCCGTTGATCGCCGTCCTTGAAGTTTCCTACTTAGTTTTGATATCTATATTCTAATCATGTATATTTGGTAGTATATTTGTATTAGGAAACAAAATCACCTAATTGTATAGTTAGGACTCCAAATCCTCGTATAGTTCGCAATGTGTAACATGTAAGTGGACACAAGTGCTAAATTATAATTCATTCTCTTTCGTCCCAAATTGAGTTAGCAACGCCCTCCACCTTTCGAGTATGATTGATTTCCTCAAAAGGGATTCCCTAAAAATAACAACTGAGTCCGATTGATTCATACCAATAGCAATACAAGAAGTAAAAAATCATAGCAATGATTTCAGGTGAAACACAGTCGTGGTTCATCCGTCTTTAACTTTGCAAGTTAATCCAAAACAACTTAATCCAAAATGATTTGAGGCATGAACTCAAGGGTTCAAACAGTAGCAAGTTGCAATCCACTCAGGGGAAAAGTGTTCAAGGGATTGGTTTGTCAACTGAATGGGCATTGGAGGTGCACAAATACATGCCAAACAACAAATAAGCAGTAAAAGGAAGCCGCGTCGACATATGATTCTCAAAGATATTAACAACCAAATCAATCTTTCAAATATCTACGAACCTCGTAGAAAATTATTTTGAACATTTTAAAACCCTTTGGAAGCATATTAACAAAGATACATATGAAAAGTTCAGATATTTCCTAGCAAGTGATATACTCTCTCCGGCTCACTCGAATTAGGACATTTTGCCATTTTGGGTTTCCCACTCGAATTAGGACATTTTGCCATTTTGGGTTTCCCACTCGAAATAGGACAACCCCAAAATGTGAATGTTTTATTTGATGGGACCCACATTCACACTCAAATCCTTTCTGCTTTTACATTCTTTTTAGAACAGAAACTTGATCATCAACATCTCGGGCAAGAGTTTTCCAGCAAATTAAAATCTTCAACATAAGATTCTTAATATTCTTAGTAATAATTGGGCAAGACGTTATGGAGTAAAACTTTGTAAAACTATGATCTTGATTGTGCAGGTTTAACACAGGAGCACTCCATGGCGACGAATTCATCGAAAGGCAGGCCAGTAGTCAAGAACACAGATTCATTGAAGTTGATTTTAAAATTCTGCAGAATCAGAATTTCAGTGAGCTTTGAGGAATAAACTGTTTTGATCTAGAAGGTTCCAGATGGCGAATAAGTAGTCGTTGGAAAGATCTATGAGTCTAGTCTCATACAAAAAAATCGTTTCGTCGTTTCGATATCTACAATGAAAGATAATACAATTTTGGTACAGAAGGTATTAGCTGTCTTCAATAAAGAGTATACCTCTCCTACTTCGGTGTTTGATGTGCCCTTTTAGCTACTCTATCGATTAAGCAACGGGGATTCGTTTAGGAACCTCCCAATGGACAGCCATAACTGCTCAATGATGTCCATTATAGAATCATTAACATAGGTGATTAATTAAAGTTTTTGAGGTTTTTTTTAAAAAAATTAATTAAGAGCATCGAACCTATCACTAACCACAATAATGTGAACTGGAAAGAAAAAAACAACCACCATAGGTTGTCAGCAGAATCGAACACATAATCTTGGTTCTTAAACATAATTAAACAAAACATGGATCCTTAACTGCATCATCAATCATAAAGAACTATAATTCATCAACTTTAATATCATAAAACAAAATAATATTCCTCAACTGCATCTCTCCTTTTTTACTACTTTTCCAATTTCTCTTTCTTGATCTCTTTCAACATCTTTGTAGCCGAAAGTTGCTCATCCTGGCTATTAAGCGCATCATCCAATGTACGCTTCATAGGAGTGATCTCGCTCACATGATGTTGAACAGCTTATCTCCAATGATTTCAACTCCATCATCCTACATAAAATAAATTATATCATGTAATAAAATGGAAATGAAAAGTAAAAATCGTAAAAGTTAAGTAGGGATTCTTTACTCCGATCTTTAGTCACTAAGTCTGACACATTCTTATCTTGTGAAACCACTTAGAAGCCACCTCCCGCAGCCTTGAATGAAACAAAATTCAATATTTATAGCATATAAATTTATAGATAAATGACGCAAGATGGATTTTCCCATGATTTAAAGTAAAGTGCAAAGTTGTTCAAAATTGCATTATTTTCCCATGATTTAAAGCAAGCACGTTTAAGCTAGAATCTAAGTCATCGCTTTCATTCTCTAAGTGTTTCCTTTTTCATTTTTCTAATCGCTTTAATGTAGGGTTGTCGACTTACATTTTCCTCTTTATCTCAACCAATTATCTTTCTACCGGAATGAAAATATGCGTGCGTAACACCAAAGAAAAAGAAAAACAAAAGACTTGGGAATTTGAAGCACCAAAATACTGCCAAAAATGGTACAAAAGCCCATGTGTAAAAGCTACAAAAATCTTAATCCTACTATGCAACAAAAGACTAATCATGCTGATGAAACCTTCAATAAATACTCACTTGACTTTATATTTTTTTTACTGTCCAGCTTTTTACAACACCCTCAATGTCCTTTAGTTTTGTTTTGGAAGAGGACAATCAAAATAAATGAGAGCTACAAAATATTTACTGGATTTGAAACCACATACTCAATTGTGATGGCTGACCTTTGTCGTTACCTGAACCCCTTTCTCAGTACTATTTTGCATCACACTTGATTGTAATTCAATGGGCTACATAAAATAATCCACCATTCATGTGCCTAGGAGCAGTTTAGGACTCGGGCAGAGCAGGCTATGAGCAGGGCTGAGGCAGCTGAGCTTGGTAAAGCAGCCCTTGAGGCTCAGATACAGAGGTGAAAAGAACATAAGGAAAGGAGAAAGCTGCCTTAGTAGCACTTCAGGAAGAGTCAGTTTCCAGAAAGAATTATAGTTTCAAATATGACGATGATGCTTCTAAAACGTACCTACCACTAAGTAAGCTTCTGAAATTGGATTCTAAGAGTAGTAGGTCATCTTGATTCTTATTTTTGATTCTTTGGCCATAAATCAAAGTCAAACTGATACCATGTAGAATAACATAACCCTAGTACAAAATACAACACGGCAAAGGATAGGAGAATAATTTCCGTGATATTCTTTAATACTGAGGATACAAAGATATATATATATAGATCCTAAGCTAAGATACACTAACATAGAATATCTACAGCCACCAATTTAATTTATCTATACAAAGAACCTAAACACCAACAGGCAAATGAACTGAACAAATGCTGAGATAAACTTCAGCATTGAAAGCTAATACTCCCAGCCGTGTAAGTCATCCAATAATATAGGAGTTTTCGAGCGAAGACTTGTTGAAAAGAATGAGCAAAGAATGAGCGAGTGTTAAGTGACATTGCCCATACTATAATCGAATGCGACTCAAAGTTGTCAGTCTTCTTGCATTTTTTTTTAGAATTTATGATTTCTTTTTTATTTATTTTGTTCCAGTAAACTGTCATTAGTGTTCACAATTGGTTAATAATTCCTACTAATGTAAAATCTTGTTATTAATCTAAACCACGCTAGAGATACAGTAATACCAAAAAAGAGAATATTTACATAAAATAAACCACCATTCATGTGCCTAGGAGGTGGGGTAGTGCAAATCAAAGGCCCAGATTAATCCAAACCATGCTAGAAATACAGTTGTAATGGTTAGGAATTGAGTTATACATCAGATGGCCAAAACAAATATACCCAAAGAAGATTCCATTTGTAAACCAAGTTTGTTATTGTTTGCAATTAAGCTGCTCGGTGACGACAAAACAGAATGCTGTCCAACATGCAATATTGATTTAGGATGTGCTCCATTGGAGAAGCTGAGGTCTGTTCTCTCTCTCTCTCTCTCTCTCTCTCTCTTATTATGTGCACATTTTTTTTTTATTTCAATATGTAGCTAGAATAATCATACTCCAAATGTCTGTATCTTTAGTATGTCCTTAAGAGAAACCTGGCTCTACTGATCATTTGCTCTCTTAAACCATTAATGAGACAAAGTGTAGTTCGCAATGTGCAGAACATGTAAGACCGAATGAAATGTAGGGAAGCCATATTTTTGCATATGCTTTTTGCAAACTTGCGCAAATCATTTCAATCTTGCTTTAAAAGATTCAAGCGTTAATATATAAAAGTTCAAACCAGAGGATCTTGTTCTACATATATACACAAGTTCACATACTGACTGCCACCATTTCCAAGTTTTTGGTGCAAGAACCTCCGGTGTGAAAAACAGTCGACACACTTAAAGGTCGACACACTTAAAGATAAGTAAATTAACCCTCCTACAAGTATTATGTAAATATGGTGCAAAAACACAAAAATGCTAAGCATTAACTTCGAATAACCTTTCATGCAGAAACATATTTTGTGCAAAAACCACAATCCAACATATATGTGCCCTACACCATCGTGTCAATAGGTATGGATAACAAAATTCAATATTTATAGCATATAAATTTATATATAAATGACGCAAGATGGATTGTACTTACATCAGAATTGGTGAGGGACAAATACTTATCAATCAAGAGGGCATCCCATGTCACTTTTCTCACAGTGAAAGTACGTTTATCACCGACGGCATCTTTTGTTCTTTCATCAATCTCCACCCGAAATAGATATTTTTTTCCAAACATTTTGCAAAACGTTCCTGTGCAATTGATCCGATCGACCATTCAATCGTGCACAATATTATACATTATGAAATAAAACGATACATACTCCCTCCGTCCCCGCTCGCTACGCTTTTTATAAACATGATTGTCGTTTGTCCAAGCAATTAAAAAAAATAGTCCTAATAAAAATATAAATTTGTAGTTTGAAAGTGTTATTAATAATGAATTCATAACTGTTTATAAGATTTAAAAAAAAAATCTTATTTTATGTTCAAATGGCATGTTCAAAGTAAAATCATTTTTGCAACAATACTAAGTCGGGTGGAACGGAGGGAGTGTATTAGCTGGAATAATTGTAAAATAGAATAACTACCTCTGATATTTCAGCAACTACTTGGGAAGCGGACATATTAAGAATATTAGATGCACATGCATCAAACAGCATAAAGTAAGACTCAGCTCCATTATCATCCTTTCCGTCAATGACAACAATCTTAATTTTGAACCTAGAAGGAAAGGCGGTTACAAATCAAATCATTAACATCTATGAAAACACTATAAATTTATAAATGAATTATGTGAAGGTAAAAATTTGTAACGACATATACCTTGGAATGAGGTTGGTGTATGGTGTACTACACTTTGGACATTTGGTTGAGTTCCTGTCAACTCCTTTGTTACATTTCTTGTTGCTGCAAGCTTGGTAGTACCAGTTACAATGCGGGTCAACATCAACTATTTCAGCGAATGTAGTGTATAAGCCAACCTGTAAAAATCAATATATAGTTCAATAATCACCAACATACTATTAACGAATAAAAATTTATTCAAATTTTGCTTTGTACCTCACTACATTTGAGCAACTCATTTATAGTCTTGACATCTTCGATTTTGAACCACTCGTCACCACCGATGAACTTGCTATCATCTGTTATAGTAGTGAGACTGCGACCCATGGATGAAACTCCATTGCCACGCCTGTTAAATAAATAGTGAAAGAAATATTAAAATCATCTAGAAAAAACATAAACGTGTAATAGTGTCTAAAATGTGTCATTAGAATTAAAGGGACTTACTTTTTATCAAATTCTTTTAATTCAGAACATCGGGATTTATAAGAAGTTTTGTTGCGTGCTTCATGGTAGAAACACGACTCTTCCCTGTATAATATAACAATTTTTAATTTTAGCATTAAGTAAAAAATACTTTTAAATATAATTTAGAGATAGTAATCAATTTAAAAAGATAGCATATTACCCATATATCTTGAACACATCACGAACCGTAAAATCGCACGATTGGTTCCTCCGAATCTTGTCCCCGTTTTGAATAAAACTTTTAAGTTGACCTCCGTACGACTCCCATAAGAGAACACCTAGCTCCATTCCCCTGTAAAATATTAGAAGGGGATTAATAAAAATGATTAAATAGTTAACATGTATGTGAAAAATTCATGTAAATATATTAAATCATCGTTTATAACGTACCCATTATCTACCGCTTTAATATCCAAACTTCCTTGCCTCGACCGCACTAACATATTCAAAATCATTTATTGGTAATACCACCTCACCGATTACATCTACAAGAAAGAAAAATATATAATGTTAGTTATTAGCCTAATTAATTAAGCTCACAAAAATTGTGTGTTAAAATACTCACCTAACACATAATCAAGATTGACACTTTTATGTGGATCACTCCCAAATAGGCTAAAGGGAGTGAAATCAAAGCCATTGTCGAAATATTTACCGATGTATCCACCTCGTATGCAAAGTGGTAGCTAAACCGAATGATAATTTCCATTCATGGTTTACAATTGCTTTTTGGACAATTGTAATGGCATTCGATTCAATTCCGAAATTAGATATTTTTTTCATCTCCCCCTCTTTAAACATATCTTTGAACTCGGATGACATGCTAGGTGGAATAGCCGCTGGATTTTAGATCCCTAATAAATTCATTATAAAATATTAATAAAAAGCAATTGAGAAGTTAAATGATTTAATTGCGAAATTATATTGAATGATTAAATAGTATATAAAGAGAGTATTGGTTGACTAACCTCATCATCCATAAGTAACATCTCAACGGTAACTTTTTGTATTTAGTATCTTCGCGCTTCCATAGGCGTAATATCCGAACATTTATGGTACGACCTCGCTCCTCTTATCAATAGCTTTAACAAAGAATTAACTTACTTGTTGCCATTACCTCGATATATAAACGTATCATATGGATAAATAGACTAAATGAAGAAGATAAATATGGATAGATAACCACTTTGGAAAGTGGGGAAGTTCATCAATAATAGTTGAACCGTTTACATGTGTGTGGCACAAACGGAAGATCAGATCGTAACCATTCATTCAATGGAGAACAAAATGTCCAACACTTATAAACCGTTGAAGCTCGCATTTTCTCTTGAACAAATATTTTCATTCTCTAAACTGGCTTATGAAATTGCATACGTTGATGAGAACCAAGAAAATAAGCCCATGTTATTTACATTGGTTAGTCATGGCATTCAGTCTATCCAGGCTGTTCTTACTGTTTTTTTTTTTTTTTGCATTATCAAGTACTCCCTCCGTCCCACTATTTTTGCTACTTTTGGTCAACTTGATTACACTTCGACCAATAATTTAAATAAAAATAATGATCCTAATAACAATCCAAAAATTGTTACTGAAAGCATATCAATCGTGATACAATAACATTTTTTAAGACATTCTAAAGCAGAAGGTTGAGAGCCATGAGGCTGAGTTCCAGGAACAGGTTGATGCCCCTTGGTAGACCTAATATTACTTATGGAATGGCATGAAGGACTTGGTTTTGAGGTATGTAGCTCTTATAATTGATCAAATGCTAGGAACTTTCGATTGCAAAAACACACACACACACACACATACACACACATGTGCGTGTAGTATTATGCCGAAACATACTTCAAGAAGACCAAAAGATCTTTTTTCATTCAAGAAGTTAATAAGGCAACCAAGCAAAAGAGAAAAGAATATACTCCCTCCGTCCCAATATGAATGACCAATTTTTTTAAAAATAAAAAATTGCCTTCGATTTAAAGCAAATTTGAAAAGTTTCTGGTTATTCATTTTGGGACAGAGGTAGTAGAAAGACAACATAGCCATACTGCTGAAACTTCCTCTTGCATTTGGGTCTTGCTAACTTGTGCTTTAATCCAAATAAGGTACTTCATAATGGGAGGTTTCTGCATTTGCAGAAGTTAGTGGCATTTAAAATTAAAAATTTGTGAATAAATTGAAAATATTCTAAATTGTCTCTAAGGCATGTTCTTACGTTTTCGCCAACTATCATAAACATAGGTAACTCCGACCATTGTTCCGACTCTTTTTTTTTTGTCACTCGATGAGAATGAACTTTTGAATGTTAAGCTATCGAGATAAACCTTTCTGGAGATCGTGGGCAGGGCAGATCTCTGCAGGATGTAAGGTAAACAATCAGTTTATTGTACTCTATGCCCAGATCTTAGTCTTCCTTGAATTGGCATCTTAGTTGAGTAAGCTTAAGTTCTTCCGTCTCGCTACGTATATGTTGTGGGTATGTTGTTGGTTGTGTGTTTGTTTAGAAGTCGACTAATTATGCCGTACTTATTATATACATCTATGTATTATATCCATGTTAACATGTTTGCGTAAGATCAAGACAACGTAAATCAACCTTACAAATACACCTCTTCACCCGTCCATCAACCCATGCTTCTGGAAGCAGTCCTCGTGGTTTTTTCAACATCAGAAGATGGTCCTTCGCAGGTACGAAAACTTCTATAGATTGAACTAACCTGAATGTACATCTCGTGTTCCAAAATTTCTCCTTTTGTATTCAAAGTTGAACTCTTTGTGATTTATGCATGTTGATAACAGCAAATAAATGAAAGAATTTTCATGATGCCTAGAGAAAACTTACTAACAATCTCATTATCTTCATGAGACTCATAAAGTGGTGAGCCAACACACAGACTTCAGACTGCTGTGGCAGTTCACCGGACAATGGAAGACCTAAGAATATTTCATAGATAAAGAAACGGACATACTTTAAGAAAAAGAAAGTTCCCTATTTCAGTGCCGTTGTTTTGTATTTGTTTCCAAGGAAGGACGCAATATCACTCATTTTGTTAATGAAATTGAGCACCGAATGCACAATACTAAAATTAACCATCACAATTTTTCAATAACTTTTTATGCCTTAATCTAGTGACTGATGATTCACCGCATGTTATGCTTCTATAAGAGATTTTACAACTGAATAGTAGTCCCTTTATCTTCTTCCTTATAAATGATAAAACAAAGGATGCTCTAGATTACTTGGACATTCCAAGCAGCGCCTGGAGTATTTAAAATGTAGACAGCACTAACCAACATCAGCAATAACCAATATCAGTAATAACCAACATCAGCAAACAATAAAAAACGGAGGGAGGCAAGTAACCAATATCAGCAACATTGAACCATGAAGATCCTACTAAACTCATATAAACCCATCCAAACAACAAAAAATTCAAAGCAAAATTCCTGGGAAACTTCAATTTGGGTCAGGCAAAAACTCAAACACATAGAGTGCTACCCAAAAGCAAAAGCAAAAACACTAATGGAGTGTACTCTGCTTTTCTCTCGGGGCAATGCAAACAAAAATTGTTCATGAACAAAATTTTCTATCGTTATACATCTAATAAAATTAAATTATATAAACTATATATATGATTATTGTGGAAATACAAATCGTAAATGTTTAAAAACATTGCTAATAAAGGAAGAAAACAATTGAAGAAGAAATCGTAAATGGCAATTCGAAGAACTCACCTTACACCTTAGAACGATTGAGCAGAGGAGAAGCAGTGAATGAATGGTTTCTCGTCTATTTAACACGCTGAAGCGGCCCAGCGTCGAATATGGAATTCCTAAAATTAACGCCTCATAATCGGGAATTGGCAAATTGAATATGGCAAATTGCCAAATTGAATCCGTAATTGGCAAACCCCACATTCCTAAAATACAAGGAATTGGCAAATTGAATATTGCAAATGATTTTCCCATGAATTGGCCGGCGACGTATTGACGGGAAGAGGAAGGAACAGGCTGCGGCGTAAATTTGGAAAGGCTGTGCGCGGGATACAGCTCAGAATTACACGCTGGAATTCCAGCTCAGATTTCCACGTGGATAGGCTGAGAGGCTTAGGAATGATTTTGGTTTTACATATTATATAGATGTTTTCAAAAAAACAGTAATCTGGTTGTGAGAAAAGAAAAAAAAGAAAAGTTCTTAAGCAATTTAATGCTTCACAGAAGGGGGCTATTGATAAATTTATTTTTAAAAGAGACTCGGGTCATAAAAATTCTAATGGATTGGGTATTAGTAACATTGAACAACATGAAATTTTAGATGAAGAAAATAATTCTGATGAATTGGGTGTGAGTAATAATCTTGAGCAACATAATGAAAACCTAGGTGAAGACAATCATATTCATGAGGACGTGGCTAATTTAAATGAGTGTGATATACCCCATGTATCCAACATAGAAAATGCAGAAATTGATGATTCTCGAAACCTTACATTAGATAT
This sequence comes from Adenophora triphylla var. japonica, assembly GCA_022495995.1. Taxonomy (NCBI): domain Eukaryota; kingdom Viridiplantae; phylum Streptophyta; class Magnoliopsida; order Asterales; family Campanulaceae; genus Adenophora; species Adenophora triphylla. Next base: position 189,862 of record JAFEMH010000619.1, on the reverse strand, counting down.
TTTTTATCCGAAAAACTGGGATAATAGTGACAATAAGCGAGAGATATTTTAGTTGAAAAAGGTCTCATACGAGTTTTGCATAAAGAGTATCCATTGGATAATAATTCAAGACATTTTTTCGACTCTTATTATTCTAGAAATTTGAGCAATTGAGAGATTTGAGAAAGAAAATGGTTGGTTTACTCTAAACATGTGAATAGAGCGTATTGTTTTTGTTGTAAGTTGTTTTACTAATAAACCAAATGCATTAGCAAATGAGGGATTTCAAAATTGGAAGCATCTTGGTGAGAGACTCAAAATGCATGAGAATAGTGTTGAGCACATGACTAATATGAAATCTTGGAGCGAATTAAGATTGAGATTAAGCCAAAATAAAACAATTGATGAAGACTTGCAACTACAAATATATAACATTTGAGTATCGTAAAAATATTATAGCATTTGAGTATCTAGATAAAAATATACTCCCTCCGTCCCGCTAATATCCGCACACTTTCCTTTTTGGGCGTCCCGCTAATATTCGCACACTCCCAAAAAGGAAATTTTATATTAATAAAATATTCACCCAACCCCACTCATTCTCTCTCCTACATTATTTTAATACTCACAACACCATTATAATTTATTACACCCTCCACTCATTCTCTCTCCTACTTTACTTTTACACTCACAACATTTTATTAAAATATCATATTCCTTAATTCCCGCGCAAACAGTGTTAGTGCGGATATTAGCGGGACGGAGGGAGTATAACATTTGAGTATCATAAAAATATATAACATTTGAGTATCGTAAAAATGTCTGATTAATTAGGGGCCTCTTCATCTGATTTCGCCCGGGCCCACAAAAGTCCAGGAACCTGTAGCTAACGCAGCAGCTGTAGGCAATGAAGGAATCAAGATGATCACTGATTTTAAAATACCACCGTCCATCGTTGGCCGACAACCAGCTAGGTGAAGTCCACCGCCATCTCCACAACCAAACCAACCGATCCATCCCGTAGCTACTCCCCCTACTAGGGTGTTGGGAAAGGATGGATCGGTTAATGAGATTCTCAACATTGATTACGATAAAACATCCGTCTTTGACCGGAAAAAGCCATATCCGCCACCGTCTCCAAGATCAGCACCACCAAAACATCAAGGAGCTGTGGGTGGTGGACATTTGTCTTTGTATAGGCAATGTTGGGGGTATTTTGTTTTTAAGATAGCCAGTATTAGTACTTCATTTCATCCGTCTCAAATTGTGAATGTCTTAATTGGTCAGTTTAATCCTAAGGATTAATTAGTTTGTAAAATCAAAGTGTTAAGCAAATAATTATGGACGATTAATTTTGTTTTAAAGCTAAATGTTGTGTACTTTTATGTTGTTAGAGATATTATCTCACGTCGGAAATTGACAAACCTTTCGTATAATATATAAAGATTATGTGTCACTCCCATTAGCATCAATTGGTTTTAAGGTGTAACCTCAGACTTTAAGATGGAATCAGAGCATGTTCATTCTATGTGCAGGTCCAACGGTCCACGATGTTACTCCGTGCCACCCGATTAATAAGTCCACGTTGTAAGCTTTGACAAAACCCGTTATACGTGAGGGGTGTGTTACAGATATTATCTCACATCGAAAATTGACAAACCTTACCTATAATAAATAAAAATCATGGGTTGTTCCCATTAGCACCAATTGGTTGGAATATACTCCCTCCGTCCCGCTATAAATTGCACATTTTTCTCATTGAGCGTCTCATTACAAACTGCACACTTTCTAAAATGGCAAAAAATCTTTACTATTCCCTCCACTCATTCTCTCTCCTACATTATTTCAATACTCACAACACCATTATAATTTACTATTCCCTCCACTCATTCTCTCTCCTATTTTACTTTTACACTCACAACATTTATATCATTATTTTTTTTCTTAATCTTCGCGCAAACAGTAACTGTGCAGTTTCAAGCGGGACGGAGGGAGTATAGAGATTAAGGGGGCGTTTGGTTCGGTGGAAAAAAAGTGAAGGAATGGAATTGTCAATGGAATTGAATTCCTTAAGGAATTGGAATGGAAAAAAACTGGTTAACCCCCTCCGTTTGGTTGGCACGGAATGGAATGGAATTGTCATTCAATTCCTTGGCAAATCATGTTCGGTTTGAAAATACAAATTATAGAAATGGAATGAAAGCATATAAAATGACCAATTTACCCTTTTAAAAAAAAAAAATTGGAGGGGGTGGGGGTGGGGGGTGGGGTAGGCGTAAAAAATAAAAATTTCGTGGGGGTGGGGGATAGGGTGGGGGTAGGGTGGGGGGTGGGGGTAGGGTGGGGGTGGGGGGTGGGGTGGGGGTGGGGGTAGGCGTAAAAAATAAAAATTTCGTGGGGGTGGGGGTGGGGGTAGGGTGGGGGTGGGGGTGGGGGGGGGGGGGGTAGGGGTGGGGGTGGGGTAGGCAGAAAAAAATTAAAAAAAAATTTGTGGGGGTGGGGGGGGGTAGGGTGGGAGGGAGGCGGGGGGGAGGGTAGGCGAGAAAAAAATAAAAAAAAAAAATTTTGTGGGGGTGGGGGGTAGGGGGGTAGGGTGGGGGTAGGGGGAGGGTAGGCAGAAAAAAAAATTAAAAAAAAAAATTGTGGGGTGGGGGGGGTGGGGGTAGGGTGGGGAGGGTAGGCGGAAAAAAAAATAAAAATTTCGTGGGGGTGGGGGGTGGGGGGTAGGGGTGGGGGTGGGGGGTGGGGTGGGGGGTGGGGTAGGCGAAAAAAAAAATTAAAAAAAAATTTTGTGGGGGGAGGGTAGGCGAGAAAAAAAAATAAAAAAAAAATTTTGTGGGGGTGGGGGGTAGGGGGAGGGTAGGGTGGGGGGAGGGTAGGCGGAAAAAAATTAAAAAAAAATTTTGTGGGGGTGGGGGCGGGGGTGGGGGTGGGGGGTAGGGTGGGGGTAGGGTGGGGGGGAGGGTAGGGTAGGCAGAAAAAAATTAAAAAAAAAAATTTCGTGGGGGTGGGGGGTTGGGGGGTGGGGGTGGGGGTGGGGGGTAGAGTGGGGGGTGGTACGTAGGGGCTGGGTAGGGGCTGGGTAGGGGGTAGGGGTGGGTAGGGTTTGGGGGTATTTTGGTCAAAAAAAAAATTTTTTTTTTCATTGCCCTAAGGAATTGGACTTTTCATCACTTTTGTGAAGGAAAGTTGAATTCCTTCATTTGAAGGAATTCAACTTTCCTTCGGAATTTTTTTTTTAAATTCTATGAACCAAACAGGGGAAAGGAATGGAAAAGAGGGAGTTTTCCATTCCTTTCCCCCACTTTCCTTCCAACCAAACGCCACCTAACTCTTTTTAGCACCAATTGAAATTGAGATTTAGATGCATCAATCCTTCTTTTTTGCAAGATAAAGGGCCGAGATAATTTAAGTGATATTGGTGGATTCAAAAAAAAATCCAATTGATTTTTTGACGTTGATTCAGATAATTAAATTAATTTAATATTATTATCCAAAGTATTTTTATGTAAAAAAAAAAAAAAAAAAAGAAATCGCTTGGAAAAGGAGTAACTAGTAGTTGAGATTGTAGTTTCAGATCCACGAACACGAGGAAGTGGTTGGTGAATGATAATGAATCCTTAAAAACTAATCATTTTAGCCCAAAAAGTTTGAAAGTTTTAGGGAACAGTCACATATTTTACTACAATGGTTTGATTAGGTCTCTTTCCTACCTACATAAAATTGAAATGTTTTATTATTTTTATAATGATGTGACTCACGTCTTATACTCACAATAATAATTTAAGACAAAAACTCATGTGAGAACACTATGACCCGTCTCATCCATGAGACGGGTCATTTTTGACCCATGATCCGGAAAATTACTCTCTTCTCTCTCTCTATACGTAAATGCAGAGACCTCCATTGCCGACCCAATCTCCGCCCTAGCCTAGCTCTCTCCCTCTCTCCAACCCACCACCCACCGCACCTTCATCATTTCCGGCCATTATCGCCGGCGTCGACTTGAGAGATCCGTCGATCTCCACTACCAGAAACAGGTCATTTAGCGACGGAAAAAACAGCGACGGACAGATTCCGTCGCTAAATAGCGACGGAATATAGTATTTAGCGTCGGAATTATTTTGGCGTCAAATTTAGCGACGGAATTTAATTCCGCCGCTAAATTCCGCCGCTAAAAAGAATATTCCTCGAATATTCGTTTATTTCCGCCGCTAATTTGGCGGTTGATTTACCGACGGAAAATTCCGCCGCTAAATCTTTAACAGCGACGGAATTATTCCGCCGGTGAAATTAAATGGTTTTTTTTTTTTTTTAATAAACACCGACGGAATATTTCCGCCGCTGATAATTTTATTAATTTTTTATTTATCAGCGACGGAAATATTCCGTCGGTGTTTAATAAAAAAAAAAAAATTCAAAATTTCCAGGAGAAAGACCGCTGCCCACAATGCAAGGGCGAAATGGTTGTACAGGAGAAGAAGGTCTTGGAAGTGGTTGTGGAGAAGGGTATGCAAAATGGACAGAAAATTACATTCCCAGGAGAAGCCGATGAAGCTCCTGACACTCTTATCGGCGCTCATTTAAAATTTCAAAATTTCCGAACGAACAACAAGCGATAATCCAATTCAAACTTTCAAACCAAATTAATCGACACCTAGCCTCTAAATCCCTCACTCCCATCCTCTCTCTCTCTCTCTCCAAAGAATTGAATTTGAAAAAACAAATATCGAGCCGCTCTTACCCCGGTGCTATTTCATCTTTAATTTCGGTAATTCCACATTTCAATTCTCTCCCTTCCCGTCCGGGTCCGACCGGGTTCGACTTATGAGACAATAATCTCCAGAGTGTTGTCTAATAGTTGGTTAGTTTCCTAATTTTGGACTAATCTTGTTTTTGTTTTATTTTGGATAAAAAATTTAAAATTGTATGCAATTTACCAATTTGGGAATAGCTACAAGAACCCTTGCAATTCTTATATCCCCTAACCCCTAACCCCTAAACCCTAAACCCTAAACCCTAAACCCTAACCCCTAAACCCTAACCCCTAAACCCTAACCCCTAAACCCTAAACCCTAAACCCTAAACCCTAAACCCTATACCCTATACACCCTATACCCTGACACTCTTACTGGAGACAGTCTTTGTACTACAATAGAAAGAGCACCCAAAGTTCAAGCGAAAGGGTGATGACATATTTGTTGAGCACGCGTTGACCCTTACTGAGGCATTATGTGGCTTCCAATTTATCTTGACTCATCTAGATAACAGCTCTCCTCATCAAATCCCAACCTGGAGAAATATAGGCAAAGCATTAAGCATATTACCTTTTTTCCCAAGTCCACCCAAGCCAACGCGACAAAATCTCCGTCCAAGACACAGAGCTTGGTTGTTGTTGACTCATTTCCATCCATCAAACTCGATTCGCAGCAACCAAGTAGAGCCAAGTTTAATGTGAACTCGACTACTCACTCTTCAACTACATCAACAAATTTAAGGTTGGAATACAGAGATTGCCAAAGTTCTACTATGGTGATTTACTCTCTCTCTCTCTCTCTCTCTCTCTCTCTCACTAGGCCTATTGTTTTATACACGAGGTAATGTAAATGAAACTCGGCTCAAATGAAATTCAAGTTAAATGAACTTGAAATTCACCTTCTTTCTTTCTCAATTATTGTTGCAAGGAGGTAAAAAACAAAAAACAAAACACTCGGTAAACGAAAATGCTAGTACAATCAACCCTTAACTTGCGCCTTTGTAAGTTTGTGTACAAGAATCTTTTTTCCCTTTTGTCGAAAAATAAATAATACTCCCTCCGTCCCAATAATAGCTTCACCGCAGAAGACAATGTACCAAAGACCATTCATGAGGGGCAAATTATACATCCATTTCTCGGCCGACTTCCCAGATTCCTTGACTTCCGAGCAACGCAAGGCCCTGAGGGTGTCGCCTCCTAAGCCTTCATCGCAGAAGACGAGATATGGAGCTTGATGAGTGCGAGGAGACAACCCTTCACGATGTCAACATTGAAGCTTACGATGTAGATGATGACATGCACGGTGGTGGGGGCCAGAGAGTGCAGTGTGCTCAGCAGTAATGATGTGGGTCTTTATTTTCGGATATCTTAATTAGTTATGACTTATGAGACAATAATCTCCAGAGTGTTGTCTAATAGTTGGTTAGTTCATAGTTTTGGACTAATCTTGTTTTTGTTTTATTTTGGATAAAAATTTTAAAATTGTATGCAATTTACCAATTTGGGAATAGCTACAAGAACCCTTGCAATTCTTATATCCCCTAACCCCTAAACCACTAAACCCTAAACCCCAAACCTAAACCCTAAACCCTAAACCCTAAACCCTAAACCCTAAACCACTAAACCCAACCCTAAACCCTAAACCCTAAACCTAAACCCTAACCACCACAAACCACAAACCCCTAAACCCCAAACCCCAACCCTAAACCCCAACCCCTAAACCTAAACCACTAAACCCCAACCCTAACCCCTAACCACACCACTGACCCTAAACCCCAACCCCAACCCTAAACCCTAAACCTAAACCTAAACCCCTAACCCCAAACCCTAACCCACTAAACCACACAACCCCTAACCCCTAACAACCACAACCCCTAAACCTACCCTAAACCCTAAACCACAAACCCTAAGCGGCATAGGGTATAGGGTATAGGTATAGGGTATAGGGTATAGGGCATAGAGGCGTAGGGCGTAGGCATAGGGTATAGGGCGTAGGGCATAGGGCATAGGGCATAGGCGTAGGGCATAGTGGCATAGGGCATAGGGCATAGGGCATAGGGCATAGGGCATAGGGCATAGGGCATAGGGCATAGGGCATAGGGCATAGGGCATAGAGGCATAGGGTATAGGGCATAGGGCATAGGGCATAGGGCATAGAGGCGTAGGGCATAGGGTATAGGGCGTAGGGTATAGGGCATGCGTAAGGCATAGGGCATAGGGCATAGGGCATAGGGTATAGGGCATAGGGTATAGGGCATAGGGCATAGGGCATAGGGCATAGGGTATAGGGCATAGGGTATAGGGCATAGGGCATAGGGCATAGGGCATATTGCATAAGGCATAGGGCATAGGGCATAAGGCATAGGGCATAGGGCATAGGGTATAGGGAATAGGGCATAGGGCATAGGGTATAGGGCATAGGGCATAGGGCATAGGGCATAGGGTATAGGGCATAGGGTATAGGGCATAGGGCATAGGGCATAGGGCATAGGGCATAGGGCATAGGGCATAGGGCATAGGGTATAGGGTATAGGGCATAGGGCATAGGGCATAGGGTATAGGGCATAGGGCATAGGGCATAAGGCATAGGGCATAGGGCATAGGGCATAGGGCATAGGGTATAGGGCATAGGGCATAGGGCATAGGGCATAGGGTATAGGGCATAGGGCATAGGGCATAGGGTATAGGGTATAGGGCATAGGGCATAGGGCATAGGGCATAGGGTATAGGGCATAGGGCATAGGGCATAGGGCATAGGGCATAGGGCATAGGGCATAGGGCATAGGGCATAGGGCATAGGGCATAGGGTATAGGGCATAGGGTATAGGGCATAGGGCATATTGCATAAGGCATAGGGCATAGGGCATAGGGCATAGGGCATAGGGCATAGGGCATAGGGCATAGGGCATAGGGCATAGGGTATAGGGCATAGGGTATAGGGCATAGGGCATAGGGCATAGGGCATATTGCATAAGGCATAGGGCATAGGGCATAGGGCATAGGGTATAGGGCATAGGGTATAGGGCATAGGGTATAGGGTATAGGGTATAGGGTATAGGGAAATTTCCGCCGCTATTAATAATAATAATAATAATAATAATAATAATAATAATAATAATAATAATAATAATAATAATAATAATAATAATAATAATAATAATAATAATAGCGGCGGATATTTCCGTCGCTGTAACCATTAATTCACCGGCGGAATTAAATTCCGTCGGTAAAAGAAAAAAATAGCGGCGGAAATTGACCCGCCGGAGCACTGCGACGGGCTGGTAGCGGCGGACCACCGACGGAATTTTTCCGTCGCTGATTATTTTTAGCGACGGAATTTTAATTTTAGCGACGGAAATTTCCGTCGCTAAACGACCTTTTTCTGGTAGTGCTCTCCCTCTCTCCAACCCACCACCCAACGCCCCTCCCCCACCTTCTCTTCCTCGTTTTTTTTTCAGATCTGAGCCAAATCTAAAGTGGTTGTTTGGTGGAGCTGGCCCGTACTGATCGGAAGAATCCATGGGAGGTGGTGGTGTTTGAGAGTGAAGGTAGAGACAACAATGAGGGTGAAAATGGAGGTTGATTGAGATTGAAAAATGGGGGTGAAATTGATCGGAGCTTGGATTGACGTAAATTGCTGGCGGTGAGCAGAGAGATGGTGATTGCAGACATTGATGTGTGTAGTGTGTGTGTTCTTGAGCTTAATTTTGAGGGAAGGAATTTGGTGAGGGAGCTTGGTCTCCGGTTCCTGCTTATAGAGAGAGAGAGAGGAGAGAGAGAGATATGAGATCTGTGTGTGTGTGAGAGATGAGGGAATGAACTGTTTTCATTTTGATTTCGTTTTGAGTAATACTTCTCATTTGTTTAATTAATAGTTGGTATTGCTATAAGTAATAGTACTACACTTTGTGAAGTAATAGTGTTTTTTTTTTTTTTTAACTAATAATAGTTTTAGAAACTGTTTTCATTTTGAGTAATACTTCTCATTTGTTTAAGTAATAGTTGATATTACTATAAGTAATAGTACTACACTTTGTGAATTAATAGTGTTATTTTATTTTTTTTAACTAATAATAGTTTTAGGAACTGTTTTCGTTTTGAGTAATACTTCTCATTTGTTTAAGTAATAGTTGGTATTGCTATAAGTAATAGTACTACACTTTTGTGAAGTAATAGTGTTATTTTTTTTTTTAACTAATAATAGTTTTAGGAACTGTTTTCATTTTGAGTAATACTTCTCATTTGTTTAAGTAATAGTTGGTATTGCTATAAGTAATAGTACTACACTTTTGTGAAGTAATAGTGTTATTTTTTTTTAACTAATAATAGTTTTAGGAACTGTTTTCATTTTGAGTAATACTTCTCATTTGTTTAAGTAATAGTTGGTATTGCTATAAGTAATAGTACTACACTTTGTGAAGTAATAGTGTTATTTTTTTTAAGTATTACATTATCAATGACTTAAAGTAATAATACATTCAGTCATTACATTAAGAGATGGTAACTATTACTTTTTCTAAACCACTGAAAAGCCGAAAAAATAATATAAAAACTAAAAAAAAAAGCAAAAAGCAAAAAAAAATAAAATAAATAAAATAAAATAAAAAAATTGGGCCTAAAAAAAATATGAGAGGCCTAGGAAATAAATAAAGACCAATTAAAAATACAAAGAAGGCCTCAAATTGCTTTGGCTGGAATGAATTTGGCGTGGACTAGGAATGATTGGTTTGGGCGGTTATGTCCATGGGTCATGGGTCGACCCGTCTCATGCATGAGACGGATCCCCTTGTTCTCATGGGAGACTTGCTCATAATTTAATTATTATTTCATATCTCACTTTCTATCTTCTATCTCAGTTTTTATATTTACAATACTTAATCTACTACACTTTTTTTTATTTTATTTTTTGCAAATAGTAACTAGAAATATTGTAGTGGAACGGAGGTAGTATAATAGTCATTAGTTTTGCCATGAACGAATCAATGGCTGCTGAAGATATTTTATACTCCCTCCGTCCCACTCGAAAGGGCACAAATTTTCTTTTTGGGCATCCCATTTGAAAGGGCACAACCAAAAAATGAAAATTTTTTTATTACTTTTTTATTTGTGGGACCCACTTGTCATACTCACAATAAATATCCACTAACTATTTCCTACCCCACTTTCTCTTTCCTACATCACTTTTTATACTCACAACATTTATTCCACTATATATTTTTTCTCTTTCCTACATCACTTTTCTTAATTTCCGTGCAAGGCAACAACTTTGCCCTTTCGGACGGGACAGAGGGAGTATCTCTTAGTTATCGACTAGTGGGTAATTCGTGATTTGCATGAAAAACTTTTTCCCCAAATATTATAAAAAGTCTTGTTTTTAACTTAAAAAAATCGGTACATGAATTTTAAATCAAACTAATTCGGCTTTTTGAACCGGTCATTGAATCGATTTTTAAAATAAAACAGGACTTTTTATAATATTTGGGAGAAACTAATTTCTCCCAAAACCAACTCAAAACTAATTTGCCATTTTTTAATATTTTGCTTCTTTTGCACTTATAAATTGAGGAGAATTGTATTGAATTTTTAATATTTTTTTTTTTGTAGTATACATCGAAATTTGAATAATACAAATGAATTATTATTGTTATAAGTTAACATATAATTTAATACTCCAGATGATTGAATTAATAATAATAACTATTATCTTTGACAATTCTAATATATATAGTTAATATTAAATCAGATAATTTGATTTAATATTTATAATAACTATTGTGATTAATTAATATTATTAGCTAAAAATAGAAAAATATGTAATGTACATCGTCTGATGTATTAGTAAAATTATATATTTACTATGTTTTAGAAAAGTAGTGTTTATAGTTATGTTTAACTAAGCATGGTAACCATCATCTTAAATTGAAAATTAGATGCAATAGTGATCTTATAAATTAAGCTGAACAGCTAATGGTTATCATATACTCCCTCCTTCCCTAAATGTTTGTTCAATTTGACTTTTCAAACATTTTAAGGTTACATTACAAGTTTTTAAAATTTAGTGATTTTGAAGCTTTAATTTTGAAAATGAGACTAATTTTTTGGGACAAAGAAAAAGAGAAAATGGGACAAACATTTAAGGATGAAGGGAGTATAATAATTATTATGTCAAACATTAATAGTTACCCTACATAGTAATTATTATAAATAAGTTTAATACTATCACCTAAAAGATTTCAATGTATTAGAAAAATAAAGTTTCTAATTATAATTTACTATAATAGTATCTATTCATTAAATAATAAGTTTGATAGTTACCTTATATAATAAATATTGTGATAAATAACAATATTACTAATAATAAGTTAAATGATAATAGTTACCCTAAATAGTAACATTATAATTAGCCAAAAACTTACAAAAAACGCGTTTTTTATTAAGCTTAACAAAAAACGTGTTTTCACACGTACCCATCCTCTCTATACGCAAAGGAGTCCTTCCTGCGTCTTCTTCTTCTCCAACCCCAACCTCCATTGTCGGACCAAATCCCTCAATCAACCAAGCCTCTTCTTCACTGATTCATAAAATTCTCTTAATTTATACAAATTCGAGTAAAATTATAGATCTAAACGAGTTGCAAAACATAATCTACGGTTCACAGCACTAGAAATCATAGAAATTCAACAACACTACAAAATAATTATAATCTGGCAGTTAACTAATCGAAAGAAGAAAGCGATTCGCAAACTCGGAGAGAGTAAAAACTTATAACCTGGCAGTTAACTAATCGAAAGAAGAAAGTGATTCGCAGCACCTGAAATTGCCGGCGACGATGAGATTTCCGACGACAAATGACTTCTCCGTCTTTACTTTGAACAAGAAGGTTTGAATTATTTTAGTGAACTGGTTGCTTATAAGTATTTGATTTGCCGCATTCCTCTGTTCCAGTTGTAAATTTGATTTTGTTAACGATTAATCAAGTGCCAGTTGGTGATTAATCAAGTGCCCGTTAGTGTATAATATAGTGCCCGTTAGTGTATAATCAAGTGTCCGTTGGTGTATAATTGAGTGCCCGTTAGTGTATAATCAAGTGTCCGTTAGTGTATAATCAAGTGCCCGTTGTTGTATAATTGAGTGTCCGTTAGTGTATAATAGAGTAACAGTAAGTGTGTAACTGAGTGTCAATGTATTTTTGAATGCCAGTTCTTGTAATTTTGAATGTCAGTCCATATTTTTTTGAATGCCAGTTCATGTTTTTTTGAATATCAGCAAAAATAATTATCAGTATTTTTGAATGCCAGTATATGCATTTTTGAGTGCCAGTAAATGTGTTTTCAAATGCCAGTCTATGTATATAAAAGTGCCCGTGTGAAGAGTGTCAGTTCATGTATATAAAAGTGCCCGTGTAAAAAGTGCCAGTTTCATGTTTATAAAATGCCAGTATGAAATCACTGGTCATTTGTAATATTAACACTGGCATTTATCATATTGCCAGTAATTACAAAAATGCCACCGTTTATTTTGAACATGGTTGCCAGTAATTACAAAATTGTCACCGTTTATTTTGAACAGCTTTTGGAAAACACGTTTTTTCTTAGTTTAAGAAAAAATTAGTTTTTTATAAGACCAACTCAATTAATTAACTAATAATATTAATAGTAATAGTTGTCCTATAATACTACATTCGTCCCACAATAAGATTCCTAGTTTGATTATACACGGTTATTAAAAAAATGTAATTGTTGTGAGTATGAAAAATAAAATATGAGAGAAAAAGGTAGAAAATAGTAAGTGTGTTGCTATTTTGAGTGTAGCAAGTGGGTTCTATTATCCATTTTATAAATAAATAAAACTAAGAACTTTATTATGGAACCTACCAAAAGAAAGTAAAATCCTTAATATGGGACGGAGGAAATAACTATGCTTAACTAATACTATTAATAATAGTTACCTTACACAACATAGTAACTATTGTGCTTAACTAATATTATTAATTAATAGTAATAGTTACCTATATAATACACTATTATGATTAGCTAATACTATTAATAATAACTAGTTCAACACCCGTGCGTTAAACGCACGACCAATAAAATTTTAACAAATAGCATGAACTAAATCATATAGTTAATATAATTATCTCATTTGATTTGCATGACTGTCATTAAACAAAAATAATTATCTTATTTCTAAGTAATTAATATTATCAACAACTCTATTTTTTCATTAATTTACGTCTTTTAAAAAATAATTTTTTTGGATATAATCTTATAAAGTCATACTTTGTATTTTCTAACCATTATTATATAATAGTTTTTTAAAAAAAATTATCTTATTGTTTTTATTTAGAAAAACCCATATAAAATAAAAAAAAATTAGAAAACTATTTTGAAATAGTTATGACACCATATTTATTGTTTTAGCAATAAATATAAAATTTATAACCCAAAAAAAGAATGAATTTAAAATTTCAATGCAAATTAATTATCTCAAAATTTGAAAATACTTTCTTATACTTTGTATTTACCATTATTTTTTAATTTATGAAAGTTCATCTAACTAACACTCATTGAAACTTAATTATATATCACTCTTTAAGAAGATGATTCAATAAAACACTAAAATCTCTTTTTTTTTTATTATTATTTTTTGGAATTTTAATGAACAAAAAAAATATCAACAATAAACTCAAAAGTTGTATCAAAAGAGTGGTTAAATAAGATTTCAAGCCTATTTTTTACTATTAGCTAAAAAAATCACTTCGTTCAAAGAAATTAATGAAGAAAAAGGAAAAAGGTTTTAATAAAAACAAAGAAGAATTTAAGAGAATATAATTTTGAAAACAAAATTTTCAACAAAAATATATCATCATATTAATTTAATAATATTACAGATTTCTAAACATAATCAATAACTATTTCCGTTTTAAAAACACTCTTCATTTAAGAAAAAAATGAAAAAAAATATCTAAATATCATTGTTATACATAAGTCTTTAAAAAAAATATTATTACTATTACCCACATTTCAAAAATATCAATTCATTAAAGGAAAAATTTCATGTGTTTCTAAATGTATTTTTACTATTGTTTTTTCATATTTCATTTTTTACTTGCAAAATTAAGAGTTTGCAAAACAATGATATTTATGAATTTGTGAATTAAGGAGTTTAGGTATAGTGACTAAAAGTAAAAGAAAAAAAGTAATATATTATTTTACTAATACATCAGACGATGAATATTAATATTTAGTCAAACCTCATTGGTAGATACCAAATTACCCAACGTTACCTTTTTATCATTTAAAAAAAACATTCTCCACCCCCTGTTCAATTGGCCTAAAAACATAGTCGTCAAACCAAACATGGATTATTAAATTTTATATTTTTAATTATCCATTCAGTAAAAAAAATAAAAATGCACGCAAGTTTTTTCTTATAAAAAATTAAATTAATCGACTCTGACTGCTAAAGATTTACTACATAAATCTATTATTAGCATGAAAACTTTAGACAACACCTTATTCATCAGAACACTTACATTTTTTAAAAAATATATCGAGGGCCTAAATATATATACTCCCTCCGATCCAACATAACAACATAATATGCACTTTTTTGGGTGGCGTAGAAATTAAGGAAAAAAGTGAAAAAGGTGATGTGTTGTGAGTGTAGATGGTTGGGTAGGAAAGAGAAAGTGGAGAAAGTGGGTAATGGTTGTAAGTAGAGAGAAGTGGGTCTCATTTTCATTTTAGAAAAATGCAGATTATTGTGAAACGTTCAAAAGGGGTCTTTTTGCAGATTATCGTCGGGCGAAGGGAATATTAAATATGGAAAATTTGGAACCCTAAATTTTTTGGGGGCATATACTATTGAGTGGTTGATGTTCAAAATCGGATCCGGTCAAAGTCAGATTCTGGATCGAGTCAACGCGTGTTCCAAGGCAACCCAGATGAATATGAACGCATTACGCACGCCTAATTGAATTTGTTTTTGTTCTTCTTTAAAATTAGAATATTCTCTTGACTGTTGTCATGTTAAGTAAAGGTTAAAACTCATAAATAAATACTTGTCCCAACTTTTCATTTTGAGCGTCCCATTTAAAATGTCTCATTATCAAAAAAGGAAAGTTTTTTTACAATTCCACCCACTCATTCTCTCTCCTACTTTACTTTTACACTCATAACATTCTCTCTCCTAACTATTCCTCTCACTCATTCTCTCTCCTATTTAATTTTTCATACTCACAACATTTAAACTATTCTCTTTCTTACCTCACTTTCCTTAATTCTCGTGCAATTGTTCTTTTCGGACGCTTCGGATGGGACGAAATGAGTAATTAATAGTCATATTTGAATTTTCTAAGATTATCCACGTTGGAAAGGATTCTTTAATTAAAAATTAAAAGTCAAGAGTAAATTGGTAAATGAATGCCCACTGGGTTGTTTAAAAAATTTGTGAAACCGAACTGCACCGATAAAATCGGAATATATCAGTATAATCAGATCAAAATAATAGTATTGTTTTCTTTCTGATTTCAAATTTTTATGTAACTGATTATTTAGTCTGATCCTAATTTCAAAAAAAATATACACGATCATGTAATGTAATCAGACCGATTATACATACACACATACATACATACATACATATATATATATATATATATATATATATATATATATATATATATATATATATATATATATATAATTTGAAATCCTTAAAACTCTCCTCTTAAAAAAAATCATAATTAATTTTCTTACCTAATTAGCTTCGCTTTAATACAGAAAACCCTATATCAATATTTATTTCATTGTGTCGTTTCACCCCGTACTCTCTCTTAATTTCTTAACGGTTTTCACCTCACCTCTCCTCTTCTATTTTCTCTACTAGAAATTGGTTTGATTATTCAAGGCTCTATGGAACCCTGAGTTCGACACACAAGTCCCACAACGGTACCGCCATCTATCTCTAATCGACGGCGCAGCTGCAGTGAAATAGAATCTGCGACTCTCTTAGTTTTTTGCGTTCAAAATTGCAAAAAATACGACCTCTGTTTTTTGTTGTTTCTACATTGATTTATATATTTATTTTCTGCAAACAATTGCAGAAAATACGACCTCTATTTTTTGCATTCAAAATTGTTGTTTCTACATTGATTTATACGGTCTTAATTTTCTAAAATTTTGACAAAATTCAAATCAATTCTTACCGTAATAACCATCCATAAGAAAGAATCTTCACGAGGGTGTATATCTTTTGTTATCTTCAAGCAAATGGATAAGATTATTAATTATTTGTTGTTTTGAAAAACAGATGGATGGAATATGGCTTTACACTCAACTCCAAAAACCCCAAGTCAAAACAAACAATACTCAAGTAACTCCATTCATTTTAAATTTATTTTTCTTTTTTTTTTGTCCATCTCACTTTTAATATATTTACTTTGCTTTATTCTATAAATAAGCAAATATAAATTTTATATAAGTACAAAAAAAATTTACTTACCTTATCTAACTTATTTTCATCCACTTTCCAAAAAACTCTAGCTCAAACAACATCTAATATCCTCTTCTATACACATAAGGTCAGGGATGCAAATCCTTACAAATGCAATTTCTAATACTTACAACAAGTGTCACTATTTTAATAAATTAAATGATTCGTTAATTAAAATCAATATTTGAAAAAATATATATTTTTCATACACACTTGCTTTATAAATAATGTTTTGAATAATTATGTTTTCAACTCGATCACTATGTATAAACGAGCAGTACCAAACTAAAAAGTTTAAACCGAGACGGAGAATACTAGTTTTATTAATTCAACTAGGCATGCATGCATCTAATTATGTGGTAAAGACTCACTCAAAACATGAGTAAAATAAAGACTTTCTCAACATTGCATCTATAAATACACACACAATTACACACAGTATCATACTCAGAGTAATTTTTCATAGTCATTGACGAATTATTACTCAAATTAATTATGTTTATGATGAAAATATGTTTCTTTCTCATGCTTCTCTTCACTTTACTCGAAACTCACAGAGCAAGGCAATATCTTTATCTTCCCAAGGAAAATATAGCTAACGCAGCAGCTGTAGGCAATGAAGGAATCAAGATGATCACTGATTTTAAAATACCACCGTCCATCGTTGGCCGACGACCTAGGCGAAGTCCACCGCCACCTCCACAGCCAAAACCACCGAACCATCCCGTAGCTACTCCCCCTACTAGGGTGTTGGGAAAGGATGGATCGGTTAATGAGATTCTCGACATTGATTACGTTAGAACATCCGTCTTTGACCGGAAAAAGCCATATTCGCCACCGTCTCCGAGATCAGCACCACCGACACATCAAGGAGCTGTGGGTGGTGGACATTTGTCTTTGTATAGGCAATGTTGGGGGTATTTTGTTTTTAAGATAGCCAGTTTTAGACTTTTAGTTAGTTAGTTAGTTAGTACTTCATTTCATCCGTCTCAAATTGTGAATGTCTTAATTGGTCAGTTTAATCCTAAGGATTAATTAGTTTGTAAAATCAAAGTGTTAAGCAAATAATTATGGACGATGAATTTTGTTTTAAAGCTAAATGTTGTGTACTTTTCTGTTGTTAGAGATACTAGTTTTACTCCCGTGCAATGCACGGGCAGTTACTAACGAATAACTTATCGAAATCGAAATAAATACGAAAGGAAATAAAGATGTTTGTATTCATTGTAAAACATTTATTTGAAAATTATATTCTCAATACAAATATCAGATTGAATGTCACTAAAATAAATCTAGTGTTATATTCCTGCGATGCACGGGGAGTTATTGATCCTTAAGAAGACAGAAAGTAAAGGAAATGACGAAATGAGAGAATTTTTTTTATAAAATGTGAAACACAGCTTTAAAAGACAACATTGTCGTCGCAACTGTCGAAAGAGAAAGGAAGATCATCATTACATATCAATATATTCGGAGCATCGGGATAGTGAACTTTATTTAATGTGAAATATAATCGAAAACGACAAATAACATAGTATCGATATATAAGGAGGTCAACAATGAATAAATATTAACCTTTGAATTTTATTAATAGTCATAGCATAAAAGGAGGTCGACAATGAATAAATATTAACCTTGAGATTAAAAATATACAATATATCGTACAATTTAAAATATATTTTTTTACAGACAATAATGAGACATTAATCAGATGTGAATATATATATATATATATATATATATGTATATATATATATATATATGTATAGTAAAATAATAATAATTATTATTATTACCATGTATGAATGATGGTGTAAATTTTTATTTAAAAAAATTAATTTATTATAAAATAATTGAGGTCAAAGAAATGGGGAAAAAATAATTTATTATAAAATAATTGATGACTATCTTTTCCGATATTCGTATTTATTAATACTTTATTTACTATGATTCAAATTTTTTTGAAATAAAATAAATAATATGTTTGATGTATCGAATAAACTCAATAACCATATTACCCCTTCCAACTCATTATCATATACCCCATCAATTTTATTTTCTTTTATATTCTTTATTTTTATAATTAGTAAAAATATTATTATTATCATTACCATTTATAATTAAAAATAAACTTGAGACTTAATTAATTTTGACTAAAAACATATTAAAAAATTAAAAAGGAAAATTAACAAAGGATAATTAACAAATTTATATTTAAAAAAATTGTTTTTTTATGTGTACAAATCAAATGAAAATAGTCTCTATTTAAAAGTAAATATTTTTTATGAATTTTGATGAAATTTTTTTATTCGAAAAATATAATTTCTTATAATATAATTTTTTTAAAATGATGACCATCTTTCCTGATATTCATCTTTATTAATACTTTATTTACTATGATTCAATATTTTTTTAAAATAAATTAAATAAAATTTTTGACGTATCAAATAAACTCAATAACCATATTAGCGCTTCCAACTCATTATCCTGTACCCCATCAATTTTATTTTCTTTTATATTCTTTATTTTTATAATTAGTAAAATTATTATAATTATCATTATCATTTATAATAAAAAAAAACCTTGACACTTAAATAATTTTGACTAAAAAATATTGAAAAATTAAATAGGAAAATTAAAAAAGGATAATTAAGGAAGTTATATTTAAAAAATTGGTTTTTTTTATGTGTCCAAATCAAATGAAAATAGTCTCTATTTAAAGAGATTTTTTTTTATGAATTTTGGTGAATTTTTCTTTTTTGAAAATTTTAATTTATTATAATATAATTTAGGTTAAAGAAATGGGTGGAAAAAATATTTTGGCCGAAATATCTTCAATTTTGCCACCTAGTGAAATGACAAAAATGCCCCTCGAAGGCTACATTCTCATTATTTGATTTGATTCGAAATTGATATTCGAATTATTTGATTCGAGTATTCGATTTGACCTATTTTTTAAAAAAATAAAAAAGTCAGGGCCAAGGCCAACCCGACCATTGATAATGCCTAAGACGAATCATGCATGCTTGGCTAAGCTTCATCCTCATTATATAACCAAGGCAACTCATCTTCCTTTGATTTTTTTCCATGTGGGATAAAGTTCAAGGCCAAGTCCAAGGCCAAGGCCGACCAAGGCAAGGCCAAGGGCCGAGCCAAGGTCAAGCCGACCATTAATAATACCCCAGACGAATCATGCATGCTTGGCTAAGATTCATCCTCAATATAACCAAGGCAACTCATCTTACTTTGTTTTTTTTTTCCCATGTGGGATAAAGGCCAAGACCAAGGCCAAGGGCCGAGTCAAGGCAAGCCGAAGGCCAAGGCAGGCCGAGTCGAGGCAAGGCCAAGGCCGGCCAAGACCAAGACAAATTTTCCACATCGAAAGGAAACGAATCAAAAATTGCCTTGGCCTTGATATATAATGAAGCTTCAACTTCAAGGTAGGTGTAATTATATTTATATACATATATAATGATTAATATTAAATATACATATATGATTTTAAATAAAAAATATACATATATAATTATTAATATTAAATATATATTCAACACCATTCTAACTCATCATCTTATACCCCATCAATTTTATTTTATTTTATAATTTATTTTTATGATTAGTAAAAATATTATTATTATTATCATTTATTATTTAAAATAAATACTTCACACTTATTTAATTTTAACTACAAACACCATGAAAAATACAAAACTAAAATTATCATATATATATAAAAGTCAACACCATTCTAACTCATCATCCTATATCCCACCACTTTTATTTTATTTTATATCATTTATTTTTATGATTAGTAAAATTATTATTATTATTATTATCATTTATTATTTAAAATAAATACTTTACACTTATTTAATGTTAACTAAAAATACGATGAAAAATACAAAACTAAAATTATAAAAAAAAATGCATTCACGTGCCTCTTTAGGCCCGTGTAATTTACAGCTCTCATAATTTTAACCAATTAAAAATAAGAAACAAAATAAATCATTTACTATCCACTTATATTTTATTATAAATAAATATATATATATATATATATATATATATATATATATATATAATTCAACACTATTCCAACTCATCGTCCTATATCCCACCACTTTTATTTTATTTTATTTTCTTGATTTTTTTTTACACCAAAAATATAAGAAACAAAATAAATCATTTACTATCCACTTTATTTGTGTAATTGTTAATAAAAGTAATTAATATTTTATTTACTATGCTTCATTTTTTTTAAATAAAATAAATAAATGGTTTGATGTATCGAACTAAAATAAACCAATAACCATATTACCCCTTCCAACTAATTATCCTACACCCCATCACTTTTAATTTATTTTATATTATTTATTTTTATAATTAGTAAAATTAATATTATTACCATTATCATTTATAATAAAAAAAATAGTTCACACTTAAATAATTTTGACTAAAACCATATTGAAAAATGAAAAATAAAAAATAACAAAGGATAATTAAAAAGTTATATTTTAAAAAATGTTTTTTTTCTGTGTCCAAATCAAATGAAAATAGTCTCTATTTAAAGAGAAAAAAAATTTATGAATTTTGGTGAAAAAAAAAATTAAAAAAATTAATTTAATATATAATAATTGAGGTCAAAGAAATGGGATAATTTTTTTTTGAAATCCGTCCAGCCAATGGGGAGGTGACATGTGGCGCAACCAAAAAAAAAAACAGGAAAAGCTCTTGAACGCGCCGTTGTCGGCGCTTCTCAATCACGCGCCATCGAAATGACTGAAGTGCCCCTCCTCCTTCATTCGACACGTGGCCAAACTGATTTAAAAAAAAAAAACTCCGGCGAATAGTAGGCTGCCACGTGGCTTTTTAGCCTTGTTAATTGCCTCTTTGCCACGGCGTGAAATGACAAAAATGCCCCTCATAGCCCCTTAAATTACCAAGATCTTGTTATTATATATATATAGATATATATTATCTCACGTCGGAAATTGACAAACCTTGCGTATAATATATAAAGATTATGTGCCACTCACATTAGCATCAATTGATTTTAAGGTGTAATCTCAGACTTTAAGATGGTATCAGAGCAGGTTCATTACACGTGCAGGTCCAACGGTCCACGATGTTACTCTGCGCCACCCGATTAATAAGTCCACGTTGTAAGCTTTGGCAAAGTCAGCTACACGTGAGGGGTGTGTTAAAGATACTATTATATATCGAAAATTGACAAACCTTAGCTATAATATATTAAGATCCTGGTTCACTTCCGTTATCTCCGATTGGTTGGAATATATAAACATACTCCCTCCGTCCCGTAATAAGTGACACATTTACTGTTCCGCACGAAAATTAAGGAAAAAGTGAAAAGGTTGATGTGTTGTGAGTGTAGATAGTTGAGTAGGAGAGAGAATGAGTGGAGAGAATAGTAAATTATAATGGTGTTGTGAGTATTAAAATAATGTAGAAGAGAGAATGAGTGGAGGGAATAGTAAAGATTCATTGCCATTATTTTAGAAAGTGTGACTTATCAGTGGGACGCTCAAAATGGAAAAGTGTGTTACTTGTTATGGGACGGAGGGAGTACTTTACCACTCTTTTTAGCACCTATTGCTGAGATTTGGATGCATCGATCCTTCTTTTTTGCAAGATAAAGGGCCAAGATAATTTAAGTGATATTGGTGGATTCAAAAAATTTCCAATTGATTTTTTGACGTTGATTTAGAAAATTAAATTAATTTAATATTATTATCCAAAGTATTTTTATGTAAAAAAAAAACAAGAAATCACTTGGAAAAGGGGGAGTAACTAGTTGAGATTGTAGTTTCAGATCCACAAGGAAGTGGTTGGTGAATGAATTGATAATAAATCCTTAAAAACTACTCCCTCCGTCCCTAAATATTTGTCTCGTTTGACTTTTCAAACATTTTAATTTAGTGATTTTAAAGCTTTAATTTTGATTATTTTTACGAACGCTTTAAGAATTATTGATAATATACACCGCCGTTATGTAATATTCCGTCCCTAAATGTTACAAGTTTTGAAAATTTAGTGATTTTGAAGCTTTAATTTTGGAAATAAGACTAACTTTTTGAGACAAAGGAAAAGAAAAAATGGGACAAATATTTAGGGACGGAGGAAGTAATATTTTAGCCCAAAAAGTTTGAAAGTTTTACGGAACAGTCACACATTTTACTACAATGGTTAGATTTGGTCTCTTTCCTACCTACCTAATGCTCCCCGGTTTCAAAATAACTAGCATTACTCCTTCTCTTCCTGTGCGATGCACGGCAAAATCATGTTATTGTATTTAACAATTAAAATTTAATATATAAAAGATTATTTTTCTCCCCTTGTTTTCCTTACAACATTTTCTCATTCAAAATAATTTTTTTAAAAAAAGTTTATATTAAGAAATAATGAATTTTTTTTTCAAATAATTCAATTTTAAAAATATAAATCCCAAAATAACTCATATTTGAAACTATTTTCCAAAATGATCAAATTTTTAGAACTAGTTGACTTGAGATTGTAGTTTCAGATCCACGAACACGAGGAAGTGGTTGGTGAATGATAATGAATCCTTAAAAACTAATCATTTTAGCCCAAAAGGTTTGAAAGTTTTACGGAACGAACAGTCAACATATTTTACTACAATGGTTTGATTTGGTCTCTTTCCTACCTACCTAAATGTCCTTAAAATTTTCAAAAAATCAACATCCAAAAAAGGGAAAATAGTATTTTTATTGCCACCAAGTTTAATTTAGGACCTGATGTTATAATTTTTGCAATTTAGTACACTACTATGTTCAAGTTAGGTTGCAATTCAAGGCAAAAATGAATAATATTTGACGAAAGCTAACGAAATAGATCAAAATTGTAACGAACATCTTTTGAATTCACCCTTTCAACCCCTAAAGTTTCGTATTTTATGAAAATATATATAACAATAAATTTTAATAAAATACATTACTATTCAATAAACATGAAAATAATTTTAAATTACATATAAATAAATTATTAATATAATAATATAGAGAAGCCTTATAAGAGAAAAAAAATCTATTTGCATATTTTTTAAGAAACGTCCCAAAAAATGCATTGTATAAAAAAAAAAAAAATTGTGGCGGATTAGATTGTTTGAGTATTTGAGAAAAGTTGAAGATATACTCCATTTGTTTTCTTTAATCAAAAATAGTTAAAAATTACTATTTTCATTTTACTTTTTCTCACCTCTAAACTTCAACTCACTTTCAATTATTTAATCACTTTTTAATTTTATTGTTTTATTAATAACCGTGTATGATCAAAGTAGAAAAATTTAATTGGGACGGAGTGAGTATAATTTTCTAGAAGAATCTGTAGATAAAAATCTATTGAAAAATATTTTTTCTTTTCTAAGGTTTCTCTATTTTTCATACATATTATATTTTAATTTTTTATGAAGGAATACATATTATTAATATTTTCAAAATTATTTATATGTTATTTTTTAAAACTAATGTTTTTTTATTAAAATTTACTTTTATAATATTTTCATAACTAGATTGACTCCCGTGCGATGCACGGGGCATTACTATATATTCAAAAAATAAAAAATCTAACTAAAATAAATCAAAAACTCAATTCGCTTATACATTATAATAGACTTCCTTAAAGGCTACATTGTCAGTACATAAAAATTAGAAATCAATAAAATAGAAATAAAACATAAATCATAATGATTATGCATTTCTCTGTATACAATTCTGTAGTTTTTATCAATTTAAAAAATTAAATAAAACAGACGAACATGTTTATCATATACGAAATAAGTTATTGAAATCAGTTTAAAATGTGAAGATTAGAAATCTAGTAAAAAAAAAGGTGATATTTTATTTCGTTTTGATGAAGAGAAATTTTGAAATAAGAACAAAAGATTTAGTCATACCAACAGGATAGTACAGTTATCTAATAAGAACTAATATCATTATTTTTCAATTGAAAAATTTCCATTAATTCATGATCGTACATCTAAAAAATCATGTCATATTGATTTACATTAACTCATTATGAACATAATTATGATATTTATTTTCAATCTAACTTATTTAATAGTTAGAAGAAAAATAAACACTAACAATTTCGTTAAATGAAATTTTATTTGGCCAAACCCCCAAATTCCTCATAAAACCCAACTCACTTCTTACTCCCCCTTCTTTAAAATACCGATTTATACTATCTTTATTTCTTCTAATATTGACATAAAATTAAATCAAAATTTTATAACTGATGGGCATCTTCCCCGATATTCGTCTTTATAAATACACAATTTTTTGAGACGAATACAAAATCGATAAATTTATTAATACTTTATTTACAATGTTTCAAATACTTTTTTTAAAAAAAATTAAATTAATTGTTTGGTATATAAGCACAAGAACCATATTACACCATCTAACTTATTAAATAGATATATATTATTATTATTATATAAAATAACCATTTATACTTTATAAATACACAATCGTTTTGTTTATAAAAATTCAACAACATTCCAACTCATCATCCTAGACCCCACCACGTTTATTTTATTTTATATTCTTTATTTTTATTATTAGTATTATTATTATTATTATTTTTATTATTATATTTATCATTTATAATTAAAAATAAATACTTTACACTTATTTAATTTTTACAAAAAATATATAGAGAAATAAAAGACGAATTAACAAAGGATAATTAAGAAATTTATATTTAAAAAAGAGGAGTTTTTTTTCTCTATCCAAATCAAATGAAAGGAGTCTCTATTTAAAGAGAAAGAATTTATGAATTTTGGTGTAAAAAAATTTAAATAAAAATTAATTTATTATAAAATAATTGAGGGTAAAGAAATCGGTAAAAAAAATTGGAAATTAAGCAAGCCAATCAACGGGAGACATGTGTCAAATTCTTTAAAAAAAAAAAAAAAGGAAAAAAACCCTACATACACGCACTGTTGTCGGCCCGTGCAGTACACGCCCTAGAGAAATGTCGAAATTGTCTTTCCACAGATGGACGACACATATGTCCAATGTTAAAAAAAAAAAAAAAAAAAAAAAAAAAAAAAAAAAAACTAATGAATTCACGCGCCTCTTTAGGCCCGTGTAATTTACGGCTCTCATAATTTTAATCAATAAAAAAATAAGAAATAAAATAAATCATTTCTTATACACTTTATTTGGGTAAATATTAATAAAAGTAATTTAATTTATTTCATAAAAATTGAGATTATAACTCATTTTGTTACTTGATATTTTTTTCTAATGTATTTTCGCGTGTGTGCACGTGTGTATGTTTAACATGATGTACAAAGCTTCTTAAATTAGCGACACACATGTTAGTAATGTTTTTGCTCTCCATAGAATTTCAATCCTAACCAAGTAACTACAAATGTGCCCTCGTTTATTTTAAAACTTATGCAAGTCTTTTTATATAGAGAGAGAGATAGCGATTTATAAATAATTATTTTATACTTATTTTTAAAAATATATTATATTCACTTGTATTATGTGTTTTAAATTAATGAAAAAATTAAACCAAGAAACTAATCTAATTTTGGAGTAAAATATTATTGTACTAATTTTCTCATTTCTCAAATAAATGTCAAAAAAATATTCAACAATTGTGTGAAATGAAAAAAAATTCCCCAAACCCTCCATTCCCTCATCTAATTTTGGAGTAAAATATTATAGTAAAAAAATTAATTTATTATAAAACAATTGAGGTCAAAGGAATGGGAAAAGAAAAAAATTCGAAATTCAAGAAGCCAGTGGAACGCCGCCAAGTGTCCCAACCAAAAAAGGAAAATATCTGCGTAAATGCGCCTCGGTCGACGCAAATATGACACGCGCCAAATTTTCACCCTATCACTGCATGCCACGACAAATTTACTTCAACTATTTTTAGTTATGCCACAATATGAAATGACTTAAACTTTAATCAAAATTTTAAAAATGATGGTCATCTTTCCCGTTATTCGCTTTTATAAATACACAATTTTTTTAGACGGATAGATATTCAACAAATTTATAAATAGTTTATTTACTGTGCTTCAAAGTATTTTTTTAAAATAATTTAATAAATAGATTGATCTATCGAAATAAAATAAACCCAATAATCTATTACCCCATCCAATTAATCATCCTATACCCAACCAGTTTTATTTAATTTTATATTATTTATTTTCAAGATTAGTAAAATTATTAATATTATTATCATTTATAATTAAATAAAATATTTCACACTTAATTACTATTCACTAAAAATATATTAAAAAATAAGAAAGGAAAATTAACAATGGGTAATTAAGAAAGTTATATTCAACAATTGTGTTAAATGAAAAAAAATTCCCCAAACCCTCCATTCCCTTATCTAATTGTGGAGTAAAATATTATAGTAAAAAAAATTAATTTATTATAAAACAATTGAGGTCAAAGGAATGGGAAAAGAAAAAAATTCGAAACTCAAGAAGCCAGTGGAACGCCGCCAAGTGTCCCAACCAAAAAAAAAAGGAAAATATCTCTGCGTAAATGCGCCTCGGTCGACGCGAATACGACACGCGTCAAATTTTCATCCTATCACTGCATGTCACGACAAATTTACTTTAACTATTTTTAGTTATGCCACAATATGAAATGACTTACACTTTAATCAAAATTTTAAAAATGATGGTCATCATTCCCGTTATTCGCTTTTATAAATACACAAATTTTTTAGACGGATAGATATTCAACAAATTTATAAATAGTTTATTTACTATGCTTCAAAGTATTTTTTTTAAAATAATTAAGAAAATTATATTTAAAAAAGAGGATTTTTTTTCTGTATCCAAATCAAATGAAAGAAGTGTCTATTTAAAGAGAAAATTTTTTTATGAATTTTGGTGTAAATTTTTTTTTTAAAAAAATAATTTATTATAAAATATAGGAAAATTAACAAAGGATAATTAAGAAAATTATATTTAAAAAAGAGAATTTTTTTTCTGTATCCAAATCAAATGAAAGAAGTGTCTATTTAAAGAGAAAAAAAAATTATGAATTTTGGTGTAATTTTTTTTTTTTTAAAAATTAATTTATTATAAAAAAATTGAGGTCAAAGAAATAGGAGTGTTTTTTTAAATTTGAAATCCCTCCAGCGAATCAGAAGATGACACGTGGCACAAAGTAAAAAAAAAAAAAAAAAAAAAAAAAAAGGGAAAAATGCTGCAATGACTCGCCAATGTCGGCGCGTGTAGTACACGCGCCAGTAAATTGACGAATATGCCCCTCATCACACGGGCGACAAGTGTCCTAATTCATTTAAAAAAAAAAACTCAACCAATCTTACCTCGCCACATGCCATTTCAGCCCAATTTTTTTCCCTTTTGCCACCGCGTGAATTTACCAAAATACCCTTCAATGGCAGAAAATTTACCACAATCTTATTATTATATATAGATAGATGGTCTGAGGAACTTCTCATGAATCCACTGATTTCTGTCGCTTCCATTATTGCTGTTGGATTGGTTGTAGGGCTTGCATCTATTGGACCTGGAGTTGGTCAAGGTGTAGTGCTGCGAGCCAAGCTGTCGAAGGTATAGCGAGACAGGACCTGGAGTTGGTCAAGGTGTAGTGCTGCGAGCTAAGCTGTCGAAGGTATAGCGAGACAGACTGAGGCGGAGGAAAAAATACGAGGTACTTTATTAGTGAGTCTAGCTTTTACGGAAGCTTTAACAATTTATGGCTTGGTTGTAGCATTAGCACTTTAAAAACTTTTGCTTCACATTTTCGGAAAGAACACCTATTTGTTAGTTTACTGGGTTCGCCACGAAATCATAAATAAGCTCTACCAAGGATTGAAAAGCATTTGGTATTGAGTTTCCACCTCCCTTTTTCGTAACAAAATAAACAAAAAGTAGGACAAAACTTAGAGTGAGTAGCATAAACAAAGATGGATTTGTGAATGAGAAATATAAGTCTCCTATTTTCATCAATGGGATAATGGCAAATTGCTCAAGTGGGCTGTTAATCATTTTTATCGCCCCAGAGAAATTTTCCATCATTCCTTCATTCTTTGACTACTCCGCTCCCACAAAGATAGAGAGACTGATTCTTGCTCTCCCAAGAGAAATTGACTTCGCCGGTTGGGTTGGTCCAACTAAGAAAGAAAGGGAAAGTTTAGGCATCCAATACATTTTTTTCCATCTTGTACTAAGGTACACTATTTCGTTAGCTTTCATCAAGTGCTATCCATTTTTGCCTTGGATTGCAACAAAATGTGAACATAATGTACTAAATTGGAAAAGTTGTAACATTAAGTCCTAAATTGCAACTTCTTGTAAACTTGTTGGCATTAAAGTGCTATTTGCCCCCCCACCCCCCAAAAAAAATAAAAAAAAATTACATGAATCACTTCATGGATATTAATTCAAATGAAAATGGACGGTGAAATTAACCCAAAAATAAATGTCATTCTTCCAGTGTTAAATCCTGCAACCCATAATGTTCCATACAAGCTATTGATATCAGTTTAATGGATGGGTGGGTGGGGGGGGGGGGGGGGCGGGGCTTGAATCCAAAATTGAAGTGTTTTCAGTTCATCGAAATTGGGATTGCTTACGAAAGTCAATCCAGTGGAATGACAAAGAACGCCAACGGATGTTGTCAGTATCTTCTCTAGTCTTCTCTTCTGTCGGGGTGGGGGGGGGGTGTTTCAGTTAAGAAACCATAAGCTGAAAAGACAAGTATACGGGACAGCACCAGAAGTTGATGAATATCTGGAATTGCTTGTTACTCTATTTTCCTGTGCTTCCGTAAACCATGAAAGACCACAAAAGCAGAAGATGCTACCATGCCAATTAAGTACCCTCCCATAGCTCCGTAAGTTACACAAATTGGCCATTCCTATAAAATCAATTTGTCAAATGCATCAGAACAAGATGACATTCATCCAAGCAGCACCAGTTTATATAAAGGTTGGAGAAATGGCAAGGAGAAGGAAAAGAAGAATCAAAGAAAGAAACACTTGAAGAGAACCTATGAAGCATCAGCTTGAGAAATTACACAAATTGGCCATTCCTACAATGTACTATCGTGCATGTCTAGTTCAAGTTCAAACGCTTGCCATCACATATTTACTGCAACTTCAAATAAAAACCGTCCCTAAAAGAATGTCAATTTCTGGTTTTCCACAGAAAACAAGGTGGTTTTTTTTTTTTTTTATTAAGCAATTTTGTTAGCTTATATAAACTTGACCCTTAGTATCCATTTTAAATCATGCAGCTTCCAAGCGCATATGGGTCTATCGGGAACATGATAGCTGGTAAAGGTGAATTCTTGATTGGAGAAGTAACACTCGATGAAAAGGATATTGTGGGTGACAGTCATTTAGTAATGGAGGGAATTCTACATGCCAGCACATCCTTTTCTACAATAGCAAGGGGGATATGCAAATAATATTGATGTTACGGGAACTGTTAAAAGGGAGGTCCTTGTGACTTAAATGGTATAAGACCTTTCTGGCAGAAAAATAAACATAGTACCGAGTACAATATCTGGGCAGTTCCATCTACGAATATCTGAATAGAGCCGTATCCTTGTATAGCCTAGTGGTGACAACTTTCACCTTAACTGTGCACCCCCCCCCCCTTCCAACAAAAGTTGAAGAAAATTCTGGGTAAAGCATTTAATTTTCCTTTTCTTTATCTCAAATGTCATACAGAAATCGAAGTAGCTCAGATATATAAGATTAAAAAGACCTCGCTGCAATAGTGTAAATAGGGTTTTGTCAGAAAAAGACACTAGTAAAAAAAGGCGTAACAATAACATGCTAAAGGATAAATTATTCTATGGCTTGGCAGATGAAAATCAGCATCGACACCAGATGATGGATGCAAACTCCAAGTTCAAACCACATAACTAACGCAAGAGTGAAAATATAGCCAAAAAAGTTGACTTCTAGTCTTCTACACTGTTCTCTTGGTATCAACAGCAATTATCATGAATAAATACCACATAACCACATGATGTGAAGTTATAGCCTTCAGATTATTCAAGAACCAATGAGAGAAGCAAGAAGGAGGGCGAGCCTTGGCGCAACGGTTAAGTTGCTCCTTTGGTGACCATAAGGTCGCGGGTTCGAACCTTGGCGAACAGCCTCTTGGCAATTGTCAGGGGAAGGCTCTAGCAAATGGTTCCCTCTCCCAACCCCCGCTTGGCGGGGAGCGCTTGGCGCACCGGGGTTTGCCCTTTTAATGAGAGAAGCAAGAAAAGAGACAACCATGGTTGGAAAACTTTATGGCAGAGAAGCATTACCTGCCATGGTCTTTCCCAATCAAGTGGCATAGGCCAGGCGCCAAACCAAGCTCCGATTACAGCTCCATGTGCAGGCAGACAGGTCATAAAATCTACAGATCCAGTTGGACTGCAATATACTTTAAATAAATTGAAGGATGGCAGGGGGTAACGCAAGTCATTGATTAATTTGTTTTGTGGCTAAATAATAAACCACCAGGATGTAGCTGAAATTGCAGAACAGAATCCATATCATTATAGTATGAGCGAACTTACTTCGTGTGTGCAAATATTTGAAGCCAATCGTTCCAAGATGAACCATAAACAGAAGCAGCAGGGACAAACTGACATTAAACATGCAAGACATGCATCACAACATGAAAAGACATGAAATTATCACCTTCCAGGTGTCTAAAATGGTTCGAAACGAAAAAGGGAAAGATAAATAAAAGTTTAGGTGACTTTAGTTTTGATTCATTGCTTTTAGAGCAACAAGCAAAAAAAAACCTTAGGAGAGCATTACTCTTTGAAGATAACCTAGATTAATCTTCAATGTACAATTAATCCCTATCAAACTTTTCGTGAATAACATCATGGGGATACTTTTTTTTTTGTTTCTTTGATTCACCAGTATCCGATTGCCACATTACAACAACAACAGCAACATTACCCCAGTGCCACAAAGGCTCACACCTAAGGTGGGATAAGGGGGGGGGGGGGTCGGATGTACGCAACCTTGCCCCTGTATTAACGTATAGAGAGGTTGTTTCCAGATGACCCACGATGAAAATTGCATCGAAAATTGCATGGACTAACTGCTCCTTCATAACAAAGAAGCGCAGACAGTTTAGTGAGTCATTTTGCTTTATACCATCATATTCCCAAGCCAAAAAATGAGTCTTTGGCTCAATCGGAAATGATGAAAAAACTGATTACCACATTGAGTGTCAAAAAATTTGGTTTGAGTCGTGTAGAACCATAAGAGTGGTAAAGCTCTCCCTACCAAGACATTCCCAGGGCTCAAACTCGGGACCTCTGGTTAAGCTAGAAGCCTAGAACACCCCCTTACCAACTGATCTAGGCGCTTGATGATTATGGAAATACATGTTGTGACTTGAGAAAGTAACTGGATTAGTGGAAGGTACTCACAGTAAATGCTGACATCAGAAGTGACCAATTAAGGGTCTTCGGGAAGGACCTGCAACCAAGAAGAAAAACACAAATCGGTATAAGTTGGGAGAGTAATAGGCAATCTATAATTCCACCCCCACCCCAACTCACCAAAATTGAAGTAATAGGAGTTCAAGTTGAACAAACTCTTGTGATTCCATATTTTTCCACTTAATATTATAAAACAATCAAACGACAGCCTTATCTCAGTCTTCCATATCACCTACTTTTATTTCATGTTTGAACCTTCCATTTTCATGCTATCCCTGGGAGTCAGATCTCAAGGCTTAAATCTTGACAGGGTGAAAACTTCGTAAGAATGAAACTCAAATGACTTTAATTTTAAATGCTCCCTGTCCAGAAAGTTTGTACTTCATGTCAGCTCAATCGAACTTTGACCATAATTTATGAAAACCTAATTATCCCTATGCAATTCTAAAAATTGTTATTGATAGTATTCCTTATGGTTATGAAAAATTATAGAATTCCATGGGGAAAACTAGATTTTCAGAAAGTTGTGGTCAAAGTTTTATTGAGTTGACTATGAAAGTCAAAGTGGGACAAACTTTCGGGGACGGAGGGAGTAATTACTTCCTCCTCATCTAAAGGTACATCAAGAATTCAGCAGCGTAAATTTTTTGAGTCAAGTGAAAAGAAAGGGGCAGGGGGGCTACAATTTGGCACCAGTGAAGTTACACTGTTGGCTAATTGATAAATACATAATACCA
This sequence comes from Adenophora triphylla var. japonica, assembly GCA_022495995.1. Classification (NCBI taxonomy): domain Eukaryota; kingdom Viridiplantae; phylum Streptophyta; class Magnoliopsida; order Asterales; family Campanulaceae; genus Adenophora; species Adenophora triphylla. The sequence continues at coordinate 157,439 of JAFEMH010000619.1, read as the reverse complement.
GGTTGGCTAACATGGGCCCAAGGGAAAATGTTTAATATCAATTGTAGAATTACCTCGGCATTCATGTGAGTGGCATTAAATTGTTAAAATTGTTAAATATCACGAAAAGATCAACATTCGTAATTCTATATATATCCTCAAGTGGGTATCCATGGATATTTAAGCGCGGAAATTCCATATCAAATATATTGGCCCTGCTAAACATGATTTAAAAATATAATTGCTCGTATGGGTTTCATATCATGGAATTGGATTAATCAAGCTCAGAGTTTATGAATCGCTACCACCCGTAAAAATCACTTTTAGAAAGGATGATAATAATTAATACAGGGAAAAGTTTCTACCTTTGGCGCAAGTTCAAATTTGCGATTTGAAACTTGAAAGAAATGAAAATAGGAAAAGTTTCAATGCCGACTACCAAATTAAGGGCTTGCTACTGTTTAAGAAGGAAACTTACAAGTAGCCACTAACACACAAGTTGTCTGTTCAGTGGATTGTAATGGATCATAACCGACTCCTCGCCAATTTCAGCCTCAAATATTACCCTTAATTATATAATCAGACTAAAGGAATACAAACATTAACAGCATCAATCATCACGTACTGAATTCCGATGGGTGCCCCCAATGCAATAGCTCCAAGTGCATTCACTACGGCCCCTACAATTGCAAAAATGCAAAGTGACTAAGCTGGTAAAGAGAAAGCGGGAGAGTTTATAAATTATAGATTTGTCGATTGTTATAGCAAAGTAAAAACATTTTTTGAACAATTTTCCAGTAAATAAGGAATCTCAGGTCCTAAAGGTTCAGTATTCTTGTTCTGAAAAAAGACATTTTAAGAAAAGCCAAACACTAGTTTTCCCTTGAATTAATGATGATTTAGCGATTCTATGCAAGGTGTACCAGATAAATTGATGTAGAAGAAACCCGAAAAATAATGGACATTACAGGTCTCCACAAGAGGGGGGAGGGGGATTTCCAGAAGTATAAACAAATATAATTTCACTAAAATGAGGTTCAACATCTAGCTTCCCTCAATTTTCAAAAAAAAAAAAAAACCTTGAACCGTGTATCAAGTAATTATTCTTTTATTTGTATAAGAATCAAGTTCTTCTATTGAACATTCTGAAAATCAGATAGGCGCTGTCAAGCATGGTTACATTATATTCTTTCTTCTCCACTCAAACACCACCTACATTTCGAAGTCAGAATCTGTACATCAAATCTTTTTTTATTTTTTATTTTATAAAAAAAAAAAAAAAAAAAAGAGGATCAATAGTGGTTCCCCACTTACCCCCTTATAATGATGTCCTAGGAGGCATGGGAAGGGATCGAACCAGAGACCTCACAAATTGTGAGGTTTTAGCTCTACCACTGAGCCATTCCTTATGGATTTTGTACATCAGATCAAAGATGCATTACTTTATACATACATTACTCCTATTTTAGGTGATAAGTTTCCAATCAGTCCAAACCGGATCCAATAATACCCTCTAACAAACAATATAATGTTGTGTGTGTCAATGGGGACTCTTTGTACTGAAAGTAACTTTTCCTAAAGGGGCCACTCGGTTCCAACTTGTGCCCAATGTATACCCTCTAACATACAGCATACATACGTATGCTTGACTGTGCAATTACACATGCATATTTGGGATGGATATGAAGTCAGTGCACAACCAAAGAAGGTGGGATTCAAGACTAACCCGCTGGAAGCGCCAAGAATCCTCGTCCCACAGCTTTTAAGTACTGGCAAATATCATCACAAAACAAAATGAAAATGAATACAGATTGTATACATACATTTAGCCAAGCAAATGAAAATACAAAATCAATATTAAGATGAGACAAATGCACAGAAATTACCGAGCAACGGTCTGGATCTTTACGGAAAAAGCTGTAAAGCAAGATCACAATTGTAGCCTCAATAACCTGCAAATTTAACCCCAAATTTCAAATTGATTAATAAGAAAGGAATAGAGAGGGGGGGGAGCAGAATTACGGTCAGTTGGAAGAGAATGAGTGGGTACCCAGATAAGACGGAGGGCAGGAGCTAGATCAGAAATCAAAATAAGGGAGTATACATGGCGGGAAATCCAAAATGCGGAAGCTAACCCAAGGCCGCATGCCAGATGCAAGGTAAGGGCCTGCCATGGCGATAACAGATCGACTTTTACTCTTAATTTTGTGGAACCTATGACGTGCTGCCCCTTCTTCTTCTTCATCTTGCTGCTTCTGTTTCTGTGAAAATCAGAAAATCAATGACATTACAACTTCAAAAAAAATGTATTCCAATTTACGATCCCAACCAACATAGCAGTGTCTAGTAGTCACTAAATAGTATAACTGTCACTTGGTTGGGATCTAAAGTTGATAAAGTATTGAGATTTTAGTACCCATGTTCTTGATAAATTACCACCGAGTATTATTAAGGTTAAATTGCATAGAACACCCTTGTAGAAGTTGTAGTAAGTTTTTCATGAATCAAACAATGATTTGGACTTGCTCGTGAGTGGTTCAAATTGCATTATTCTTTCTAAATATTAATCCTTTACGTTGAAGTCGTCAAGAAAAATGCCGCTAGCTCACTATATGACAAGTACAAGGGTTGTATGTGAACAAATTTGAATGTTTGTGGCTAACTTCCCTTTTTTCTTTTACGATTCCTAAACGCTTTCTTTCTTTCTCCCAACCCAAATCTTATGTATCAATTCTCATCACGACCCAGATCCACTTCAGCTATAATCTCATCTTAAAGATTAGTAAACACCCCCTAATGCAAATTATGCCCTTCCCTTCCATTTGAAACCCACCAAAAGATATAATTCCCTCAAGAACCGTCTTCCACCAAAACGACATTGTCTTGCCAAATCCTCAATAAGGGTGATACCAGCTATAACTTTTAAATTCCGCACCGACCAGCTCACTGAGTTGAGCGTTTGAATGATATGCACCCGTAAGCACCAGCTCACTGGGTTGAGCGTTTGAATGGTATGCACGCGTAAGCAATGCACGGGGACACTGTTTTGGATTCCCCGCTCATTTGCAATAGAGAATGATATAACTGTCTCCTTTTTCAAGCATTTTGACAAACACCTAACAGGCATCACTTTCCATTTGCAGCACCTCGACTAAATTAAACGCAACCCACAAAAATAGTGTTGGACAATTAATGCATGAATGCAATTTCGTCCAAAGTTCCGGCGAACTATTATTACATCGGGATAGATAGCTTGTGGCCTTGAATCCTCCCTAGTGAAATATTATCGGATATACTAGCCATTTGGTAGCAAGTCGCTTTGAACCAGTGACTGTCGGATGTATACCAAGACAATAATACTCACATAATAATAGCTCTAACAATTGTTGTTCTCACGTTTTGTCCATTTCGGTCCTGGACCGTATCTCATTCATAAGCGTTCATTTAGAAGCGGCCTAGTTACCTCTCGCTTATATAGGTGATTCTCACTATAAGGAGTATCATGCACTACTCCACCCGTAGGTATAGAAATCATTAAAAGTTTTTCTCAACTTATCCTTACCACTGCTGCATGTGCTTGTACTTGGATGTTCTGGGAATGAGTATTCAACATCTCCAGGTTAATAAACCGAGTTGTTGTTTCCAAGTAACTCTACTAGAACTTATAACTTGGTTGTCTCATTGAACCAAGGGCCTGGGATCTCCATTTCTCAAGGTTGAGTGTCCGCTATAAGTTCTTTTGTTGTGGGTTTTAAACCCATTCCCCTTAACAGTTTATACAGTTGATCTCGATTTATACCTTTGGTAAATGGATCCGCTAGGTTATCACATGACTTTACATAATCAATAGTGATAATGCCATTCTTGATCAACTGTCTAATGGTATTGTGTCTACGACGAATATGTCTAGACTTACCATTATACATACTATTTTCTGCTCTTCCAATTGCTGATTGACTATCGCAATGTATTAGTACAGCAGGCACAGGTTTGCTCCAACAAGGAATATCCTCCAGGAAGTTCTTAAGCCATTCTGCTTCTTCCCCAGCTTTATCTAAAGCAATAAACTCAGACTCCATCGTGGATCTGGCTATACATGTTTGTTTGGAGGATTTCCATGACACTGCTCCTCCACCTATTGTGAATACATATCCACTCGTGGACTTAGAGTCTTTTGTGTCCGATATCCAATTTGCATCACAGTATCCTTCCAATACTGCTGGATATTTCTTGTAAAGTATCCCATGGTTTAATGTATACTTTAAATATCTTAGTACTCTCATTAGTGCTTTCCAATGATCAGTACTAGGATTACTTGTGAACCTACTTAGTTTGCTCACTGAATATGCAATGTCTGGACGTGTACAATTCGTTAAGTACATCAGACTACCAATTATTCTTGCATATTCTAGTTGAGAAACTGGTTCCCCTTTGTTCTTGGCTAAATGTAGAGCCAAGTATACCGGTGTTTTAGCCGGAGGGTAATCAAAGACATTGAATTTCCGAAGAACATTCTCTAGGTAATGGGATTGTGAAAGAACTAATCCTTCAAATGTTCTAGAGATCTTTATCCCTAATATTACATCAGCTAATCCCATGTCTTTCATGTCAAAGTTCTTCTTTAACATGCCTTTGGTATTCATGATTAAATCATGATTACTTCCCATTATGAGCATGTCGTCTACATAAAGACAAACGATAACGAATGATTCAGATGTTCCTTTAATGTAGACACATTTGTCACATTCATTAATCTTGAATCCATTTGATAACATGGTTCTATCGAACTTCTCATGCCATTGTTTAGGTGCTTGTTTTAGTCCATACAAGGACTTTACAAGTTTACACACCTTTCGTTCTTTACCAGGAACCACGAACCCTTCGGGTTGTTCCATGTAAATTTCTTCATCAAGTTCTCCATTTAGGAAAGCAGTCTTCACATCCATTTGGTGTATCTCAAGATTATGCACTGCTGCAATAGCTATGAGAACACGAATTGATGTGATCCTTGTGACAGGGGAGTCTGTATCGAAGAAATCATATCCCTCTTTCTGTCTAAAGCCTTTGGCAACCAGCCTAGCTTTGTACTTTTCGATTGATCCATCCGCCTTATACTTTCGTTTGAGGATCCATTTGCAACCTAACGGCTCGTAACCCGGGAGGAGATCAACTAATTCCCAAGTATTGTTGAGCATTATGGATTCTATTTCACCGTTAATAGCCTCTTTCCGTAACGAACTATCCGGACCGGATAACGCTTCTTTAACGATTCTTGGTTCGTTTTCTAACATGTAAGACAGAAAATCGGGACCAAAAGTCTTTTCCACTCTTGCTCTTTTGCTACGTCTCGGTTCTTCATCTTCTATTTGAGAAGGACCGGTTGTAGACTCAATGTGTTCTCTTATTAGAACCTATATCTTTCCGTCCTTAATGGAAAGATGTTTTCAAAGAATACCGCATTCCTTGATTCTATAGTAGTTCCTACATGCATATCGGGAATGTCCGATTTATGCACTATAAACCGATAGGCACTACTATTATTGGCATATCCAATAAAAACACGATCAATGGTCTTTGGACCAATCTTGACTTGTTTGAAGCCAGTACTTCAACCTTGGCCAAACACCCCCACACTTTAAGGTATTTGAAACATGGCCTACGATTATGCCACAATTCATAGGGCGTTTTATCAATACCTTTCTTGGGTATTTTATTAAGAACATAATTAGAAGTGAGTATTGCTTCCCCCCACAAGTTGTCGGGTAAGCCTGAACTTATCAAAAGCGCGTTCATCATCTCCTTGAGAGTACGGTTTTTGCGTTCAGCAACTCCATTAGATTGAGGAGTATATGGAGCCGTTGCTTGATGAATTATGCCGGATTCCCAACATAGTCCTTCAAACGGTGCTTCATATTCTCCACCTCTATCGCTTCTAATTTTCTTAATTTTCAAGTTAAGTTGATTCTCAACTTCTTTCTTATAAGTCTCAAAAGCCCCTAAGGCTTCATCCTTACTTCTTAAGAGATAAACATAGCAGTACTTAGTGCAATCATCTATAAACGTAATGAAGTACTTTTTACCTCCTCGAGTTTGCACAAGTTTTAAATCACATATGTCGGTGTGAATTAACTCGAGAGGAGTTGTGTTTCTTTGTATGTCATTAAATGGCGACTTCGTCATTTTTGCCTCAACACAAACTTCGCACCTATTAGTCGAGTCGGATTTAGTTATTTGGATTAAATCTTGTCTCGCTAATTTCTTAATGGTTTCGAGGTTTACATGTCCTAATCTATCATGCCATAAATTAGAACTTTCCGACAAGTAAACATAAGAAACACAACTTTTATTCATCGCACTTTGGCGGATCACAGTCATTACATTCATTTTAAAAAGGCCCTCCTCGAGGTAACCCTTTCCAAGAAACAAACCATTCTTGGTTAGTACAAATTTGTCGGATTCGAATACTAGTCTAAAACCGGCCTTACTAAGCAAAGCGCCGGACACCAAATTTTTACGGATGTCCGGAACATGCAAAGACATCCAACAAGGTTACTTCTTTTCCGGAAGTCATCTTCAATATCACGTTTCCAATGCCTTGAACATCGGAGGTTGCAGAATTTCCCATGTAGAGCTTTCTTCCGGAAATGGGAGTATAGGAGGAGAAACTCTCCTTGTTACCACAAATATGGCGGGTAGCACCGGTATCTATCCACCAAGCTTTTGGATTCTCCTCCAAATTTGCAACGTTGGCCTCAAAGATCATCGCCGCAAAGTCCAGTACATGCGGTCAACATTATTCGCCTCTTTCTTCTGAAGACGACAGTCCTTTGCTAAGTGGCCCGGTTTGCCACAATTATAGCACGACCCCTTGAACTTCTTAGAGCCCTTCTTCTTCCCTTTCTTAGCATTCCCGACATTTTCGGAATGCTTTCTCTTTGTGCCACTTGTGCTAGCCTCGGCGAGATTGACCTTAGCCTCCATCTTGCCCTTAGCAACCTTGGCCTCGTTGATTCTATTGTTCTCTTCTATTTGAAGACGAACAACAATGTCTTCCAAGGACATCTCCTTGCGTTTATGCTTGAGATAGTTCTTGAAATCCTTCCACGAAGGCGGCAACTTTTCAATGATAGAAGCCACCTTGAATGGATCATTCATGATCATCCTCTCGGCATCAAGCCCATGTAGAATGATTTGGAATTCATCTACTTGAATTGTTACCGATTTGGAATCGACCATCGTGAAGTCAAGATACTTACCGACGACAAATTTCTTTGACCCGGCGTCTTCTATCTTGTACTTTCTTTCCAAGGTGTCCCACAACGCCTTGGCTAACTCGACGGTACTATACACATTGTATAGTGCATCGTCAAGTCCATTTAAGATGTAATTCTTACATAAAAAATTACCGTGAGCCCAGGCCTCCTTTGCCATTTGCCTTTGGGGGTCGGGATCACCATTTTCCACCGCCGGAGGATCTTCCTTTAAGAAGCGGTGCAAGCTTAGGGTGGTCAAGTAGAAGAGCATCTTCTGTTGCCATTTCTTGAAATCCACACCAGTGAATTTCGCGGGTTTCTCACCATGACCGAGGTGATGTGGAGTAGGAGCGGGTGCAACATGGTTGAATGTAGCGTCACCTTGAGAAGGAGGCGTAACATTCCCTTGACTGGATAAGGAGACATCTTTCTCATTTGCCATCTTTGAAGGTCTTGAAGAAGCGCAAATAACTCTTACGATTGTTGTATATAATACAAAACTCGACTTGTTTTCTAGTTTTCCCAATCTCCGTTAAATTCTTCGTCAGTTTTTCAGTTAAGTTCTTGAGAAGCCATACAAAAGTCCAACAAATAGAACATAACCAAAAAAATTAGAGTAAATTTCTTGAAAGAATGATGCGGAATAAGAAATTTCTTTACAACTATAACTAAATCTCACCCACGAAATGAAAAATAATTTGCTACTTACGGATGGAAAATTCCATAAAGCTGAAGCCTATTTCTGGAAATTAGTTGTTTCAATCATTAAAAGGAGAGAGAGGGTGAGAGGTCTCTTACAAGTTGCAATTAGGAGATCCAGGACTTCGAAAGCCGATCTTGTTCTTCCGCCAGCCCGCGAAGCGCCGGAGACAGCGTTTGCCGTCTTTAGGATTTACTGATTTTTAGTCATTGAGTTATTTTCTATTTTTATTTTTATTGAAAAAAAAAAAGAAGTTTTTATTATTGGATCATATAATAATATGAAAATCAGGAGAAAAAAACACGTGTTTTTACCTTAAAAAAAAGGAAAAGGAAAATATGTTTCTAAAGTGCGTTGTTTTTTTTAAATAACTGAAATTTATTTTTAAAATTAGAGAGATATCATTTTTGTAAGTAATCAGATCTTATTTCAATAAAAATAGTAACTTATTACAACGTATTAGGACTCATTAAAACTATAATTGTCACTTTTTAACACAACTAGTTAATTAAAGAGAACATTGTCACTAACGCTTTTGGTCTCTGGTTCATTGAGCCATCTATATCAATGAAATTTGTATAAGAGAACAAAATATTAGGATTAATTTCAAAAGACTCCTTTTACCAAATCAATAAGACATATAAAACCCAAAAAAAAAAAAAACTAACGGTCGTTAATTTGGGTGTTTGTTTATGAGTGATTTTAAACGTGTCCATCCGGTTAAAACCTACGGTTAACGGTTATAACCGCCGGTTAAAAAATCTGTTAAGTCCTAACCGTTAACCGTGTACTAACGGTTACGGTTATACGGTTAACGGTTATATCCGGTTATCACGGTTAACACGGTTAAAAATGGATTTTTTTCCAGATTAGTCCTTTTAACGGAATAGTTAAAAGTTTCTGTTAACTTTTGTACTGTATAACCCTTTTTTTTTTTTTTTGAATAAAGAATACTATTTGAGATGTTAGTTATTAGTGATTTTTCTTTTGAAAAAGTTATTTAAAAAAAGTTAAGAATTTTTAAATAAATGAAATTTTAACGGAAAATGTGTTTAACTGATTTTTTTAACAGTTTTTTTTTTTATTTTATTTTATTTGGTTAAGCAAAGCTATTTGAGAAATATTTCTTTTAAAAACAGTTTTTAACATTTTTTTTAAGAAAACAGTTAACTTTTTAACAGATTTTTAACTAGTTCTATAAAAAAGTTAACTTTTTTTTTTTTTAATTTTTTTTGGATAAAGAAGACCATTTTAGACTTTTGTTTAGTACATACATTTTTTGCAAAAAGTTATACAAAAAAAGTTATGAATTTTGAAAGAAATAAAACTTAACTTTTTTTTAAATAAACGAAGTATATAAAAGAAAAAGGGACGGTACTCTTAAATTTTATTAATTAAATAAAATTACAAAGAGGGGGACAACCAACCTTACCCTTTTATAATTAAGGGGGGACATTTAGAAGCCTTTACCTCAACCTAACTATTACAATTCAATAAAAATAAATCTAATCTAAAAAATTAAAATTAAAAACTAATATAATCCTCACTAGTCACTTTCGTAGAGTCATCCACATCGTATTGATATTTTGGGTCAAGTGTATCCTCTTCATAAGGCATATCTTGTTCTCTCTTTTTCGACCTAACCCAATCCCCAAGTAATAGTTGATTTTCCAAGTTTTCAACCGTTAGTTGGGAACGTCTTTCATCCAAAACATTTCCTCCAATGCTAAATGCGGATTCGACCACCACCGTTGACGCGGGAGAAGCTAAGACTTCTTTTGCAATTATAGAGAGTATAGGATAACTTTCGTTCCTTCTTGACCACCACTTTAAAACATCAAAATCATTTGGATTATCACTACTTTGATCCCATTCAAAAGTAGTGTTGAAATATGTTTCTAACTTCAAGGGAATGTTAGAGGAAGAAGAAGTCCCTACTCGAGGACGTTTCTTTTTGCTATACAAATTAGCAAAAAAATGATACGAATTCGCCTCAACTAAATCACCACCAACTGTTGGAACATAAACGATCCATTACCCATGAACCGACTCATAACTAGATTAAGAAGAGAAGGAGAAGAAGAAGAAGACGGAAGCGTGTACCTTGTGATTTCATGTTTGTTCTTAGTCTTGTTCTTGTTCTTGAGTAAAGAGGATGAAGTAAGAAGATAGACTTCAAATTAGGGAGGAGTAGATCTTCTAAATGATGAGTGCCCTTTAATCTCTTTAATCTTCAATTACTTAGGAAGAGTTTTGACTGAATGAGAATAATGTAACTAGTAGATTCATAGGCTTGATGGATAGGTCTTTATATAGGAATTCAAGGGGCACTTCATTTAGGGACTACACCTATTGATATATAAGATATTACCATTATGCCCATCATTTAATGGTATACTTATATTATAGAATTCTACATATTAATATTAATCCATGTTCTTACAATCTCCCACTTGGATTATTATAACATATACCTTCACTTAATAAATTTCTTCAATCATATTTATAACACAAATGACAACCCTTATGTGCACTTTGTTATCATTCGAAAACAATTCTGTCCATTAGTCATATAAGTATAAGGACTAAAGGGGCAGTCGTTGTAATTGATTCGCAACTAAACCCACATTAATCACATATATATATATCCAACTAAATGACATAGATTAAGTATAGATATGTAGCATGGAATATTAACGAATATATATGAAGAAAGCATATATATATTCTCCAACTAGTCCTACTTTTAACAAATGAGATCAATTTAAAATAACACAAGAAATAGAAACAACATAAACTCCCACTGATTTAAGCATTATCAAACGTCATTACACTCATATGAGCAACATACTCGTGAAATACTAAAGGAGATAATGCCTTAGTAAATGGATCCGCTAACATGGAGTTTGTACCAATAAGTTCTATTTCGATTTGTTCATTTTGTACTCTCTCTCTCTCACAACAAGAAACTTAATATCTATATGCTTAGATTTAGATGAACTCTTGTTGTTGTTGGAGTACAATACCGCGGCCCGATTGTCACAATATAACTTAAGCGGTCTTTCAACACCTTTGACAATCCGCAGTCCTTCAATGAATTTACGCAACCATATAACTTGATTGGATGCCTCATAGCAAGCAACAAATTCGGCTTCCATGGTGGAAGTAGTAACTAATGTTTGCTTGGCACTTCTCCAAGATATCGCTCCACTGGCCAAAGTGAAGACATAACCCGATGTCGATTTGCGACTATCTTGGCATCCAGCAAAGTCGGAATCGAAAAAACCAATGATCTCAAGATGATCCGACTTTGTATATGTAAGCATGTAGTTCTTCGTGTTTTGTAAATATCTCATCACTCTTTTGGCTGCGACCCAATGTTCTCTTCCCGGATTGCTTTGATATCGCCCAAGCATGCCAACAATAAAGGCAAGATCTGGGCGAGTACAGACTTGAGCATACATTAGGCTTTCTACTGCCGATGCGTAAGGGATATTTTCCATATACTTAGATTCAAGATTATTTTTAGGACATTGATTTAAACTGAACTTATCTCCCTTAGAGACCGGGGTGTCATGTGGTTTACAATTTTCCATGCTAAACCTTTGTAATACCTTCTCTATATAGCTCTTTTGTGATAATCCTAACATACCTCGTGAGCGATCACGATGTATTTGAATTCCTAATACAAAAGAAGCTTCTCCAAGATCTTTCATCTCAAATTTGTTTGAGAGAAATTTCTTAGTTTCCTTAAGAAGGTCCTTATCATTACTAGCAAGTAAAATGTCATCCACATATAAGACTAAAAATATAAACCTACTCCCACTGAACTTATGGTACACACAGTCTTCACCAAGATTCATTTCAAAGCCAAATGAAAGAATAACTTGGTTGAATTTTAAGTACCATTGACGAGATGCTTGCTTAAGCCCATAAATGGATTTCTTGAGTTTACAAACTAATTGACTAGTTTGATCCGAATCAGTCACCATTTCTGGTTTCTTCATATAGATAGTTTCCTCAATGTCGCCATTGAGAAAAGTTGTCTTTACATCCATTTGATGAAGCTCAAGGTCAAAATGTGCCACCAAAGCCATAATGATCCTAAAAGCATTTTTAGAGGATACCGGTGAAAATGTTTCTTTGTAATCAATGTCTTCTTTTTGAGTAAATCCTTTAGCGACAAGACGAGCCTTATGTCTTTCCACATTACCTTGTGAATCCCTTTTGGTTTTAAAGATCCATTTACATCCGATGGGTTTCATATTCTTAGGTAATGGGACAAGATCCCAAACGTCATTATCATTCATGGATTTTAATTCTTCATTTATGGCATCAATCCACTTATGAGAATTTGGAACACTAATGGCTTCATGAAAGGTGATTGGCTCATCTCCCACTAAACCTAACGGTTCCTCATTCTCGACAAGATATACATCATAATAATCTGGTATAGCACTCCTTCTTGCTCTATTAGATCTTCTTAATGGCACCGGTTCTTCTTGATTTTGAGGGTGTTGAATTTCCTCATCAACATTTTCATGTTGTTCATTAATAGGAGAATTAACGTCATTTTGAATATTATGTTCTTGTCGAATTTCAGGCACAACTGCTTGATTTTCGATAGAAACTATAGAAAGAGGTATAGAAACGAATTCCTCTTCCATTTCTTCAAATTCAAAATTACTATTCAAATTTTCCTCTCTAAATTCAACATCCTCAAAGAACCTAGCATTTCCTGTCTCGAAAAAGGTTCTAGTTTTTGGGTCATAGAATTTATATCCCCTAGATCTTTGAGAATACCCTACAAAATAACTACTAACTGTCTTAGCGTCCAACTTTCCTTCGTTAGGTCTATAAGGCCTAGCTTGGTACTGACAACCCCAAACATGAAGATGATTAAGGGACGGTTTCTTACTGGTCCATAATTCATAAGGGGTTTTGTCAGTAGCTTTTGAAGGAGCTCTATTAAGTAGGTAGGTTGCGGTTTTCAAAGCATCGCCCCATAATGAGTGAGGTAAAGAAGTACAAAAAACCATACTTCTTACCATATCCTTAAGGGTTCTATTACGTCTCTCGGCTACACCATTCATGCTAGGTGTCCCCGACATGGTGTAGTGAGGGACAATCTCACACTCTTCTAAATAGCGAGCAAAAGGACCCGGACGTTGTTCTCCCGAACCGTCATTCCGACCGTAGTATTCACCATCACGATCGGATCTAACATTCTTAATAGTCTTTTCAAGTTGATTTTCAACTTCGGTTTTAAAAGACTTGAAACGTCCAATGATTGAGACTTTTCATGAAGTAAATAAATGTATCCATAACGAGAGAAGTCATCTATGAACGTAATGAAATATGTTTGTCCGTTCCATGAAGGGGTAGGGAACGGTCCACATATGTCCGTATGAATTAGTTCTAAGACTTTGGTAGCTCTCAAGGATTCATTTTTGTTTGTACTATTTGTAAATTTTCCCTTAAGACATTCAATACAAAAGTTATTTTCCGGAGTATCAAGCTTATGTAATATTCCCTCGGACACAAGCTTGTCAATTCTCCTTTTGGAGATATGACCCAAACGCCTATGCCACAAGGTATAAGAATTTTTACTTGAAAACTTTCGTTTTATGCCTCGAGAGTTAGTTTCATTATTATGGGACTCATTTAATGAATTGAATGTGTCAAGTAAATATAGATTATCAATGTAAGACAAAGAACTAGTACCAAAAAGCTTTGAATCAAAATATAAATTGCATTTATTATTACCGAAGATACAGGAATAACCTTCCCGATCTAATGTAGTGACGGAAATCAAATTCCGTCTAAAAGATGGAATAATAAATACATTATTCAAAACTAAATAATATTCGGTACTAAGAGATAATCTAAAAGTCCCTATGCCCTCCACCTCTACCGGCTTTCCAGCTCCCATGTAGATGAATCTTTCACCTTCATTGGGCGTTCGGTAGTTCAGGCAACCCTGCATACATGAACTTAGGTGAGTAGTTGCACCGGAGTCTAACCACCATGTATACGAAGGAATTGAAACTAAATTAGCTTCAGTACAAACAAAGCTAAATGACATACCTTCCTTAATTCGCCATTGGCGATACTTAGGGCAGTCGGGCTTCATGTGAGTGGGGTCCTTGCAAAAGAAGCACGTTTTCACCTTTTGATCATTTGATGATCCTTTAGGCTTCTTTGATGCAACCGCAATCTCCTTACCTTTTCTCTTAATCCCACGAGAAGAGGTAGATGCATAATGTGCACTTTCGGGTTTGGTGTGTTTCAACCTATCTTCTTCCTCCGTGACATATGAAATTAATTCATTAATATTCCACTTGTCCTTTTGACAATTATAGGTCGTTTCAAAATGACCAAATTGTGAAGGAAGAGAAATTAAAGCCAAATGCACAAGCAAGTCTTCCGACAAGTCCAACTTGAGTGCTTTTAATTTCGATGATAGATGAAACATTTCCATTATGTATTCCCTTAGGTTTCCGGTGCCCTTATACCTCATGGAAACAAGCTTCCTCAAGGTAGCACTTGTTTCCGATTTATCGCTTTTTGCAAAGCGTTGTTCTAGGGCATCTAGGAAACCTTTTGCACAATCATCCTCGGAGACACTGTTTAGAAATGTCTCCGGGACTGCATTCTTAATTATGCTTAGACTGACGCGATTAGAACGCTTTCACCTCTCTGAACTCAAGCGGTCTTCCGCAATGCTTTTATCAGTTGGAGGGGCAGGAGCTTGTTCTCTTAATGCGAGGTCAAGGTCCAAACAGCCTAATACCATAATAATCTTGTTTTTCCAAGTTTTAAAGTTTGTCCCAGTTAGCAAAGGAATTGAGTTTAAGGCAGTAGTAACAGATGAAGCACTGATCAAATCTGAATGAAGAGAACAAAAGAATGAAACAAAACATGTATAAGAATCTACATAATGATTAATTATATCAAATGAATTCCATCAAAATAAAAGATAATCAATATGACATCAAGACTAATCTTTGGATTGCGAATTGACTCACAATTTGATTTATCTTAGGGTAAACAAATAGCTTAAACAACACACTTTAAATACTTGCCTTCCTTTGGGCCGGATCAAGTACAAAAAATGTCCTAAAGTTTAAGGTACTTGTTTTCCGGTAATAAGAATATAAACAACTCATTTTAAACACCCGCCTTCCTTTGGGATGGTTCAAAGTATTTAAAAATGACCTAAAGTTTAACTTCAATTATTACCCATGAATGCAAATACTTAGTCAACAACAAGGTTTCCTTTGGGAAACAAGCATGTTATCATGTAACGACCCGAACCTTAGGCACTAGTTTAATCACGGGATGAGCACGTGTATATGGAGTGCAAATTATATTATTTATTGTTTCGCATTTTTATTGGGATAATTAATGTGTTAGTTTAACATTTTAATAATTTATATAATATTTTAAATATGTTAATAAATTAAATATAATTATTTAATGTCATTTTGAAAATATTAGAAGTGGAGTAGTGAATAATAAAATAAATAATAATGAAAGAATATGGGATGGATTGTTTAAATAAATTTGAAAATGGTTTTGGCTTGTGGGACTCTCTTGCATGGATGGAAAGAATAAGTGTTTGACTGCCACCTTTCCTTGGGTATTAACGTGGCTTGATTTCTTGGGTATTAGCGTGGCTTATTTTGGATATTCACGTGGCAAGGCTGAGGTGAGGTAGTTTAGGAATTGTTGACTCATCTTCATTATTATTTGATTTTATCTAAAGCTTTATTTTCAAAAGAAAAAGAGAGTGGCATTATTCTTTAAATCAGCCGAGTAAGAAATGGAAAAGAATTGGTTTGTCCAATTTAATTTTGGTGCCAAGCCTGGTCCGAATTCTTGGGAATAAATTGGTGATTCAATTTTAGTAATTTTGAAGTAAGTTATTATATTTTCTTTTTTATGTATGCTCATTTGTGTGTTGAAGTTTTATTTATGAGATATATATGTTGAATGTGGTAATTGATCCATTTACTTGAGCTTAAATTGATGAAAAGGGTCTTTGGTTGAGTTGGAAGGGGTTGAGGTAAGTTATTATTATTTTTCCTTCCATTTGTGTTCATTTTATGTGCTATGTTGAAATGAATGTATTAGAAATGTTGAATGCTACTTTTGGATAATTTCACTTGGGTTGGAATTGATGAAAATGTCTTTTTGGGAATAATGAACTAAGGTTATGGTGATCCTAAATTATTGAGGATATATATATAATGGTTCCTAAAAATAAAATAAGATCGACCTCGTCGGTTTCGGCGTAGGCTAAAAGTACAAGCATTTGAGTTTTAAAACTATTTAAAATACAATTATGGATTTTTGCATTTATATTCTTATAGGGATTATAAGGTTGGATTAGGAATAAAAGTATAAATGATTTCTAATTGAGATAATGAAGGATTTTTAATTCATTTGATGTTAATGATACAATGGTGGAAGAATGTTGGTTATAAGGAAATGTTTGGTCATATTAACTTGAGTTGGGAATAGTGGAAATGGCCTAAGTTTCAATAGGGAAGTGTTGCATGAGGGTTGGTACATTTTATTTGAATTTGAAATGGTTAAAATAATTTGGGAGGTGGTATAGTGAAGTTTTGATATAGTATCGATGTTTAAGTAAAATGATTGAAGTATAAATGTGAAAATGGTGTTATTAGAATATTATGAAATATTTGAGGTATAAATTGTTGTATGTTAGGTTGGACCATTTCTTATGGTTTTGAAATGAATTGGATTAAGATGTTGGGTGAAGTAGAAGTGAGAAATGGTATATAGGTTTGGATTTAATTAGAAGTGTTGAAATGGTAAATTTGAGTTTTGACTTGCTTGGGATGGTTTGAAGTAAAGATAGGTATAGGTTATATTTAAAGTTTGATTTTGGCATTGTTGTTGTTAATGGGTGAATATAATTATTGAATCATTTTCTTGAAGTTAAAATGGTAAGAATGACTTGGGTTAGCTTGGAAATGGCTAGGGTATATTATAGTAAGAAGTATATATTTTGGCTTATTTTGTTCTTCTTGTTGAAATTTGTTTGGATCATAAGGTTCTATATAAATCTAGTTAAGAGAGTCATGCTTTACAATTATTTTCCTACTTGAGAAAGTGAGGAAAGACTGATAATATCCAATGGTTCCAGATTTCTAATTACCAAATACCTTTAGCCAATATAGTTGAACGGTGCGAATGCCGAAGGATTTGAAAATCACACCCCAATTATTTGTTCTATTTTGAGAATATATATTTGTGTTTTAAAACAACGTTATTATTTTAAAGATAACTAGTGCTACACTCGTGCGTTAAACGCACGGATTAAAAACTATTTCACAGAAAATTAGAAATAATAAGAGAAGTTGCTCTCCATAGAGCACAATACACATATATCCCTTTTATTTTTCTCCTTTTTCTTTATAACAAGTCAATATCTTACAAATGTGAAATGACAAAATCGACGAATTTTCCAATTTCAAAACTGGTTGTGAGCGAAAAACGAAAATGGAAAGCTTTCTTGAGAAATTAAGGAGCTATGAAAAATCTTATTTAAGGAGCCATTTGACGGTGATTAGGCGTCCTAGGCGTGATCTAGGCGCGCCCAACGTCAAGAAAATTGGTGTTCACAAAGGAGCTAAAGGCCCCAAAATTTATACTATTTCATTTCCTAGCACTATGCTAAGGCCTCTCAATATATACCACTTCATTTTCTAGCATTTCAATTCCTAGACGATGTGGGATTAATATCTCATTTGATTTTAAAATGCTAAGGCATCTCAATATATACTACTCCATTTCCTAGCATTTCAATTCCTAGACGATGTGAGATTAATGTCCAATTTGGTTTTCAAATGCTAAGACCTCTCAATATATACTATTCAATTTCCTAGCATTTCAATTTCTAGACGATGTGGGATTAATATCCCATTTGATTTTCAAATGCTAAGGTCTCTCAATATATACTAAATGGAAAGCTTTCTTGAGAAATTAAGGAGCTATGAAAAGTCTTAGTTAATGAGTCATTTGGCGGTGATTAGGCACCCTAGGCGTGACCTAGGCGCGCCCAACACAAAGAAAGTTGGTGTTCACTAAGGAGTCAAAGGCCCCAAAATTTATACTACTCCATTTTTTAGCATTTCAATTCCTAGACGATGTGGGATTAATATCCCATTTGATTTTCAAATGCTAAGACCTCTCAATATATACTACTCAATTTCCTAATATTTCAATTCCTTATTCCTATACGATGTGGGATTAATATCTCATTTGGTTTTCAAATGCTACGACCTCTCAATATATACTAAATGTAAAGCTTTCTTGAGAAATTAAGGAGCTATGAAAAGTCATAGTTAAGGAGCCATTTGGCGGTGATTAGGCGCCCTAGGCGCTCCCAACACCAAGAAAGCTGGTGTTCACTAAGGAGTCAAATGTCCCAAAATTTATACATCAAGAAAGCTGGTGTTCACCAAGGAGCCAAAGGCCCCAAAATTTATACTACTCAATTTCCTAGCATTTCAATTCCTATGCGATGTGAGATTAATATACCAATTGATTTTCAAATGTTAAGGCCTCTCAATATATACTATTTCATTTTCTAGGATTTCAATTCCTAAAAAATGTGGGATTAATATCCCTCAGATTTTTTAAATTTTATTTCGAGTTATTAAAGGGGGTGTATTTAGTAAATAAGTAATGAATCTAATTCCTATTTAGTTTCGGTTCTAGTTTGAGCGGGAAAATAGGAAATGTGCTGAAGTGCTTTGCACTTCAGTCTTTATATAGTTATAGATAATAATAATAATAATAATAATAATAATAATAATAATAATAATAATAATAATAATAATAAGCAGTGTTCAGTTTAGAAATAATAATAGTAAAAGTAAAGTAGTAATTTTTGGGTAAGTAGTATTTTATTATGAGGCGGAGGGAGTAATAATAATAATAATAATAATAAAAGAAATGTGGGACGGATTTGGTTGAGAAGTTTTACTATTTGTAGTCCTGAAAACATTTGATATGAATATATTAATGACCTTCATTGCCACTCATGTTTTATGGTGAATTAATACCTGTGATGTTTATTAATGGAAAATCCTTGAATCGCCTAGGTGGTTTGAATTGGTTCTACTAATCATGTTAATATCATAAAGTGGGACAGATTTGCCAAGCACATAGCATGATATTAGTAAATTGATTATACTTAAAGAATTCATAATAAAATTGGTAGGAGTTAAAAATGTATTAGAATAAGTTGAATTAAGATTTGGTGATTGTGTTGTTGTTAATGTGAAAGGATAAGAATAATTTAAGGTTAAAGTTATAATGGTTGTACGCCACTTTGGGTATATTTTCATTGGATGAAATTGAGTAAAATGGGTTTTAGAAAAATGGAGATTTAAAGGAGTTGGGTTGTTTGTGAAATGGTAAGGAAATGGGTTCATACTTGTGTTATGGGTTAATGAATTGGTAGGAGTTATTGCATGGCAATTGAATCTAGATTATGATGTTAAATTAGTGTTGAGTATGTAATGGTTTGGGGTTGATATTGTGTTTGTTTGGTGTTGATTTGTATCAAGTAAAACAGAGTAAAAGTTGGTATTTGTCAATTTGGTGTAGTGTTGAAGTGGTTGGGAAATTCTGTTCTGAATTCTGCACAGGGGCACGAGTCGTGCTCAGGGGCACGACTCGGGCACGAGTCGTCCCCTGGAGTTTGAACTAAGTCATTCCTTGTGGGGGGACGCTAGGTTCTGGTGGGGTGAAAAAGGGGTACGAGTCGTGCCCTGGGGCACGAGTCGTGCCCTCTCCTGCAGTCACTGAAGTTGTTTTCAAGGCTTGGAAACCAATTCAAACAAGAACCAACTTGAACACTCTTTAACTAAGATTAAAGTAGAGTATTTTAGCTACTCAATGATGTCTTACTTGGTTAAAATGGAATTTTGGAAGGGGTTTAAATATTGATTGGAAAATGATTGACGGCCTTGAATTGTAACTTAACCAAAGTGAATCAAACTTAGTAAATTGAACTTGGACCTTTATAGAAGTTAATTATTGTTGTATATTGAGCATGTAGGGCTGGTTGGTTATATGTTGTGCCTTACGTGAAGTCATCTACATGGTTTATGATTGTATTATATCCTTGAATGTTATTATAAAGGTGTAGACAATATGTGTTGCACTGTTGATAATTGTTTAACATCTTTATGATATACTTGATTAGGGTTCCCTACTTTGGAATCCTAGGTCTACTTGGTTCAAGGATTGTTAGCCTTAGTGCTATTGTTTATGGATACTTGTTATCAATTGTATCATTGTGATATGTTATATGGGTATGATTCCCTACTTTGGAATCATCGAAGATTGTAAGCAAGTATTAAGTACTGTGCTTTTAATTCAAGTCCAGATGGTGCTTGAATTGGGCAGTGTTACGGGACTATAATAGCACCCGAGCCGAGTTCGTTATAGTCCGTACTCTGGTTCCCTGTTTGCCCAGCCATAGGCCATGGTTTGGGAGTAGTGGACTAGCTCAAGAGGTAGTCTAGTTGCACTATTTAGGATATGACTTTGTGTCATAGTCCTGTTTATTGTGGTTACTATGATTTGGTTCCGGAACCGTTTCTTCAGCGGATGATGCTGCTCGGATCGTGATATCCTTTTGAGGATTAAACCTTGGCTCAGTATCCTTCTCAGTGTTACAGTATTTCACTTATGTGTTTATATATATATCTTTCTTTATGTGGATAAGAATGTGATATATATATGATGATTAGTTGTTATATGCTTCCCTAATGTGATCGCATATCATATTGCTGCATATATAATAGCTTGCTGGGATTTTATCTCACCCCGTCCTTTTACTGTTTTTCTTAGACCAGGGTAAGCAAAAGATTGTGCTACGTTGAGCAAGGGGAGGACGTCGAGTTGGGTATGTAACTTGGGAAAGTATAGTGTATTGGTGGCATTAAGTAAATGTATTCCCAATAGGGTAGTATAACTGAGATTTGGACAATATGTCATTAAATTGGGTAATGTTAGTGATTGTAAATATGATAAATGAGAATAGTAAATTTGGAATTATATTTCTTAAGTTTGAAATGGTTTGAAAATGTGGTGTGTGAATTTAAACTTGATATGGTTATTTTCGGTTAGTTTAGAAAAGTTTTAAGTTGAAGCAGGTTTTGTATATTCAAAATTTAAGAAAGGACATTTTGAAAGTTTTGAAGAAATTATGACGTCTTCCGAGCGTGTCCCGGACGTGGGGCCAAGTAGGTCCCCGATTCGGGGCGCGACATATCACATATCAATATTTACATTCATCTTTTAACAAGTTTGAATTCAATCAACAAGGTCTCCTTTGGGAAATAAGCATGTTAATTTTGTCCAAAATTGTTAAGGATATAATTAATCGGAAACAAAAGGCCTTAAGGTAATTTCTGAAAATTTTAAATGGTAAAGAAACAAACGAATTTTATTAATAAAAGACAATATCCTTTTGTTCTACCCGTCCATTCTTAAAGTTTGACAACTCTAAGAACCGTCGAAGCGCGACTGGTGTCCAGATACTATAATTTATTAATAAATTATCAAAATTCGGGGGACAAAATAATGTGTACTTTACTAAAAAAAATGAATGAAAATTGATCAAAATAGCAAAATATTGAAAAATTGAAAATCTGGCCAAAATTGAGTCATGCTCGGCCGAGTCAAGGAAGGTGCTCGGCCAAGCAAATCTCTCCAGAGAACATCCCTTTCTGGTCCCTTACGCTCGGCCGAGTCTTTAGAGGTGCTCGGTCGAGCCCTTATGGGTGCTCGGCCGAGCACTATCCTTGACTCGGTCGAGCATCATGACCGTTGGATGGCGCTCTTTCAAAATTTTTCAAACGATGTGCTGGTACAAATGATGTGCTTGGCCGAGTCAAGGGATGTGCTCGGCCGAGCATACCCTGAATATCAGATTTTCCAGGACAACATCCAATTTTTCACATTTAGACTATCAATTCTTAACTTAATGGTGAATAAATATTCAACCAAAGCAAGTAGATCCGCATACTCACATCACATTTTTAAATGCGTGGCTATGCATATGAACAAACTCACAACGCATCCAAGGATGGTGGCTATGTTCAAAAAGGGATAATCTTACATTAAGAATTGAAAGTCTTGTGAGTAAATTTATAATTTAGAAGTAACATAATACTCTAGAATCTTAATTAGAGTATGATAATTCAAGAACACATGATAAACATAGAATCTTTTCAAGAATTAAAAGCATAAGGCTTTACTAGAAACTCAAACTCAATCTAGTATATGAGTAGGCTCTGATACTAATTGTTGGAACATAAACGATCCATTACCCATGAACCGACTCATAACTAGATTAAGAAGAGAAGGAGAAGAAGAAGAAGAATAAGACGGAAGCGTGTACCTTGTGATTCCATGTTTGTTCTTAGTCTTGTTCTTGTTCTTGAGTAAAGAGGATGAAGTAAGAAGATAGACTTCAAATTAGGGAGGAGTAGATCTTCTAAATGATGAGTGCCCTTTAATCTCTTTAATCTTCAATTACTTAGGAAGAGTTTTGACTGAATGAGAATAATGTAACTAGTAGATTCATAGGCTTGATGGATAGGCCTTTATATAGGAATCCAAGGGGCACTTCATTTAGGGACTACACCTATTGATATATAAGATATTACCATTATGCCCATCATTTAATGGTATACTTATATTATGGAATTCTACATATTATGTTGAGTTCTATACTTTATACCATATATTATAATATTGATCATTATATTATTAAGTATTTATATGTTATATTAATCCATGTTCTTACAACAACATCTTGGGAAGAAGTAGAGTCAACATTTTGAGAAGGATTTCCATGAATTGTATTATATTCGTTAAAAAGAGACACTAAATCATTTTTTGTAGTAGCAACAATATTCGACGGAGTTTCATTATCACCGTCACCTTCGGGGTATAAATTCAAATAATAAAAAGCTAAAATGTACTCCAACTCCTCTAATTTAATACGGGGATCTAATACTTTTGCAACCAAAAATAAAGACGGAATAGTGGCAAAATATTTAATCCACTTTTGCCTCATGGAAAAAATGCAATCTTTTAAAACATAGCAATATTTTAAATTATTAAAACTAGTAACAATTGCAACACATTGCTCAAGAATTAAAATGGAAGTTGGATAATAAACTCCCAATAATGTCAAAGTAGCGGTGTTAAAAATCTTTAGCAATTTACACAAGTTAGTGCATGCATTCCATTGATAAGCAAATAAAGGTTGATTATTACCAAGTGTAGCAAAAAAATCCATAAGAAGCTCTTTATACTCAAAACCATCTTTTAACATTTTATAGGTGGAATTCCACCTAGTTGGAACATCGGAAGTAAAATATTTGTCACCAAGATTTTGATTTCTTAAAAACTTAATCCATTTTTTTGTAACACTATTTCTTCTAGAAATATATTCAAGAGCCCCTCTAATTGGGGAAACATGTTCTTCTAATGCATGCAAACCATCTTTAACACATAAATTAATAATATGACATAAACATCTAATATGAAAAAACTTACCACCAAATGACGGTTGACAAACTCTAATCAAATCCGGTAAACTAGCGATATTAGCACTAGCATTATCAAAAGAAATAGTAAATATTTTATTCGTAATCTTATATTTAAAAAAAAAAAATTCACGCAACTTTGAACAAATTGCTTCGGCGGTACGGGGGATCAAAATTTTCATATGCAATTAATCTTTTTTGGATAGTCCAAGAATAATCTAGTAGTGGTGGTAGTGGTAGTAGTGGTAGTAGTGGTGGTGGTGGTGGTAGTAGTAGTAGTAGTGGTAGTGGTGGTGGTAGTGGTAATGGTGGTGGTGGTAGTAGTGGTTGTAGTGGTGGTGGTGGTAGTGGTAGTAGTGGTGGTGGTAGTAGTGGTGGTAGTGGTAATGGTGGTGGTGGTGGTGGTGGTAATATTTGATATTCGCTGTTCAAAAGATATATATTCATTTTAAAAATATAAACTACAATTAAAAAATATAATTAACTTATTAACATTTTAAGAATGTCACATATTTTTATCGTATTTGGCTTTACTTCATTTACATTTGAGGTAAACTTAACAATTAGGTATTAATAAACATGTATTAGACTGTATATATTAAAAAAAAAAAATCCGTCGCTATTTCAAAGTAAAAAATATTATTGAAATTTCCGTCGTTAATTCGTCGGTAATTGAATAAGAAATAATATTTATTTTTTTAAATTTTATATAGCGACGAAAAAACATCCGTCGGTAAATATTTTAAATAATCCCTCGCTAATCCGTCGGTAATTAATAAGAATTAATATTTATTTTTTTTTACTTTATATAGCGAGGGAATATATCCGTCGTTATATTATTTTCAAAATTTCGTCGTTAATCCGTCGCTAAATGAAAATAAAATAATATTTTTTTATTTTTTCAATTCTATAGCGACGAAATACATCCGTCGGTAAAAAAATTGCAATCCCTCGTTAATCCGTCGGTAAACCGTCGGTAAAAAGAGGCGCAATTTTTTGGCGCCAATTTTACGACGAAATAGTGAGGGAATAGTGTCCGTCGTTAAATCCGTCGTTTTAAGTTGTCGTTTTCAGCTTTTTATTTTTTATCCCTCGCTATTCCCTCACAAATCCGTCGCTATTAGCGACGGATTTGTGTCCGTCGCTAAAATCCGTCGCTAAATGACAATTTTCTTGTAGTGACCACCTTATGAATATCACGTACGAGAGTCGAACGTGGTACTCTTGAGGCGGCGGGATTTAAAGAAAGTCGTATAAATCTTTCATAAAATTCATCATCCGCAAAGTTAAAAGCAAGTCCTTTAACACAAACAAATTTGGTCAATTCTTGCCTATAAATGACCTTATTAAATTTAAATAGGACGGAAGACGAACCTTGGGTGGTGGTTGGAGCTAATTGAGTTTGATCACTCGAAATGCCAAGTTTATCCGGATGTTGTGTGCATGTGTGAGCGTTAAGTGACCCATGCCCTCCACCCTTCGTAAATGGGTAGGATTTCGGACAATAGTTGCAAGTCACTCGATAATAGCGGTCGTCATCGGGATCAATTATTCTCTTTTCGAAAATGAATTGTAAAAGTGTCGGACGTAGGGGCACGTGAACGTGGCACCGTTGGCGGTTGTTCTTGTTCTTGTCCCCGAGCACGACCACCTCGAGCTCGGCCTCGGCCTCGGCCGCCCCTACCCCTTCTACCACTTTCAACAACATTTTCATCCACATCTTGCTCATTTAGTGTAAATGGTTCCGCAAAAAATTAGGATTCTTGTTCTTTATAATGGGAGGAAGAACCAACAACTTCCTTGCCTCTTCGAGAAGAAGACATTTTATTTTTCGCTAGAAAACTGACTGGAATTCGAAAAAAATGCTAACTTTTGTTAAAAAACTAACTGAAAATCTTTAAAAAACTGACTGAAATTTTAAAAACTAACTGAAATTCTGAAAAACTAATTGAAACCTCTAAAAAACTAACTGAAAACTCTAAAAAACCAACTGAAATTCTGAAAAAACTAACTAAAAACTCTAAAAAACTAACTGAAAACTCTAAAAAACTAACTGAAATTCTGAAAAACTAACTGAAAACTCTAAAAAACTAACTGAAACTGAAAAACTAACTAAAAACTCTAAAAAACTGACTGAAAACTTTAAAAAACTAACTGAAAATTCTGAAAAATTAGTTGAAAACGTTAAAAAAAACTAACTGAAAACTCTAAAAAATTAACTGAAATTCCTAAAAACTAACTGGAAATGTTAAAAAATTGACTGAAAACTCTAAAAAACTGGCTGTAATTCTCGAAATAGAAAAAAAAATTCGTTAAAAAACTAACTGAAAATTGTAAGAAAACTAACTGAAACTGAAAATTGAATATAAGGAGATTATGAGAGAGGCTTAGGAATTAGGATATTTGAGAGTAGATAGAGAGAGAGAGTAAAAGTAGAGAAGTAAGGTGAAAATGAAATGGTGGGAAGGATGGAGGTGATATTTATAGGGTTGTTTTAAAAAAAAAAAAAATTAATTAAAAGGGGAAATGGGGGTGTTTGGGGATCGAGATGGGAGGGAGAGGCCGGGGCGGCTGGGCGTGGCCGGCTTGGGGGTACATCACTACAAGAAAAACAGCTTTTAGCGACGGAAAAATCCGTCGCTAAAAGCCTTATTTGCGTCGCTAATGCTCTTTACCGACGGATTACCGACATATTTTTTCCCTCGCTAAAACCCTCGTCGCTAATATTTAACGACAAATTTTTATGCCCGTCGGTAATTTAGTGAGGGACCAATCCCTCACTAATTGATTCCAAACCGTCGCCAATAATATTGATTGAACGACGAATTTATGATAATTTGCGAGGAAATAATCCGTCGTTAATGTTTAAAATCCGTCGCAATAATGGAAAATTTATTAATGGTTGACGACGAATTAACAAGGTATAGCGATGGAATAATCCGTCGTTACTGGGAAGGGAAGGCGGGCCAGGCGGCCAGGCAAGTGGCCGTTGGAGGCTTGGAGCCGTTGGGAGTCAAACTAGCCGTTGGAAGCCAATGTAGCCGTTGGAGGATTAAATTCAAAATTCAAATTTGGCCGGTTAGGCGGTTACGGTTTTTTAAATCCTTAACCGTAACCGAACCGGTTAACCGCCGATTTCGGTTAAGCCGGTTACGGTTAACCCTGTTGACGGTTTTGATCGGTTAGTTGACCGGTTAATAACCTCTGGTTAGCCGGTTCCGGTTAAATTTTGGACACGTCTAAGTGATTTGTAGGAATCTTTCAGGGAGAAAAACCAACAATATGTGTATTTTCTGGAGTTCCGTCATCCTCCTGAATACTGAAAGTCATCA
The DNA here is from genome assembly GCA_022495995.1 of Adenophora triphylla var. japonica. NCBI lineage: Eukaryota > Viridiplantae > Streptophyta > Magnoliopsida > Asterales > Campanulaceae > Adenophora > Adenophora triphylla. The sequence continues at coordinate 130,567 of JAFEMH010000619.1, read as the reverse complement.
TGTATTTATAAGGGTTTTAGGAGATCAAAGTGGATTGGGATTCCTCCCAATGAAGCTTCCAGAACTCTAAGATTGGTAGAGACCCGGATTTGATGATATTTATCAAGAAAAGAGGTTGAAATCGACAAGAGAACTGATTCTGCACTTCTGCGGAAGCTCAGTCTCGCGCGAGACACGCCATATCCCGCGTGGGACAAGGCTGATCAAGGACAATCTTGTCCTCCCCTTGTTATCTCGTATGCAGTTTAGTCCAAACTAACGGTCGTTAGTTAAAACTCAACGCAATATGACGAAATGGTGGATTTTTACTCCAAAACCAAAGGCGAGACTTAGTGTGGTGTAACTCTGTCACGATAGGTTAAGAATGGGGTATCTACAGAGCCCCTCGATGACAAGTCTTATGGAAGAAGTCATGTCGTCTATAGGAAAAACATCATTCTGGACATCGGGATGGTCGTGTCGCACGGCTGCCTACGTATCTCTATCGGATAATCATACCAAAACATAGTTCGACTCCAAAATACTAAAAGGCTGTTTTACGTATTTTTGAAAATAATTTTTGAAAATCAAATTTGAAAGGAAAAGGTAAGATCGTAGTGAGGAATCAAGGACTTGACCCAATTTCGAAAATACCCGATTTGTTGATGAAGTTGCTGAAGTGCGTCGCCCGAGGTTTCTAACGTTACCGTTGTTTGAGTGCTTTCGAACCATGGATAAATTCATACTGAGGAATCAAGGACTTAACCCAATTCTGAAAGTATCCATTTTTGATGATGCGCTGCCCGAGGTTATTGACGTTGCCGTTGTTGCCGAGGTCACGGACTTTAAAGTTGCTGAGGTCACAGACTTTGTTGACGTTGCCAAGGTCACGAACTTTGAATTTTGCTACGGTCACAGACTTTTTTGATGTTGCACCTGAGGTCACAAGTGTTGTTGTTGTTGTCGAGGTCACGGACTTTGTTGTCGTTGCTGCCGTCACAGACTTTGAAGTTGTCGGTTGAGGTGGAAGTTCTGTCGGCTCCTGTAATGCAAGGATATATCCATGCTGGTCTCGGATGGACCCGAATGATTCTTACCTTTCTGTACCTGTTAGCACATAAAGATTCCAAATAGATTTTTCGGATTTAAGTTGTTTGACTAGACTTATGCGGTGATGTCCACGTCTGTTCGTGTAAATGTCCGGTTAGTCATTTTGGTGGTGAGTTTATGTATGAGTATATGGCATATGGCCATGTAGGGACATTTGTATGGATTTATACTTGAGATGGGTGGACTATATGAGCGAACTTGTGTTTGACAAGTTGGGACCAAATTAGGTTTATGCAGAATCTATTGCTAGTTAGCGAGGTTATCTCGTGCGAGAGTACCGTACTGTTTCTTCATTGTTGTAGAATTTCGATGAGTAACCTTGTGTGAACACATCTAGGCCTGTTGCGAATCTTCATTATTAATTCTCCCTTGAGTCGTGTCTCTAGGAGGTAAACGACTACAAATCTGTCGACTGTCGAAATGGCTTTATGTCCAAGTCTCTTTCCTGTCTCAAGCCCCAAGTTTCTTGAATGTGGTAGATGACTTTGTGAACAGGCTTGTGAGGCTGCTCTTTTGATTTGAAGATGATCGAAGAAGGCTCTCCTTGTTGGTTTGATTTGAAGAAGATCGAATGATGTTCGATGAAAAAGGTTGAAGAAAAGTCTCCCTTTGTCCTTGATTTTTTTTTAGTGACGCATCCTGGTTTTTGCCTAGACCGCCCTTTCGAGTTTTCAATCTAGCGGGCATCTCTTTTGCGTCTTTTTTAACATAGTATGTTAACTTGAAGAGAACTCGGTGAAGAAAGTCTTACTGAGGAGAGAGAAATGAGATCTCAAGTTAGTTGAGGAGAGACGGACTCTATTCTTTGGAAGGTGATCCAAGCATTGGCTCTTTGGAGAAGTGTATTCTCTAATGATGAGAGTGAGAAGCAAAGAGGAAAGCTCTTAATGCAGATTTGATTATTTTGAAGAGTTGAAGTAGAGATTGACTGGGGGAGGAAAGGTTAGGAAGCCCTAGTTTTGATGCTTGGATTTCAAAAGTGTGTATGAGAGTGGCTAACAGGAAGCCTCTAGACTCAACAAGAAATGCTACTTGGCTCAAAGATCTAGAAAAGTTGTTTTACCTTTTAATGAACTGTGCATCATCTAGAAATTTCTAAATAAGTTTGAGAAGAAAGCCAACCATTAGCATGACTTAAGGGTAAACATTTTTCTTGATACTGAAAGTCTTCTTCACTTGTTGTAAGAGGATGTTGAGTAATCTTCATTTCTTTTGCTGGTATCACTTGACTCCTCTTCTTCGTGGGAGAGTTCTTCATGCCTTTGAAGTTTAACCTTTGTTGTGGGGGTGATGAAAGCTTGAGAGAGTTTTTTTTGTCCTCTCAAAGCTTTGAATTGAGTAGCCCCACTCTTCTTGGAATGAAGGTTGACAGCATCACCTTTGGCTTTCTTCGTTTGTTGACCTTTGACTTTCAGTAGGGGTAATGTTTAGCCCATAAGCCTTCTAATAATAATTTTCTTCTTAAACTCGTTTAGAAGTTTCTATTTCTGCGATGATTTAGGGAATGGGGGGTCCATTATTTTGCATGAATTAAATGATACTCATGAGGTAGAACAACCTTAGGGAAATTGTTTAGGAAAAGAAAATGATTTTGATTAATGGAGAAATTAAAACAGACTCGATAGTTTAGATGACACAAACTATAGGAGGTGAGAAATATTAGAAAGACAGAACGACTCTTCGAGTTCATACTTGAAATTTTAAAACCTAATCTACTTCTATCAAATGAGAAAGGGAGAGGATAATTGTAGCCCCAAAGTGGTAAGTGTAGATTTTTTCTTGGAGCTTCATCTTCTTCATGTATTATGAGGGAGAGAATTGGTGATGATGTTGGGGCGTTCTAACTCTCCATTGTCAAAGAGGTCTTGGATGATGTCCTTCAAGTGGTGGCAGGTGTTGGTGTCGTGGCCAGTGAAATTGTGGTACTTGCAGAATAAGTGATGAGCATGATTAGGCCCCATATCCCTAGGAGGACCACCTTCCCTTGGTTTGATCTTTTCATTCTTGACAAGCACATCGAATAGTTATTCTTAAGTGATTCCATCAAGTTTGTCATATTGCCTCTTTTTCTTTTCGGGAGGAGGAACATCAGAATACTTGCCGGTATTGGAGCGGTTGAATGCAATAGCGTTGACTGAAGCATCCTTACTCGTGGTGAGCTTGTTGTAGCGAAAGGTACTTTCCTTCTTTTTACTTTTTAGGAAGTTATCAATCCTAATTCTGGACTCATGAAGTTCATTGAATCTAGGAAAGTAATTGCTAGAGAGCTTCTCTTGAAATTCATCACGGAAGCATTGGAGGAAGATGTGGATTTGCTCTTTGAGAGTAGGTCTTTCGACAATTTCAATAAGTTTGAGTCTCCATCTTCTAGCAAAGTCAGCAAAAGACTCATTTGCGTATTGCGTGGTTTGTTCAAGATCCCTCCTAGTAGGGCAGTAAGTGGAGTTATCTTCAAACTGCCTTTGGAAGACTAAACATGCAGACGACCAGTCAAGCCTTGTAGTCATATGAAGAAACATGTACCAATCCCTTGCAGCACCCTCCAAAGTTTGAGGAAAGCATTGGGCCAAGATTGTGTTATCAATGGCCATTGAAAGCATAGCCCAAGTGTAGGTCTCAACATGAGCTCGAGGACAAGTAGTGCCATTAAACTTGGCAATATCGGGTGTCGTGTACTTGCAAGGAAACTTGGTGATGGATTGTTGAAGAGCATCGGGATCAAATGGGACGAATGATCCCTTTGAAGTGTCAAGGGTTGCAAGTTTCTTTTCTAGGTAGTTCTTATTAGCATGGTTACCGAGCTTAGTAGTTTCATCACTACTTTCCTTCTTGATCTTAGTACTCTTGGAGATATGTCCCTCATCATCGGAGGAGGATGAGGAAGAGGATGAATTGGATTCTTCCTCTTTCTTGCTTGGCTTCTTGGTTTTCTTATTCTTCTTGGGGTAGGATTCCTCTTCATCGGAGGAGGATCCCTCTTTCTTCTTTTGCTTTCTCCCTTTCTTGACTTTCATATCGTGGAGCTCTTGCATGAGGGCCGCCATTTGGGCATTTTGCTCACTGATTTTCTTACTTTGTTCATCTAATCTAAGCAGGGCTTCGATGAGTTCGTCCTTAGCTTCCTTGATTTCAGTTTCGGTGACAGAAGGAGAAGCAGACATCGTGTCGAGCCTTGGCGATGAACCTAGATGTGTAGCAACCGTGTTAAATCATGATCGAGTCCCAACAAGTGGGCTGAATAGGGTGTATGAAGGCTTGAAGGTTTTGGCCAAAACACGAAAAGACCAAACACTTGTCTCGCGCGGGACATGCAGTTTCGCGCGGGACAACACCACGGGAAGTCACACTTTTTTTGATTTTAATCCTAATTTTGGTCGGACGGAAAATCCGTTTTGGGGGTTTCTAACATTCAAAATCCAAACCTAGGGACCTAGGGGTCGAAGTCATCTTAAGTAACATCAAGTTTTGTGCAATAAATTTGGTAAGAAATTTTTCTCTTTAGGGACAAATTCGAATGGAGAATCATATGGACATTTTCGAAGGGACACATCCGAAGCGACAATTTATTGATTTCTTTTCCATGGATTATTGCACAAAACGATCTTGACAACTGATCACAAAGACTCCAAGATCAAACCGATCGGTCACGGAGTGTCCTAAAAAGTAAATCTACATGATATGTGGTTGATGAAGGGCTGGAAGGCTAGGCTCGCCGCGATATGACAATCTAGGTGGATTGAAGACGCGGAGTGAGATGATCCAACTTCGGAGAGACCGGGGACTAGGTGGTTATTGTCATCTGTCCTTAGTGTGGGTCCCGGGTTAATCAGGGTATGTAGTGCAATGACAGTTATATCATGATGTGTGTGTGTGTGAGAGTCAATTCTAGGTGATAGAGTAAAATAGAGAGTTTTTTTTAAAACAAACAAAAAACAGATAATGGTCACACCAAGTGGTTGCCTATGTTTCTTCCAAATTAGGAAGACTCAGGCCGTCGTAGTTCCACGTAAAGGAGAGAGAGAGAGAGAGAGAGAGAGAGAGAGAGAGAGAGAGAATGAATTAATTTAAATTACAACTCCCGAATCCTCCATGGATCGGACTTTAATCAAAAACCAATCTCACGCAGTTTAAATAATAATCAATTACTTAAATAAAATAAACTACCGAGGCTTTGTCTCGCGCAGGACAAAGGATTGTCTGGTGCGAGACTAGCCTGAAACTGAATAAAAAACGTTTTTTTTAAATCCCCCTTAATTGATGCAAGTCTAAGCCACTTTAATTTCAAATAATCTCCAGCAGAGTCATCAAAACTGTAGCAATGCGATTTTTTGATGAATAACAGAGTCGCCACTTATTATTTATTTAGAAAAACAATAAGAAAAACCTTTTTGAAAAGATTTGAGTTCGGGGCTTAAGTGATGGATTTGGAAGATCAAGAAGCACCGCATCCACCCAATTCGGAGATCGGTCTTGCTTAAGGGGGATTGTCAATTTAAAACGATATTTAAATAAGAACAAACAAACCCTAATTAATTTCTTAATTAGAAATGTCGGGTTGTATGCTTCGAGATCACCTCCATGGATTGAAGGAACTTTAGGCTAACCCTTTTGATGGGGTTACACTACTATAAAAGCAATTAGAGAGGTTGAGAAGAAGAAAGTAAAAATATAGGAGTTTACCTTGTGTCTAGAGAGTATTTGATTTAGAACGTGGTTCTAAGTGTTTTCTCGGTCGAAAAATGATTCGGACAGAGTTCCGCCTTGATTTTAGGCTTGAGCCTCGAAGTTCGTCAATCAACAAGGTTGAGAGACGAATTTGGGTGCTTGTTTATGAGTGATTTGTAGGAATCTTTCAGGGAGAGAAACCAACAATATGTGTATTTCTGGAGTTCCCTCATCCTCCTGAATACTGAAAGTCGTCAGGTATTTATAGGGGTTTTAGGAGATCAAAGTGGATTGGAATTCCTCCCAAGGAAGCTTTCAGAACTCTAAGATCAGTAGAGACCCGGATTTGATGATATTAATCAAGAAAAGAGGTTAAAATCGACAAGGAAACTAATTATGCACTTCTGCAGAAGCTTAGTCTCGCGCGAGACACGCCATGTCCCGCGCGGGACAAGGCTGATCAAGGACAATTCTGTCATCCCCTTGTTATCTCGTATGCATTTTAGTTCAAACTAACGGTCGTTAGTCAAAACTTAACGAAAAATGACAAAATGGTGGATTTCTTCTCCAAAACCAAATGCGAGACTTAGAGTGGTGTAACTCTGTCACGATAGGTTCAGAATGGGGTGTCTACACATGTATTATCGATTTTTAACATTCGTTTTTTCAATGATAAAAAACTATCAATTTAATTAAGTTAAACGAGGCATAATTTTAGATATCAGATGTCAGATAAGTTAAGTACCTATTTCGTTCCCAACCTATAGTCACTTTTTCGTTTTCGTACTAAATGTAATTTTTTTTTCGTTTTTCCCCTCTACCTCGTTTTTTGTTGTTGATGTCGTCCTTTCGTCAGTTGACCATCCATTTGATCGTTAAAAATTGCCATGTGGCATGCCAAGTTTTTAAATGCTGAGTTGCCCTTAAAATTTTAGAAAATAAGCTGAGGTGAAAGTATTAAAGGGTTAAAGTGTATAGTTTTAAACTATAAACCATTAAAATAACTTTTTAATATATTTTAAAAATAACAATAATCAAAAACCATTTTTTTCTGATTTGGCTGTAGCAATACAGTGTAGCAACACCTACATGCTGAATATTTTTTTGTATAAAAAATGAGTTTTAATGTCAATTGAAACTAACAATAAAATAATATAAAAACAAATTAAATTAAATAATAATCTATATTGAAAAATGTCAAAATATATCAATTACAATTACGTTATCAAAACAAATTACAAATCATCCTAGTTCTTCCAACACAACCACTACATATCACCGCCACCAACACCGCTGCGTATCACCGACCATCAACGCTACCCATCACCGCCGCTCACCACCACTGTCACCAATGTTACTGATTCAAAAGAAGATCTAGAAAACAAGAGAAACAAATACACACACGCACAAAATCACATATTTAATACACACGAACACGCACGCATAAATTTAACACACTCACAGAGATCTAACCCAGATCCAACATAGAGAAAGAGAGGGAGAGTGTGTTGAAAAAATAAAGAGAAAGAGAGATGAAGATGAGGCAAAGGTGACGTCTATCTCCTGGTTGTCGTCTTCTTCAATGGTCGGTGGATATGAATAAGAACACTAAGGGGTAGTGGCTACAGCCAAATCAACCAAATATGACCGGATTGTGAAGGATTTGGTCAAAATACGAACATTCCAGTCAAAATTAACGGCGGAAAAGACGATGTGCTAGAGAGAGAGCCGAAGGCCGGAGTAGAGCGTCGTCACCGACGTCGATTTAGCTTGACAAAGATGATATCCGAGAACATTATATTCGATTGAGAGAGTGGGAGACATCAGATCTGGTGAGGTGGAGTCGTGGAGGCGTCGACGGATGATGGCCGGAATGTAGGTCACCGAAGAAGAAAGGGGATGGAGGGGTTGGGGTTAGGTTTGGAGATAATGAGATTCACTGTGAGTGTGTGTGTTTTCTTAGAGAGATAAAAAAGAGATAAAATAAATTTGAGGAGAGGGAGTCAGGCTTTATATAGGGTGCATTTTCGCCATTTATAAATTTTATTAAATATGGGGTTTTAAAATGTGTAAGGGTATTATTTATATTTTTGACTCTAAAGTTATATTTTGTACACTTTAACTCTTTAATACTTTCAGCTCAGCCTATTTTCTAAAAGTTTAAGGCCAACTCAGCATTTTAATGACTTAGCATGCCACATGATAAAATTTAACAGTCAAATGGATGGTCAACTGACGAAAGGACGACATCAACAACAAAAAACGAGGTAGAGGGGGAAAACGAAAAAAAAAATACATTTAGAATAAAAACGAAAAAATGACTATAGCTTGGTGACAAAATAGATACTTAACTCTATGCCAGATCATTGTGATTTGCGACGCTATTATGTGAACTTTCATAATGGTCACAGTTAAGCATGTTTTGTTTTGAGTTCGACTCGAATCCTAGCCTCATCAGTTTAGACAAATTCATTTATACAATTTTTTTTATATAAATTATACAACTAAGTAAAATATGATTAAATTTTTATTATCCCTAATAAATCTTTGAATAATGTTAAGATTTCAATTTTTATGGTGAGAGAAACAATTTACTTTCATGACTTCAAAATTCCATATTTTAATATTAAAATAGCTAATGTACTACTAAAACTGTCGAATTAAATAAAAGGCATTTATCAAAAACTACTTTTGGAAAATGAATATTACAAAAAAAACTCGCACAAGTTGGATATTACAAAAAACTACTTTTCTTATTTATTTATTTTTTGCGTTTATCTGTCAAATAACTGATAAATGCATTTATCAGTTATAACTTATAAGCAACTAAATGTATTTATCAGCTATTTAACCAAAAAATCAAGCGCAAAATACTCTTTAAAAAACGGGTAAATGAATTTATGGCGAATGACATTTTGGGCCCCAAAGTTTAGGGGGTGTTACTAAGATGGGCCCCATTCTATTGCTAATTACAATTTAGGGTTCAAAGTTCATATTCTTCTGTTAATATTTTTGGATTTTTAATTGAAAATTTATAAAAACATCTATAATACAATACAGGACTGGTTTAACCGCCTCTTAGCCTGGTATAAAGAGGGGCTGAGATGGAATCTAGAAAACTTAATCCAACGGCCATACTCTGTTCAATTTTCTCTAACTACCTCTCATTCTCCCACGATCTCTCCCACGATGACTGGAACATTTACTACATTGACGTTAAACCTCTCCCCACAGTCATCACATTATCACAATCACTAACATTTAATTTATCCATACTCTGTTCAATTTTCTCCCATCTCAATTTTAATCTACGCCGAAACATTCAGCCTGTTGCTCCGATATCCATTTTTTCACTCTTAAACTGTAAGTTCATATCAATTTCTTCTCTGTTTCATTTGCTTTCATTTATTCGCTTAATGTTTTCCTTCAAAGATTTAACATTTGTTGGTTTTACAACTTCAATGAAATCAGTAGGATGAAAAACATGAAACAGGGGTCGCCCCTTACCTTTTAAATTGAAATGAAAGTATTACATCAATGAAATCAATGAAAGCGAAAATATAAATGGATCTTACTCAATAAAGGGGGACGCGTTGAAGGCGGGTGCGCATGACGAATTGAGGCGATTTGCGATCGAACTGGAACGGTTTGCGGCCGGATTGAAGGCGGCCGCGGATCGTGACGAATTCGACGGACGGAGTGGCGATTTGAAAACGACCGCAACTGCCATGCCGTATTCGCATCGACGTGCAAAGCTCGCGTGACTCATCGCGTCTTCTCCGATAAGCAATCCCAAATTGATACTCCGCCGGCAAATTTTGATGCGTCTTCGCTTCCTCCGTTGCTACAGGGCGACGATTTCTTCTGCCTTCCCTCGAATCCAAAAGGCCTCTTCCTCGCCCTCGGTGGGAGCCGAGCCGGCCGGAAGTTACCGCCGATCCAACGGGAGAGGGAGGGGGAAAGGGGAGGAGGTTTCGACAAGGGAGGAGGGTGGGTCGCCGTGATGCTCGGGAGAGAGAAGCACGGGATGAAGCGAGGGAGAGAGAAGAACGGGACGAATGCATATCCTTAGGATAGAGAGATTTTTCTTTCTTCTTCCGTTTGTTTGATTGTGTGTGGGAGAGAGATACTCCCTCCGTCCCGGAACAATCTTCACACTTTCCTTTTTGGGCGTCCCAAAACTTACTTCACACATTTAAAACTTACCTAAAATGGAAAGGAATCTTTACTATTCCCTCCACTCATTCTCTCTCCTACATTATTTTAATACTCACAACACCATTATAATTTACTATTCTCTCCACTCATTCTCTCTCCTATTTTATTTTCACACTCACAACACTTTCAATATAATACTCCCTCCTTAAAACCAGTGCAAACAGTGTTTGTGAAGTAAATTCCGGGACGGAGGGAGTATATATATAAATGATTCACATTTTAGTGTTTTTATTAGTAGCTTGCCCTTCGTTTTTTTTTCTGTTATGTACGAGCTTTGCTTCTGATGTTTAAAATATTGCGTAGAAGATCAGCCTATTAACTTCTCAAATATTAAAGCATTTTAAAATTTGGGGATAGAGAAAGAATATCTTTTTCTTTGTTTCTTTATTTGTTTGACTGTGAGAGAGATAGAGAGAGATCAGCCTATTAAAAAACAATTATTCAAGCATTTTTAAATAATATTACATAAATATTGAAGCATTTTAAAATCGTTTTTGAATTATGGGAATTATATAATTTGTACCGACGTATTTTTTATTACTAACATTGTATCAATATGTTCAATTTAATTTAATTAACAATTTAATTTAAAGTAAATGTATAATATAATGAGGACGATGTACGGCGGCAGAACTATCTCCAATTTTTTAACACGAGACTAGAGAGAGAGAGATAGAGAGAGAGAGATATAGTATTTAGGATCAATGCAAAAATAAAAAATAAATAAAAATAGAAGCATTTTAAAATATTATTCTGTGTACAACAATTTTTTTGAATTATGGTTATTATATAATTTTAACCTACATATTTTTTTTATCGATAAAATAATTTAAATTTAGAAATAATATCTTATAATTTTAAAATATTATTAACATTTTATCACTATGTTCAATTTAATTTAATTTAATTTAAAATTTAATTTATATTAAATCTATAACACAATAGAGGACAATATTAATCGCTTCTTAGCTTCACATAATCCATGGACAGTATATTCTTGAATTATCTGAGTTATTAGAATTGTTCAATAAATAAATGTAATTCAAATTACTCTCGACGTACCCTGCATGTTCGATGAAGAACCATAAGAAGGTTATTTTTTATTTGAATGTTGATTTAGATAGTGTTTTATACTATAGATTTACAAGTTGTGTTTATTTTTATAGGTTTCAAAAAAATGAACACTCAAGGAACATTGCATATTTATGGATATGGTGATTCGGCTCTAAGTGAAACAGTAAGTTAATATTTTACTATTGCTATTTTATTGTAAATATTTGTTTTTATCATATGTGATATGTGATATGTGATTGTGATAATAATGTGATTTTTAGATTGACATTTTGCGAAGAAACAATGTCTCGATTGTTATGCGAGAACCTTTTGAACACGATAAAATGATAAGGGTAAACATTTGATGTTAAATTAAGTTTTTTTATTACTTATTTACATTAATTAACGAATATATATATAGATTTTTTGACTAATATTTAGAATTCATTATTAGGATCAAAATCGACTATCCAACCTACCGACAGTTGCATTGCCCCCACTGGTATTTAATTCATTCCAGTTTAAATATTTATTATTGTTTCTTTATATTTATAATTTGATTTGAATACATGTAATTTAATTTTATTTATTATAATTCTATCAAATTATGTCAATTTACTTACCACTTCAATAATTATTTTATCATCATTCTCAAATATTTCAATCATATATTTGTAGTCATGGGATGAGTGCGTAAAAGAATATAGACGCTTGCACAAACCTCCGACAATGACTTGAAATGGGCATAATAAGGTATTATTATTATTATTTCTTTAATTATTATATTCTTAATTTAATAAAAATATATTGATTTCATTTTTTATTTATTTCAGGTGCTTTTACGTAAACGTACCTGGCCAATGCCTCGTTTCGATTGGCACAACATCTTTACTTCAAGTGGTTAAAAATCTATATGTTAATTAGATGTTAATTTATGTGTTATCTTTTGTAAACAACTTTATCGTGTTTTATAAACAGCTTTAAAATTACATTTAAAACATCATATATTAGACGCGAATTTCGGTTTCCCCACGTCTTTCTCTTTCCATACTCGTCTTCCTTTTCAGATCAGATTCGCGCCACGCACGGCTTATGTACTAGTATATTTACAAATTGCATTGTGAATTTTACATTCCTTGTACTATACTATCGGATTAAAATCCCATAGTATAGTGTGTTTCTATCGACATCGAATTATTGTTTCTTTTTCATCTTTTGATATAGTGTGATGTGAATCCTCCCCTATTTGTTATATTTATTTCTTTCTAGGTGGCGAATTATTGTTTCTTTCTATCATTTCATCTAGTGTGGTGTGAATCCTCACCTATTTGTTATATTTATTTACAATCCTTTCCTCTCTTAACTTCTAGGTCTCAAATCAATTTTACAATAACCTAAAAAAAGAAATGAAAGCAAGGGATAAAGGTATGATGACACATTGATTTTATCGAGACAAAATATCATCTACTCCCTCCGTCCCGCTGACTTAGGACTTTTTGCCATTTTGGGCGTCCCACCCGACTTAGGACGGCCCAAAATGAAAACCTTAAATCACTATTCTCTCCACTCATTCTCTCTCCTACATTATTTTAATACTCACAACACCATTATAATTTACTATTCCCTCCACTCATTCTCTCTCCTATTTTTAAATTACACTCACAACATTTACTTTTTCCTTAATTTCCGTGCCATTTCAAAAAATTTTAAGTCGGTCGGGATGGAGGGAGTATTATTTTTGTGTGCCATTAGTAATCAAATAACTACTCCCTCCGTCCCACGTTAGTTGAGACTTCTTTCCCTTTTGGGTCGTCCCACGTTAGTTGAGACTGTCCAAAATGGCAAAGGAATCTTCACTATTTACCCCACTCATTCTCTCTCCTATTTCACTTTTACACTCACAACATTCTCTCTCCTAACTATTCCTCCCACTCATTCTCTCTCCTATTTAATTCTTCATACTCACAACATTTTCTTTCACTTTTTCTCTCACTTACTTTTCCTTAATTGGTGTGCCCAAAAAGTTAGTCTCAACTAACGTGGGACGGAGGGAGTACATATTATTGATAATATTATGATGATATCAAGTATAATAACTAATAAATGTTGTTTTACTAGTGATATACAAAAATAATACAATAATTTTGAATTTGTTTTACTTTTTAGTTTTTACCTAAATAATACAATAATTTTGAATTTGTTTTACTTTTTAGTTTTTACCTACGTATGTGTGAAGCTTATCAAATTGAAGTCGATCCGTTTTAAGCAAATCCGGTTCGAATTCTTCTCTCTTACCCGGTTCGACATCTCAGCTTAATCAACCAAGGCGCAAAATCTTGATGTATCGGTCTACTTAGGGATGGCAACGGGTCGGATATGTTATGATCCGAATCCGATCCAAACACTATAAATCCTTTACCGAACCCGATCCGATACGAAGGTGTCCCATTCGAGCCCCGATCCGATCCGAAGCTTAAGGGGCTTGTTCTAATGAAATCAACACCTTTGATTTAAAAACCAAGCAAATTTACTAAAATTCCTAATTAAAAGCATAATATTTGCACATTAAACTGATTTTATTAAGTTATGCAAGCAAACTAACCTCAGAAGAAATGGATACTTACCTCTTATCCACACTGTTCTTGCTCTCTTTCTCATTGATGCTGATGTTGTTATGCTTCTTGTTCTTCCCATTCTCACTTTTATCATTCTCATTCTTTGAATTCAACCCTATTGGAGTGAAATTGATATTGTTGAGATTGAGAGACGATAGCGAAGAGAGAGACGAACGGTTAGAGAGAGAAATAGCAGAGAGGGAGAGAGCGAATAGAGAGAGAAAGAGAGGCGCATCTAAACGAATAGTTTAAGCGGATAGAGAGAGAGACATATATAAAAATTTTAGTTATATATCTATGTTATTTGGGATCGGGTCAGGTATCAGATCGAATCAGTAGTGGTACCGAACCCGATCGGATAATAAAAAATTGAAACCATATCCGAATTTTTCGGATCGAATCGACTTCGATTCAGATCAGGTTCGGTCAAATTGTCATTCCTAAATCTACTCCTAATATGCCCTCATTTCTCGCATTATTGACAAGATTGCCCCTCACTGTAACCACGTGGTAGCTTCTCAATTGTCCGTCACAAACCGAAGTCTCACAGTAGTTTGTTTGATTCACTTCAACACGTCCACCGAGAGCTCACGCTCAAAAGGACCCTTGGCTCCCACGTGTCCCCTAACATTGTGGGCCCCTAACCGAACCCTTTAAAACTTTCATTCAGCCCTAAGCGCCAAAATAAACACTCCCCCCCCTCCCTCCTCATCCTCGCCCCTCCTCTCTCTCTCTCCTCACTTTCTCACTCTAAAATCTAAAATACGCTATTGATTGCAAAAATTGCATCCGATCAAAAACCTCAACAAAACAGGTACAAAGAACCCTTAAAACCCCCAAATTAATCGCTCATTTTCGTCTCCATTTATTTGCAAATTCAACATGCATGTATGTTAAACCCCCCAATTTGTTCATATCATCAGTATTTTGACCTTCGTGTTTGATTTCAGTTGTTAATGATTAGTTGATTGATCACTTTGCGCACTTGAGCTGTTTGATGTTTTTCATGGATTGAACATTATTTGATTAGAGATTGTTTAACCTGCCTAATCTTTGACTTTTCACAATATTCGATTGTGTGTGCTGATCAGATTAGTCTTTAGTTGTGATAAGTGGGTGGAGAGAGGATCCAATTTGGTTTCTGATCTTTTAGCTCCGGAAAGGGTAAATATTGTTGGTATTTTCTCTTCAGGTTTTTCATTAGATTTTGTGTTTAGATAACTTTATTCGGTGTAAATTCCATCTAAAGTGGCTGCATTCATCGGATTTGTATGCATAGCTTGATTGTTGGAGGCTCATGTTTTCGATATTGGCTTCTAAATTTTAATTCTCGTTGATCATTGTGTTTTTTAGTCTTCTACTGCCTTTAGGGTTTTGTCAAAATTTTCTATTCCTTAGTCCAATTGAATTGTCTGTATTTGGTGATCGGAGATTTAGGGTTTATGTATAGCGGAAAATTGAACAGTGTAAAAAGAAATTAGACACCTCTGAAGAAGTAGATTATCCTGGCAGCGTGCTCATTGCCTCTGAACCTTGTTAGTGTGCTTTTTGTCGCCATATTTATCATGGAGTGCTTTATCAACTTCGGTCCACAGATGTTTAGTGTCATGTGTTTCTTGTGGACTTCTCTTTTATTGAATATTGTATTTTATAATCTATTCAGAATTAACAGATCAATGGGGTTCTGACTCATTTTTCATATTAAGTGAAGGAGCAACTGATCGATGGGGAATACCAGACCACACAATAAGGACAACCCCGCTGCCTTTACTTCTCTACAACAGAAAGATGGATTTGATCTCAACATTGGCCAAGATAATAGAGGAGGACTAGGAGGTACTTTTATGTCATTGCCAAATGCCTTGCTTACTGTTATTCCTCCTGTAGAGAGCATGCAGCAAGAGATTACCCAGACTGGTGGGAGGATGATGGCTGATTTCATGATGCACAATAGCTTGGAGAATCCCAGAATGGACACAATTTCCAAAATTATTAGTAGTAACGAGCTGAGAACTTGTAGTGTTTCTGATGTTCCATTTCCTGAATGCAACGTGAGAGGGGTTCTGCACTATCCCAATCAAGATTTTATGTCGAAGGCTCATAATGCAATGGATAGAGTTGGTTTCAATAGCATCCAGGGCCAGCCAACCAATAGAAACTTTATGCTCAGGAGGAATGCTGCTGGAGGTTATCAAATGGTGAGGAAAGCTGGAGTGGGAAGAAATAGTAATGTTAATCGCCCACAGACAAATGGAGATTTTGGTAGCATAGGGGGTAATTCATATATGATGTCACCCGCTCAGAACAACGGGCAACCACAATTAGGCAACCTTGCAAATGTCGATAAAAAGCAATTAGGACTTCATGAAAAATTTGATGAGAAGTTTGGTAGCTTAGGATACAGTGCATCATTGTTGCCCCTCATGCAAAACAGTGAGCGCACACACATGTGCGGCGTTGTCAAGGTCAGTGAAGATGGACTTGGGGTTCAAGAACAAATTGATGGGAGTTTTCTGAGTCTTGGAATTGGAGGTAATCAGACCATTTTTAAACCCATATATAGTAGCCGAGAGATCGCTAACAAATTGGAAGAAGCTGCTCCACCTTCACATGTTCAACAAAGTATAAGAACTTCCTCTAGTCCGGGGAAGAACTTGGATGCTGGTATTCCAAGCTTCCAAACAAATGCCGGGGGATTCCTAAATCCAATGCATGGTGCAGATAGCGAGACCTTGTCCAGCAATGCATTTGAAGCTATAAGTAGGGCAAATGGTGGGGCTGATTCAAGTCCACTTCAAGTTATGCCGACTCCACATTATGCAATGCAGCAATATATGCCTATGCCTGGCAGTAGAAATTTAAGCACTGTCAGTAACAGGAATGTAGGTTATACAGAATTAGATTATAGGACCTTGCAAAATAATCAGCCAGGACCATCATGGGAACTTGGCGGCAATTTAGCTGGGTTTGTCGACTGTAGACAAGTTAATTTTACTGGGTCAGCATCCGAATCTGCTAATCCTGCCATGATCCCTCCTCGGACACCTTTAGACATGCACAATCATTTTGTTTTAAGTGCTCAGAGAGCAGCAGAGTCCGCTGTGAATTCTCATTCTCTGACACTCGGTGGCAGCTCTACCAGGTCAAATCGTCCAGGTGAGCCACTCTTGTTGTTGCTCAGCCTTTAATTATGCTCTTATTTTTCTTTTGTTTTCCACTTATTGATTTCCGTGGTCCCGGAATGGGTTCATACAAGTTTGGGCTGTGCCACCTCACTTCTCCTAGCAGCTATTTAAGAATACATCACATAATAATAATAATAATAATAATAATAATAATAATAATAATAAATCATCAATATCATCATCACCCTGTTTTCCATTGGCACCTCCTATATCGTTTACATCACACTGTAGTAATTTAAGATTGAGTGCTTATTATAGAATTTGGGTATTACCAATATTTGAATGAATTTGGGCCATGTGATAGTCATCGTGCGCTCCTACTACCAACATGGAAAACTTCTTTTTGTAAAGAGAAGTGACAGGATGATTGATGGACGGTTGGATTATCAAAACATGCATTTTCCCTACAGTCAAATTGCAATAATTGTCTTAAGCGCCTTACAACTTACTAATTAGACCCTTTATTCCCTTTTGAATTGGTAAATTATTTGGACTTATGTTTATCAGCTGAAGAATTTCTAGAAAGATCTTGGTTATTGTGTCAGCATAATCAAAGGGCTGCTGTGAACACATTGAGATATCATTCTTCTCTTAGGTTTCCATCAAAAAATCTTGCAGACTTGAATAAGAGTTGAAGAAGAATGCAATGTACATTAGTAAACAGTTGGCGTTTATTAAGATGCTATTGAGATTGTTGTCCTTTACTCTGCATGAACTAGTAGCCGTCCTCTTCTTGTGTTTGTCAAAAGACTCAAACCACACAAAAGAGAGTAAGTGAATTGAAATCCTGTCCATTAGAGGTTGCAAAGGCGATCGCTACCCTGTTAGCTAGAGGTTTTAGAGGTGATCACTGTCATTAAACCAAATAAAAGCATCTACTATTTTAACTTGGTGGTAATCACGATAAAGAGGTCGTGTATTGATCAGATAGTTTATCTATAGCATAACAATTTAGAAATATACTGGCAACAAGTTTGGACAATCTATACCAGTTCATAGTTGTTAAAGGCGAAATGTGAGAGGCGGGCGAGAAGTTCCTAGAAAAGGCGAATGGCGAGGCAGTTGAATGGCGGCCGAAAGGCGAGCAAGGCGGTAAAATAGAACAAAATGAATAGTAAAATAATATATATGTAAAATATATTAAACAAAGTTTAAACATGTTAAAAAAAAAGAATTTTGCATTAAATGAAGGTCACAATTTCACATGTAATAGCAACTTAACATAACTAAAACATCCAAAAGTGAGAATTTTAAGACAAAAAACACATTTTATGTTCAAATCAGTAAACAATAAGTCGTTTAATAGGTGAGTTCGAATATATAATTTCAAATGTATAATTTCATACCTAGTGATTAACATAAGATATAGTTAGAACTTCAAATGACAAATGAGACCCAAAGTAAAGTGAAAAAACAAATTAAATTAGTAAACATATTAAAATTTGCAAACCTCCCTTTACAAATTTGAATAAAGCAAGCTATTTGTAGTGTTTTTGTCCCACTTCTTTGTCGTCCTTCTAATTTGTTATTTATCACACTTATTTTCTTTTGATCGCTCGAGAAAAATTATGGATATCTTTCTTTCTCATGTACGCCACAAGCTATCTTTACTCCATATTATCCCAAAACAACGCATTTGGTAAGTTAAATTATTGAAACTAAAATTACAAAATGACCTAGTTTAACACTACACATACGTCTATTATGCCTTTTGACAAAGGCGGACTCCTCACGCCCCTCACCATAACCAAGAAACGTCTCGCCTGGCCTAAAAGGCGCACAACATCCCGCCATAAAACCAAAAGGCGGTCGACCCCTAAAGGCGCCAAAACGGCGAGGCGGGCGAGAGAGACGCTAGCCTTTCGCTTGATGCAGAAGAATTCATAGGTTCGATGTTCAAGAACAAAGAGCTAAGAAGAAGTGCTTAAAGTCTTATGATGTTCGGACTCGGGTACGAGTGTCTAACACGGGTACATATCCGAATGTCGGATCCTCCAAAATTGTAAGATTTTACACCAAAGTTAGTGTAACACACCCACATCCACACCCATGTCCTATCCATTGGACACGGGTACTTTGGCAAAATTGAAGGGTCTGAGCATCACAGTTAAAGTGAGTGAATACCATGAACCTGACATTGTTATTGGTTTTGAAGAATTGCATAAAGTAAATAATCCCTCCGTCCCAAATTGAATGACGTTTTTTGTCCCAAAATGAATGACCTTTTGAAACGTTTTCTTCAAAAAACTGTCCATTAATGGTTTTTTACCAAATTTTTTTCATAGTTCATTATATATTAGCAAAACTGAAAGTTTGAAAGTGAATATCAAGATATTTGTTTTTCCTACTAAAAATCAACTCCCTTAAATGAAGAATGTTCATTCATTTTGGGACGGAGTCACGGAGGGAATACTTGAGAAGTGCTATCTTCTCTGAAATTGAAACCCTTTTTATGCCTTTTGCAGGACCATCAATCACAGGTTTAGATTATGGTAGAAATCAAGCTACTCAGGATAGCGGAATTCCTCAGAATGTACGTGCTCAACCACCTGGTAATGGATTGCTACCATTTTGCCATTTTGTTTATTCATACCTCATCAATTGGTTAGGGAGTATATTATGTGTTCAGATGTTAATTATTTGATTAGTTGTCATCTATAGTCATGGATAAGCAGTATGCTTAATCAATTG
The DNA here is from genome assembly GCA_022495995.1 of Adenophora triphylla var. japonica. Lineage (NCBI taxonomy): Eukaryota > Viridiplantae > Streptophyta > Magnoliopsida > Asterales > Campanulaceae > Adenophora > Adenophora triphylla. The sequence goes on along the minus strand of JAFEMH010000619.1, from coordinate 111,051 downwards.
AACCGTGTTCTGGTTGGATGCCTAATGTTCACTGCTGTGAATTCTGGTGAGGTTACATTCGTAAATTGCTGATGTTATCTATAAGCTTGAAAAGATGAAGCAAGGATTTCAGGGATGAGATGGGGAATAGAAAATGTGCCGTGGTGGGAAACTTGTCTTATCTATCCTCGAGAAGGAAACAACGTTTAAAGGAAAAGAACAAGTGAAAGGAGTGTAAAAGAAACATAACTTTTTCTTCCCACTTTTCATTTTTAAATCAAAGACAGAAGGGGAGGTTCCTCAATGATGGTTCTTGTCACTCCTTTTGTTGCCAAATGATTCCCCAATATCTATTAGGAAAGCCACTTATGTAAGGAGAAGGGATACGTTCCATGACCTCTTTTAGTGTTTCTTTTCTTCCCCTTGAGACTTATATTTGATTGGTGGGGCCTAATCTGTTTCCCCACCCAACACACCAGAAAAGTTGAAAAGAACTCAGTAAGCTTCTTTTACGCTTTATTTGACAGGGAACTTTCTTTCTAACAAGGACATTGGGGGCTCTCTTTTTCCCCAGAAGATAGGGGTTCCTCTTGCTACGAGTGGTGCTGCTCAAGGTGCATCAAGTGGTCTGTTTCCAAAGAGGCTGGGTGTTGAAGCTAATTCAGATGGGGTCTCTCCAGTGGCCGAGAAAGATCCTCTTTGTAGTGGAGGGGTTGGTCTACAGACAGGTAAGAGCATCATCTGTATAGTAGTGATTTCCCAAGCTTTTGGACATACTCCTCCGCACCACAATAATCTGCAAAGTCCCAAAATGGAAATGAGACCCACTTGTCATACTCGCAACAATTGCCCACTTACCCCACTTTCTCTCTCCTACCCAACCATCTACACTCACAACACATTACCTTTTTCACTTTTCTCCTTAATTCTAGTGCCCTCCTATTTGTGCATATTATTGTGAGACGGAAGGAGTATGAGTTTATAAGTTATCGGTGATCTATTTTCAGGCAGTCTATACCAGCCTCCAGACATGAGACCCAGTCGGTTACCGAACAATCTTCTTACGGTTCCTCCTATTGGTATGTCTTACTCAGCGAATACTATTGCAAATATGATAAATGGTTTCTTAAGTGATTTATATATTGTTAATCAGGTTGGTCTGAAGGTGCTACGCATAGTCAGTATCCGACTAACCTTAATGGACCATCTTTTGTTGCTGGTAATTATACTTCAGGAACTAAACGATACTTGTATAAATTTCAATATGTTTACTATTGCAATATGCTGCATATTTTTACGGTTGTCTACATTCAAACTAGGTCGATCTCAAGATGTACCTGCTCAGTTTTCAAAGGGTCCTCCAGGATTTGTTTCTACAAATGGTAATAATTGTTGGCTTCTGTGTTCCTTACTTCCAATTTGTTTTCTCACATTAGAACATATAAGTCCATTGAGATTCAAAGAATACTTCTACCTCTGTCCCAAAATGAATGATCGGAGAAATTTCAAAATTGCTCTTGATCAAGAGCAAATTTGAAAAATTTTTGGTCATGATCAAGAGCAATTTTAAAAATTTTCCGGTCATTCATTTTGGGACGGAGGGAGTAGGAAATTGACAACCAAATGGAACTAATCAACTGTTTGGGAATGGGAATAAAGAGCAAAACTCAATAATCAAAATTGTAATATTCAAACTAATTTTCAGAATTACAACTTACCCTATTTTATAGGGCTCCTAAGATTTGGAAAACAAGTCATACACATAAGTCTAATCTATATAGTAACCTCATAGAACACTAGAACATCAAAAGATGACATAAATCTACTTCTAAACATGTAGTTATCATCTACCTGAATATAAATCCGAAAATTACAATAATATAACAAATAATAAAAAGTAACCTCAAATTCAAACTTATCCCGAAGTTGATATATCTTCTCCATCAAGTACTATAAATTCAGAATTGCCTGCGATTACACAACACGGGACATCTTATGACTGATATAAATTGTACAAAACAGGTAAAGTAATTCCTGCTGCAACAACTCATAGACAGCCATCTCTCAAGAGAAGTGCAATGTGGACCCCTCCAGCTCCTAGGTGGGTTCAGCGCCAGAAGATTGAGGTTTCCACAGTTGTTCATCCAGCTCTACCCGTTCCTCCTCCTATTCAGAAGACTGCTTCTACCGTTTCTCGCATAAAGTGGGAAGGTATTATCTTTTGAACCCCTTTCAATAAACTCTAGAATCCTGAATTCCTGATTGATTATTATTATTACGTAATCAATCCAATTAATTAAAACTGAAATGCAGGTAGTGATGGGACGCCACAACCAACAGGTGAGAGATGCTATATATGCAAGAGGGATGTTTCGTTCACAGCAGAAGGGCCTGTATACCAACCAGCGGTCCCACCAGCAGTGGCGGTTCTACCTTGCGGTCATACATTTCATGATCAATGCCTGCAGAAAATCACACCTGAAGATCAAACTAAAGAACCGCCTTGTATTCCATGTGCAATTGGTGAGAATTAGGATGTTGGGGTAATCATAGTTTTTGGAAACTTGGTTAGTTAGTACTCCCTCCGTCCCAAAATGAATGTCCAAAAAATTTCAAATTTGCTCTTTATCAAAAGCATTTTTTTTTTTGGAACATTCATTTTGGGACAGAGGGAGTGACTTATAAATTCTTTAGCATTTAGCAACAGATAATATATATATGTGGGGAAGTTGTTTAAAAGGGATAGGTGTAATCAGCTCTATTTTTGGTGGGGACAAAAAAGGGTATAGTTTTTGCAGAAGTATGTGTATATGGAGAAGCTGATAAGTAGTTGCAGGAGTAGTAGGGTCTGTAAAGGAGTTAGCTGACCAATTTTGTTAAATGCAACACAATAGGAACATGGTTGTTTAGAGTCCTCTAAATGGAAAATTGCTACCTGAATATCTATCTCTGCCTTATGTTTTATGCCTACATCTGACAGTTTGTCAGGTCATAGATTTTAGCTATATTTGTTTAGATTTGAATTGTAGATTTTCAGTTAACGATGAATATTCGTAATTGTGTCTCCATATGTTCTTCCCTTAGAAAGTAGCCAGGAATATAAACAATTTTATCAAAAATACTACTGCCTCTTCTTCAGGTCCATAAACTCAATTACATGCACTACCCTCAACTCTTAAAATATACTCCCTCTGTCCCGTAATTCTACGCACTTTTTGTGTCGGCGCGGGAATTAAGGTAAAAGATGATAAAGGTAATGTGTTGTGAGTGTAAAAGTAAAATAGGAGAGAGAATGAGTGGAGAGAATAGTAAATTTGAAAAGTGTTATGGGTAGAGAGAAGTGGGTCCCATTTCCATTTTGGGAAAGTGCAGATTATTGTGGGACGCTCAAAAGGAGTCTTTTTACGGATTATTATGGGGCGGAGGGAGTAAATATGTACTTGCACTTTTCATCACTTACACCGGCACTATCTAGTAGCATCAGTGCAAGTAATTTTTTTTAGCGAGTGTCAATTGTAGGTTTTTTTTAGTGTTAATGTGGTTTTGAGTGATTTTGAATGTCTGTGTATTAATAAGTTTCAGATATTTACGATACTGTCATATAACGCATTTTAAATATGTTTTAAAATAAGTTTCACTTATTTACAAAAATGCAAACGCATGATTAAAAAAATAAGTTCCATCCATTTTTGTTTGTCACCTCATAATTTCAAAAAAAATATTTTTTTAATAAATTTACCGGAGGGATTCCAAATCTAACTTTAACGCGCTCTCTCTCTCATCTTAACGACGATAATTACTCCCTCCGTCCCACAATAATCCGTAAAAAAAAGACCCCTTTTGGGCGTCCCACAATAATTTGCACTTTTCCAAAATAGAAATGAGATCCACTTCTCTCTATTCACAACACTTTTCAAATTTACTATTCTCTTCACTCATTCTCTCTCCTATTTTACTTTTACACTCACAACACATTACCTTTATCACTTTTTACCTTAATTTTCGCGCCGACACAAAAAATTACATAGAATTGTGGGGCGGAGGGTGTATATTGTTGTTTGTGGAAGCAAGGTAAGGGGTAATTTAGTCATTGTGCAGATAAGTAACGGAACAAACATGTGGGTCCTACTTAGCTTGGGGTACGCAAAACTAGAGAACTAGAAATAAAACGACCAAAAAGGAAAATAAAATCTCAACCGTCAAAACCCTCTCGATGATTCCGTCACCGCCCCCATCCAAAACCGATTCCCTCACCTCCTTCTCACTCTGCAACAAGAAACAATGAGCTGCTAACACCTCTCTCTCTCTCTCTATCTGTGTGTGTTTTCATCAGAAATTGTTTCTTGAATTTCCAAAAATAAATGGAAGAATCAAAGAAGAAGAAGAAGGTGGAGGGAATTATGAATGGATTTTCTCCCGTTTCTTCTACTCCTCCTGTCTTTTGGAAATCCCGCAAGCGATCAGGTAGCTTCTCAATTACTTTTATTTCTCTTTTAACTGCGTTCAGAAATGAAATTTCTAGTACCATAAATAACTGAGATTAATTGCGTTTGTGTTTGAGAATTTAGAGCGGAAGATTTCTTGCTTTTGGATGCAATTGTCGTAGATCTATTTCTCTGCTTTAAATTAACTTTTTTCATATCCATTTGTTTAAATTTACAAATTATTTTGTATGTAATCTGGTTGACTTTGACTTGATGAAGAACATATACTTACTGTATTTGTTTAATTTCTGTAACCATGTGTGTCTGTTAGGTGTAACAAACCAAAGATTTTTTTATTTTTTTTCTTCTCAATCTAACTTAAGTCCTACCATCCTTCTTGTAGTTGGATTTTGGTTCATCATTCATATAACCCCTTTCGTTGACTGCCTTTATCGACTTCATAATCAAATGCTGTTTTCTTTAATTATGCGTAAACCCTTTACAATATCATAAAATATAGAAATATAACAACCATATGCTAGATATTTTATTTGGTTATTTGCTTTAATGAGTAATCCATATGCTTTTCCAAAAAATTGTGAAAGATGATTCCGGTGACTCACTTGGACTTAAATGGATTATATTTGTGGATTGGAGTGCTTTTCTCAATCTATTCGAACCGGAGATGAAAATCATCCATTTGATTGTTATGGAATTATTTGATGACAGGCCTACAGGTCTAGTAGAACAACAACAAAACCCTAGTCTCAAAATGATTTGGGGTCTAGCCTGCATGTCCAATACGCCTTCCTTTTTTTCCAAAACGTTTTTTTTTTAATTAATGAATGACTTAATATATTACAAGAGTGACACTAGAAAGTGCATGTGAAATGGAGTATCAGATGCCACTTGATTACACTCTCAATTATTTAGCCCTTTACGTTTAATGCTTCCAAATGAGAAAAGGAAGAAGAAACAGATAATGTCAAATTGATTTGTGATGTGTGCTATATATATTTTGGTGTTTATTTCTTGGATTTGAAATGAATTACAGGATTTTACTTGTTGTAGGTATGCTCCGTAACTAGATAAGATGTGAAAATAATGTCTTTAATCTGTTGATAATGAATGTTTCTTCTCTGCAAATGAGTCATCACTCACCAAATAATCCTTTCCAACTCTTATAGATGAAAGTCTCTAAATGAGTTTTGAGGTTTTTGTTTGTTAAATGAGCACAAGTAATGTACATATCTACTGTAGACGACACTGTCAAGTGAGATTAAGAGTTTAAATAGCCTGCCAAACGTGCTTGTCTAGGAAATCGAATTGAGAGAATTCCCAATGCTTTAATATACAGTAGGCGCATTTTAAAAGTTATGAAGCTACAGTGACTCTGTTTCTGTAAACTTTCAGCTAATGTGATGAATATGTTCAAGGACGTAATACACGATGTCACTAAAGATGCTGAAAAGCAAGAAGATCATCCCACTGAAGAGAAGCAGGAAGAAGACTCAACTCCACCGGCAGTCCTTTCAGAACGACGCAAGGCTCTATTTGAACCATTGGAACCAATTACTGATATAAATGGCCGACGTTCATCAGCTGATTCCGTACTCCCTCCACCAGATTTTGACTCTGCAAGCTATCCTAGAGGATGGCTAATAGGGAAGAAACGGAAGCTCGTTAACGTGGACGTCGTGGAGAGTATGCGCAGGATCGCGGTGCAGGAAATGAACAGAAAGGTATTGTTCAGGACACTGGTGGAGCCCCCCAAAAGGTTAAGGTGGCAGTTACAGTGGCGAAGCCACCCTATAGATAAGGGGGTCACTTGACCCCCTTAACTTTCGGGAACTGTCATTTTAGTACCTTTACATTTTAAAAAAGTGCATTAAAATAACATTTTTGTCAATTTTGACCCCCTTGATTTTTGGTAAAAAATGTACGGAGTACTACGATACCATTTTGAACCCCTTTATTCCAAATTTTTATATGATAATTGTAAAATAAATTTCCCAAGCAATCTTGACCCCCTTAGCCAAAATTTCTGGCTTATTTGTTTTTAATGTAGCAATTTAGTACTAGAAGATTTTATAAATTTATAACCCCCCCCCCTTTTGTATTAAGAAAATACAATACTACTATTTTAAAAGTTTTGTCCCCTTTTAAATCAAATATAGCCATTACACTATAATATTCCATATTCAAAATAATATTGCCGCCATTAAAAAAATCTGGCTCCTGGCTCCGCCACTAGTCAAGAATAAAAGGCGCCATTTCTAATGAGACTGGTGTAGGAAAAAGTGGACCTTGACTTGATTTTGTTTACAGGACAGGGAAATTGATGGGTTAAATGAGCAATTGGAGGAGGATTCTCGGTGCCTGGAACACCTTCAGCTTCAGCTACTTGATGAACGAAGCAAACGTGCAGATGTAGAGAGACAAAATACAATGCTACAGAACCAGGTAAATATGCTTATGAACATGATGCAGGATAATATGGATGATGAAGAAGGCCCTGGAGAACCATAAGTACCTTTTACTTCCCCTTTTCCTTTTTCTTAAATAATAAAAAAATTGCTTGTAGGTATTAGATTATACCACCATTAAAAAAAATGAAAAAAGAGAATTGTTGTAATATATTGTTTCTGAAAATATTGTGCTTGATGCTTGCGAAAGTAGGGTTGTTTGTATTTTGAAGAGTAATACAAATATATGGCAGCTGTGCCCAAAATGTAATAAACCACATGCATAATTATATTTCTTTATTTATTTGTTTCTTGGATACTATTGTTAGTTCTGGTCATCGTTGATACCAAACTTGTTAGGGTTTCAATCGAAACGTAAAATCAAACCTCAGAAACCATGGGAGTTTCCACATTTCTCTGCAAAAGCTCCGGTGGCGAGTGGACCGCAAAGCGTATAAGGGCGATCACGAAGCTCCTCTCCAGCAATTCTTCCGGTGGCGTCCAGTCTTCCTTCTCCTATGTCACTCCCGCTTCTGCTGTTTTCCAGGTAATAATAGTTGGAGGAGGCAGTGGTGGAGTCGTAGCAGCAGCTTCACCAGGAGGTCAGGTGCCTCAGCACCAGCCAGCAGCTGAGGAGAAAGAGGATAGGGGATTTTCACTCTTTGATTAGTCTTTCTAATATAGTCTGTTGTTAGTTGCTAAGAATTATATGCCCTTTATTATTATTATCTTTTTGTAGCAAAGGGAGTATTTATTATGGGAGTATTTATTGCTACGAGGGAGGAGTATATAGCAAATGCGATCAACCATCTAGGGTACTTCTTGTTCCCCTACATATTAACTGCTGAAAGTTGAACGCATGACTATCTTTACACATGAAGATATTCAGAAGAGACCACACTAGAACCTGAGAAGAAAGACACTATCATGCATACGACATCCCACATACGAACCTACATACGCTATGCCATATACAACCGAAAAGGCAGAACAACCATCCTTAGTTTAGTACCTTTGACTGGGTGAAACACGTTGCCCAACTCGATTATCAAAATTACATGTTGAAGAAAAATTGGGGTAAAGATGCTATTCTTGGAAGATTCATCAGTAGCTCACCTACAGAGTCCTCCCTTGACATGCCCGTTGCTTTCTTTATCATGCACTCTCCGTCTTCACTCTTGGCTATGTAAGAATCTTCAACTTTGGCTCCACTCACTGACGCAGAGAGACAATGTGACGCATTTACCCTCTTATCATCCACAACATCGGTAACATGATTGTCAACTTTCCCAGGTAAATCTTGAACTGTGACGGGATCTTTTTGTAGAAGACAGCAAAGAGAGTTGACTCTTGACATTAACGATTTCTCATCGGTAGTTGGTCCAGCAAATTGAGAATCTGTCAATAAGCATTGGCTAATCTCTTCAAGAATCTCTAAGCTTTCACGTTCTTCTGTGGAAAGGGTGAAATTGCTTGATGTTCTGTGTTCTGAGATCCTATTCTCAATGTGGTTCACCAGATCGCTCATTGACATAGAAGGGTGTAACCCAGGCACTTTTATCTGATCCCAACGGCTATGGCTCCTTAGTTCATCCACACCACCATTCCTGATTTCTTCAATCACAGCTGTGTCCATCACTGTTATCATAGACAGTGAAAGTTTAGAATAAACATTGACATATGGTGTACCTTACTTATATGTTGTATTCATTACTAAAAGTAGATGTACATCTATATGTATGGGTACGCGTCCAAAAAATACACAGTACTGTTAACAAAATGGTATATGTATTGGGATGTACAGCTCCACAAGTATGCTTATTCCACGATTTCACAATATAAGTTTAGCTACTAAATGGTATATGTATTTTCGATTCAAGATGTTAATTGGTTAAGGGAAATTGTTTACATAATCTTATTCTTTGTTGTTCTCCGTGTTATTTCTCCTCTATTTACGTTAAATATCACTATCTCATATTACATTATTTAACTTTAATCGGTATTTATTTAGATATATTGTTATACTAATTTTGGTTAGGGAAATTGTTTACATAATCGTATTTGCCGTTGTTTTCTTTGTTATTTACTTTCCTATATTTACGTTAAATATTACTATTTCATATTACATTTTTTAATTTTAATTGGTATTTGATTATATATATTGTTATAGTAATTTTGGTTTAAGGTAAATTATGCTATTTTTGCATCGCACGGGTGTACTGCTAGTGTTAGTAAAACATCAGCATTCTCGCCAGCCATAGAAATCATGTTTATACCAAAGCTAGGGGAAAACAGAGCCATTACTGCACTAGTTCAGGTATTTAATTAAGTGACTTGTTCTCTTTCCATCTCCTCTACTTCTATCATTTATTTATTTTTTGTTCAAAGTTCAAACCCATAACTCTAAACTATATTTGTAACCGACCACTAGACGCTATTCAACTTCTCAAAGATCAGGCTAATTTCACCATACTCATATAACAAGATTCACATCCTTGCCCACCGAAATCCACCTTTCTCAACCATAATTTACATTTGTAGCCAAGGTCAAAACATGATACAGACCAACTCACTCTGCAAACGGCACCATCCTCGACAATCATCTTCACTCTGGTCAAGAAACTTGCTGATCACTAATGATATTGACATTTACTGATCACCCTACAGAAACCAAATACGAAAGAAAGACAAGAAAAAGAGCAACCATGACACGACAGAGGGGGAACCAACTAACATACTAGTATTAACATCCAATTATCTGCACAAATTTAACTAGTATAATAAATAAGTCCTATTCAATAGCAGACAATACCTGAGCTGGGTGAAGGTGTTCCCTGATGGAAGTCTGTAGGTCTAGCCACAGGGTCATGCAGCTCACTCCTTGAAGAAGAAGACTGAGCTCCTGATGGCGATGCAGCACCACGCAAGTCAAACGCAGCACCTCCATCAGTGTTAATGCTGTATTCATTAGACTCACTAGGGTCATCAAACACTGAAACTCTGGGTTCAAAGCAAGGAGATTCTAGTACTATCGCTTCTTGTTGACTGAGAAAACTCAGATGAGGGTCACACTGAATTAGTTTTTCAAAGTGCTTCCCCAACATGCCCTGTGCACACTGCAGATAGTGCCGCCTGTCACAAAATGAAAAAATGAATTACACTTTCTTTCATTTATCTATGGCAATTGTTGTAAATTACACCTCTCACATGACTAACCACATCTATCTGATTCTACAGTTCCTAAATGTGAAGTAGTCAGGCTAAAGGAACAGTGAGATTCGTCATCTCAGTTAGCCACCTTAATTGTTTATCAGAGCCAATAAGTTAGCTTCAATCACCATCTTGAGAAAGCAAAAAGGTGGTCCACATTTTACAAGACAATGAAATGAAAAGGTCAGGGTGCCGTGTAAAAACGCTTCCACAATTACAAAGACTTTGACTGTAATTGATGAGAATTTATGTAAACATACCTAACTATCATGAGTTGTTCATATATAGTAGGGGTTTGTTTGGATTTAAAGTTGACTTTAGATTATTTTTTTCCCAAAAAGGTATATTCATTCTATGAAGAAATAGAGCAAACAAAAGAGAATAAATGCAGCATGTAAGCTTTTACCATGGGACAACTACATAAGTGAGTATCCGCCAAAGCTTGACTTGGTATCCAGGGCATTAGGTAAGAGAAGCACGGTAGGAAGAAACCATATGTCATCTACTTTTCTTCTCAAGGCCTTCCTTCTAACTCTATAAGTATCAAGAAACATTTAAGTAAACTCTAAATGAAGGAATTCGGCTTCTATAAATGTTATGGTGAGTGAGATTTCTATCTACCACGTGAATGCATTAGTATCTTAATGACTAAAGATTCAATTGGATCATGACCATGATGCACATTGAATTATGGCAAATGGACAACAACAATAGAGGGATAATGGCTGGCTGTTTCATAAGGGAGATGCTGCCAATGAGGGACCAACTTGGGTACGTCTCAATTGTGGAAGGCATTAGTTTAATTTGATGTTGCCTGCCACAAGGTATGCTTCCTACCTACCAGTGAAAAGAAAAAGAGCAAGTACTGTACCTGTGTAGGCTAGCCTGCCCACCAGTAAAATCTGATGTTGCCTGCCATAAGGTATGCTTCCTAGGCTGGGGGTTGGTCTCTCTAAAGAAGAGAGGCTGTCTCGTTAGCTGCACCAATTAAACGTTAGCTTTTATTCATCCTCTCATGGTCCTCGTGCACGTAGGATAATACAAATCATGAAAAGGATATTACCACTATATCCAAAGTCCCAGGCCCATCATCAGGGTAATTCGCTTTCAAAGCCATGATGTCAGACCATTGGATTTCAATCTTATTCTTAAGACCACCATCCAGAACTTCCCACACAAGTTTGTGCTTCGCAAAATAACACTTTGCTACCAGGTCCCCTTCATGTCTCGATTTGTACTGAAGCATTACAAAATTCTAGTTATAAGACAGACAACCACATGTGTGCACGCACTGAAAGATAATATAAATCTTTACTTGAATGACATTTGTCAAAATACAAATGGGTTTATCATACCTCCCAGGTTCCAATTTTAAGAAGAGTTGCATGAAAGTTTGAAGCCTTTAGCTTATCACTAGCAAGGGAAGTAGTAGCGCCCTTGTTGTCTTTCCTGGCTTGAGTTCCAGTATTTGACGAATTACCTTTAGAAAGCCTCATTTGGATCAAATCCAGAAGAGATGGGCTCTTCTTGAGTCGCAAACCCAGTGGACTAGGCTCATCCAAAGGATTAAATTCTGCTGGTGGTACAGGAAAACCACCTATTTCTAGTTCATTTTGCTGCAAGTGAAATAATTTTAGGTCAAAACCAAGAGACGAGCCAATGTAGAAGCATTAGAAAATGAAAATCAACCCTGCAACTATGAGTGGTTTTTCATCAAATGCGAGAAACATCCCTTCTCAACTAATACCGATTAATTCCATGAATAGACTTTTTTTTATATAATATAGAAAGCTTGAATCGATTAAGTCCCCAACAATAGTATTCAAATCGAAGTAAATCTCCCCAGTCATCAGAATACTAATCAATCAAACTATGTACGGAGTATTTTGTTTCAATTATCATTTCCAATAATTAATTTAACTGGAAAAATTAGTAGAACAACTAAACTCAATCCAACGACAAAAAAAGTACTCAATAAACAACAACGAAACAAAACATTTATGCATATGGAGATATAAAACCTTAGATCGCTTATTGATAAGAGCGTGACGGTGGTCAAAAGAATCGTCGACCTCACGTTTCACCGGAACCATTTTCCCCCGTTGCTGCAACTGAGATTCCGGCGTTACCTTGCTACTTTTCATCAACTGAACCATCAAACGCGATGACCGAATAAACCCTAGCTGATTGTTAATCGGAGAAAAGCTACTAAAAAGCTGAGTGAGTTAACTCGGGCCCCCTTTCTCTTTGAGAAAACTTTGTACAGAGTATGCTTGATTTGTACGATACAGCATAGTCAAGTGGGAATGTCGGTCCTTCACGCGCTTATTGCTTTACAGTAATCTCACGTGCCCTAAATCCATTTGTGGAATATCTTCTCGTTAGTTATTACTCCCTCCATCCCGCCGATCTTGAGAAAATTTTCCATTTTTGACGTCCCGTCGATTTTAAGAATTCCAAAAATTGAAAGTTTTTATTCATTTTATATTTAATGGGACCCACATGTCATACTCACAATAACAATCCACTCACTATTTATCCCACACACTTCTTCCACTCATTATCTCTCCTAATACTATAATAATATTTCTTAATTTCCGTATCATTTCAATTTTTCTTAAAATAGGTGGGATTAAGATGGGTGGGTCGGAGGGAGTACTCATTAGTACTGACTTCCCCTGAATTTATTATGCAGGCCTCTATAAATTCATACTTCACAAATTCATCCCCTGTAGTTAAATGAAGATCAATATTCAATTAAAAAAAAAAAACAAATGAGAAAAATAATTACTCTCTGTCTTATAATAATGATCTTCCTACTTTTTTCTTCGTTAACGCGAAAAGATATTTTGAGCAATAATTTTAGACTAATTTAATTATCTAAATGAATTTTTAAAAATTGTTATTAATAGTATTTATAATGGTGTATCGATAACAAGATTTAATTTTCACTAGAATAAATTATTAGATCAACCTAAAATTATTGGTCAAAATACTCTCGTGTTAGTAAACTAAAATGGTAAGATCATTTCGGGACCAAGGGAGTGTAGAGTAAGGCTCCGTTTGTTTCGCCGTAAAACATTTTTCGGAAAACGTTTTCCGGAAAATAACTCGTTTTACGCCGTTTGGTTAGTCCCCGGAAAATGTTTTCCGAAAAATAACTCGTTTTCCGCTGTTTGGTTGCCTAAGTAAAACGTTTTCCGAAAAACATTTTACGCCCTTTCTAAGTAAAACGACCTACAGACCTTGTCCTAAGTAAAACATTTTCCGAAATATGGAGGCCTTAATGTACAACTCATATTACGCCCGGTACAACATAATAATAATAATTTTAAAAAAATTTAACTGCCCCCCACCCACCCACCCCCCAAATTTTTTTTATTTTACGCAGCCCTTACCCCTACCTACCCCAAAACCCCCCACCCAAAAAAAAAATATATTTTGGGTAATGCCCCACCCTTGCCTACCCCACCCCCACCCCCAAAAAAATTTTTTTGGTAGCACCACCCTGCTGCCACCCCAAAAATTTTTTTTTTTTTTTGTAATCGCCCCACCCCCCACCCCAAAAAAAAATTTTTTTTTTTGTGCTTAGCCCACCCTACCCCACCCCCCAAAAAAATATTTGGGGGTGGGTGGGTAGGGGTGGAGTGGGCGGTTACTAAAAAAAAATAAAAAAAATTTTTTTGGGGGAGGGTGGGGGTGGGCAGACAGTGGGTGGGGCATTACAAAAAAAAATAAAATTGGGGGGGGGTGGGTGGGGGTGGGGTAGCGAGGTGGGTGGGGCGATTACAAAAAAAAATTGGGGGGTAGGCGGGGGTGGGTGGGGCGATTACAAAAAAAAAAAAAATAAAAAATTTGGGGTGGGGGGTGGGGAAGTGAGCGAGGGTGGGTGGGGCGGTTACAAAAAAAAAAAAATTGGGGTGGGGGGGGGGGGTAGGCAGGGGGTGGGTGGGGCGGTTACAAAAAAAAAATGGGGGGTGGGGTGGGTGGGGGTGGGGTAGGCCACCTTGTGAAATATGAGTCGTTTTACCAAATACCCGAAAACATTTTACACCCTTTCTCCGTAAAACATTTTACGCTCTACCTCCGTAAAACATTTTACAGGAAAACATTTTTCAGAAAACGTTTTCCGAAAAATGTTTTACGTCGAAACAAACGGAGCCTAAGTGTTAGTAAAACTAACTGTTATAACAGTACTCCCTCCGTCCCGAAAGCTTGTTTCAGTTTGACTTTTATAGTTAACTCAATTAAATTTTGATCATAATTTTATAAAAAATTAGATATTTTTATGCAATTTTAAAAATTATTGTTAATAATTTTTTAATGGTAAAATAATAACAATTTTTATAATTGTGTGTGATATATAGATTTTTATAAAGTTATGGTTAAAGTTCAGTTGACTTAATATTAAAAGTGAAAATGAGATAAATTTTTCGGAACAAAGAGAGTATATTAATCTTGGAAGTGGTAAATAGTAAGTTTGAAATTTAAGTTTTAGCTTGTGTACTTGGGTTTTAAAATCTCAAGTTATAACTTAAAATTAAAAAGATCAATTAACTAAGTTAGGATTTTTAACATGTAAATGGTGTCTATGGTTTCCAAAATTTGTAAACGGTAGTTTAGTTTCAAAGCCCTTAAAAATATATTTTTTTTTTTTATTTGTTGAAAAATTATGTTGTGTGTGAAGAAAATTATGTATTTTTCCTACATGAATTTTTTGTCGTTTGACAAATATTATTGTGGGTTCATGTTTCACTCTGTGTGAACATTGAAATTTTATATCTAAATGTCTAATTTGAGATTGGATGACAAAAATATGATAGCTCAAACTTGGTGGATTGAAAGTGTAAATTTTAAAATTTAACCCCACTATTAATGTCCCATAATTCCTAGATTGATGAGGAATTAATATGAATAATTACCTTGGGATTAGGGGTTAGATGAAATTAAACACCATGAATAAAAGATTGAAAACTCATTTCTTATAAGATTTTGTGCATTTTATAATTTATATGTTTATTTTTATCTTAATTTATGCTCCTTTTGTCTCAAATTGAATGTTTTTTTTTCTTAAGTGTGACTTTTTGACACTTTACCTTTAAATAATTTTGTTCTAAATGATTTTTTTCATTTTTTTTTTCATAGTACATTATATTTTTGCAAAATTAAAATTTTGAAAGTGAAAAAAAAAGAATATTTTTAATTTTTTTTCTGTTAAAATTCAACTTTTTCAAAACGATTCTTAATTTCAAATGGTCATTTATTTTGTGATGAAGGGAATAGTATTATAATTTATAAATGTGTTTTGAAATATAATATTTTCAGAGTATACTTTAGTAAATTTCTTAAAAATGATTGTTCACATAGAGACTCTTTTAGAAAATAGATACCAATTAAAATGCACATAAATAAATTTGTCTTTTAAACTGAAAAGAGAGTACAATAAATTCTGAGGTCCAAATGAAATTATTTTAATAAAACCTTAAGCCATTGTCATTGTCATTGACAAATAATTAAATAATTTATTTGTTTCATCATAATAATAATTTTATTTGATTATTTAAAAAATTTAACAATTTATTTTCATTTATATCATTAGCGACAGGATTGAATTGGCCAACTGCTACGATCTAACGGGAATTGATTTAATTATTATTACTTTTTCTTCCTCGGATGACTCTCATTCTTTCATTTCTTCTATTTTTTTCTTTGTTTGGTAAATTTGAAAGTTTAATAATATCAGTGACTTAATAATATGATTATATTGTTTTAGAAAAGAAAAAAAAAGAATAAAACTATTTTGATTGGATAGGGGAGTATGATGATACACAATTGTTTTCAAACAGTTCTCGAATCTATGGGGTTATTGTCGTAATATCTAAATTAATTAGGATCAATGGGTAATTCATACGTAGTAGAGGGGCGAGAGTTCAATATAATGGGTGGTGTGACTGGTGTCCATCCTTGGGTTTTAACGTCAGGCGAAACACGTGATGGTTTTCTATGTGGATAAATGCGGGGCCAGTCTCAAGAAGTTTTGCTGTGATTTAGGCTGTAAACGGCCATGATTGATAGATGGACCCGTGGTACGATCTGGCGGTATGCTTGACACGTATAAATATAGGGGTGTAAGTGATTTAGCTCAAATCGCGGTTTGAGGCGTAGAAAGCAGTGGGGTTTAAATTTCCCGGTTTTTTTTTTTTATTTAAGTGGTTTAGCTCGGTTTATAAAAATTACAAACCACATGGTTCGGTTTAGCTTGCGGTTTGAGGGTGTCAAGCCAAACCGAGCTAAACCGTTTAGCTTTTAAATCGAGCTATGAAACCGAGCTACGAGACCGAGCTACGAAACCGAGCTACGAGACCGAGCTACGAGACCGAGCTATGAAGTCAAACCAAACCAACATCTAAACCATAATCATGAACGTTCATTCCAAATCAAATTAAAATCTAACTATATTTTCATTTTACTAGTGGCTGCATATGTAGAACAAAGGAGCTTGGAGTTGGAAGTACTGAAGCATCATGGTGAAACTTTTTCTAGTTTTTGTTGTTTTTGTTGTCTGGTAATGACTGGGTACTCATGGTGCACCTTTTTCTAGTTTTTGTTGTTTTTGTTGTCTGGTGGTAATGACTTGGTACTAAAGATTTATAATTTGGTTTGTAATTTTTATTTGACATGGTTTGTATTTTAATTTTAAGATTGTTGTCTGATAACTAGTACTTTAGCTTTAAAGTAATCAAGTTGTGTTTGTATTTATTCTTTTTTTGTTGTAAATTTGTTTGGTTAATTCTAAACCCTTGGTTCAAACCGGAAATTTAAACCGATTTACCTCACTTCTGCTCAATTTTTTAATTTAAATTTCTGGCTTTGGAATTTTTCCAAACCGATACTAGCGGTTTGGCTCCTAAATTTGTCCAAACCGAGCTAAACCGAACCATTTACACCCCTATATAAATATGAGTTGGGTGCCGTATACAAGTTTTGTGGATAACGTAGGATGACTAAATGTAAAATACATTTTATAACGAGTAAGTTACAAAATGTATTCTACATTTAATGTAGATTATGAAACTCATTTATTGTCTCTAAAATTATTTTCGGGTGAATGAGAAATTAATGACAAAAGATTGTAACTTAACAAGAGTTAAATAATGGGTCAAAATTTGATTTGGGTTGGTCCCAAAATTGGTTTGGACTTGTTTTGGCTAAATGGCTGATGAGCAGGCTGAAGAAGCTTCTGCATGGCCGTGCAAGTGTCTAGGACACGGCCGTGCACCGTGCCTTGCCTTGCCTCTCGACCGTGCAGTGTCTTGGACTCGACCGTGCATATTGCCTTGCACGGCCATGCAGTTCCTTGAACACGGCCGTACAAGTGCTGTTATACCCGAAAAGTTGTGACTTTTCAAGGAAAAAGCCACAAACCCCTTAATTCTCCTTATATACTTCCCCTTCGAATTTCAATTCATACATACAGTAAATTGAGTCTTCCTACACACATTTGAGATAGATTAACTTAGCCTAATCATTTCATCTTGTTGCATTAAATTCCTTCAAGTCCGAAAGTTCCAAATAGTTAATTGTTCGTTAGATTTGTTAATTTGGAGTGCTCCTATAAACAAATAGAAGTCGTTTCATCTCACGAGAAGTTTGTCATCAACCGTAAGCACCAGTGCGGGACAAATACTTCTTACGAAAATTGTGTTAAACACAAGACTCGACTTTTCTGGTTTGCTTTTCAATTTCCGTTATCTTTCCTGTTATCTTTCTCATTTTTCTTTATTATTTCCTTAAGAAGTCTTGGTGAAAATTCCAACAATCGTAAGAAGTATTTGACGTTTCTTAAGGCGTTCCTACAATGGCTAATGAGAAAGACACCTCCGAATCATCCGGGCTTACTCTCCCTCAAGGCGATGCAACGTTCAAGAATATTGCACCCGCTTCTACACCATCTCACCCAGTTCATGGTGAGAAACCCCCAAAATTTATCGGGGTGGATTTCAAGAGATGGCAACAAAAGATGCTATTCTACTTGACCACTTTAAGTTTGCATCGGTTCTTAAAAGAAGATCCAATTGTTGCAAATGGTGATCCCGACCCTCAAAGGCTTTTGGCAAAAGAGGCTTGGGACCACGATAATTTTCTATGTAAAAATTACATTTTGAATGGACTCGACGATGCACTCTATAATGTGTATAGTACCGTCGAGTTAGCCAAGGCATTGTGGAATACCTTGGAAAGGAAGTACAATATTGAAGATGCCGGGTCAAAGAAGTTTGTCGTCGGCAAATATCTTGACTTCAAAATGGTGGACTCAAAGTTGGTGACAACTCAAGTTGATGAGTTCCAAATTATTTTACATGGACTTGATGCCGAAGGAATGATAATGAATGATCCTTTCAAAGTGGCATCAATCATAGAGATGTTGCTGCCTTCATGGAAGGACTTCAAAAATTATCTCAAGCATAAACGTAAAGAGATGACTTTGGAGGACTTGGTTGTTCGTCTTCAAATTGAAGAGAATAATCGAGACAATGAAGCCAAAGCTTCCAAAGGCAAGATGGAGGCAAAAGTCAATCTCGTCGAGGCAAGCAATAGCGGCACCAAAAGGAAGCATTCCGGGAATGCTAAGAAAGGGAAGAACAAAGGCTCCTCAACTAAGAAGTTCAAAGGAGCATGCTATAATTGTGGTAAGCCGGGCCATATAGCAAAGGATTGTCGCCACCCAAAGAAGGAGGCGAACAATGTCGAAGATATGGATCTTGATTTTGCTGCGGTGATCTTCGAGGCAAACGTGGCAAATTTGGATGACAATCCAAAGGAACGGTGGATAGATACCGGGGCTACCTGCCATATTTGTGCTAATAAGGAGAGTTTCTCTTCTTATACTCCCATTTTCGGAAGGAAATTGTATATGGGAAATTCAGCGACTTCCGATGTTCAAGGCATTGAAAATGTTGTATTGAAGATGACCTCGGGGAAAGAAGTGACCTTGCTTGATGTGCTGCATGTTCCGGACATCCACAAGAATCTAGTTTTCGGTGCTTTGTTAAGTAAAGCCGGTTTTAGATTAGTTTTTGAATCCGACAAGTTTGTATTAACCAAGAATGGTTTATTCCTTGGAAAGGGTTACCTCAAGAAGGGACTTTTCAAGATGAATGTAATGAATGTTATCCGCCAAGGTGCGAAGAATAAAAATGTTGTTTCTTATGTTTACTTGTCGAAAAGTCCTAGTTTATGGCATGATAGATTAGGTCATGTAAACTTCGACACTATTAAGAAGTTAGTTAAACAAGATTTAATCCAAATGACTAAATCTGATTCAACTAATAAGTGCGAAGTTTGCGTTGAGGCAAAAATGACGAAGTCGTCATTTAATGCAATAAAAAGAAACACAACTCCTCTCGAGTTAATTCACACCGACATATGTGATTTAAAACTTGTGCAAACTCGAGGAGGTAAAAAGTACTTCATTACATTCATAGACGATTGCACTAAGTATTATTATGTTTATCTCTTAAGAAGTAAAGATGAAGCCTTAGGGGCTTTTGAGACTTATAAGAAAGAAGTTGAAAATCAACTTAACTTAAAGATTAAGAAAATTAGAAGTGATAGAGGAGGAGAATATGAAGCTCCGTTTGAAGGACTATGTTGGGAATCCGGCATAATTCATCAAACGACTGCTCCATATACCCCTTAGTCTAACGGAGTTGTTGAACGCAAAAATCGTACTCTCAAAAAAATGATGAACACATTTTTGATAAGTTCAGGCTTACCCGACAACTTGTGGGGGGAAGCTGTACTCACTTCTAATTACATTCTTAATAAGATACCCAAGAAAGGTATTAAGAAAACGCCCTATGAATTATGGCATAATCGTAGGCCGTGTTATAAATATCTTAAAGTATAGGGCTGTTTGGCTAAGGTTGAAATACCTAAGCCGAAACAAGTGAAGATTGGTCCGAAAACCATTGACTGTATTTTTATTGGATACGCCAATAACAGTAGTGCCTATCGATTCATAGTGCACAAGTCAGAAATTCCTGATATGAATGCAGGAATGACAATAGAATCAAGGAATGCAGTATTCTTTGAAAATATCTTTCATGCTAAGGATAGGAAAGAAGGTAATTCTCAAAAGAGAACATATGAATCTACAAACGGTCCATCTCAAGTAGAAGATGAAGGACCTAGACGTAGTAAAAGGGCAAGAGTGGAAAAGTCTTTTGGTCCTGATTTTCTATCATTTATGTTGGAAAACGAACCAGCTACTGTTAAAGAAGCTTTATCTGGACCGAACAGTACGTTCTGGAAAGAGGCTATTAACAGTGAGATAGAATTCATAATGCTTAATAATACTTGGGAATTGGTGGATCTCCCTCCAGGTTGCAAACCATTAGGTTACAAATGGATTCTTAAAAGAAAGTATAAAGCCGATGGATCTATTGATAAGTATAAAGCTAGGCTAGTTGCTAAAGGATTTAGACAGAAAGAGGGATATGATTTCTTCGATACATACTCCCCTGTTACAAGGATCACATCTATACGAGTTCTCATAGCTATTGCAGCAGTGCATAATCTTGAGATACGCCAAATGGATGTGAAAACAGCCTTCCTAAATGGAGAGCTAGATGAAGAAATTTACATGGAACAACCCGAAGGGTTTGTGGTTCCTGGTAAAGAACGAAAGGTGTGTAAACTTGTAAAGTCGCTGTATGGACTAAAACAAGCACCTAAACAATGGCATGAGAAATTCGATAGAACTATGTTATCAAATGGATTCAAGATTAATGAATGTGACAAATGTGTCTACATTAAAGGAACATCTGAATCATTTGTTATTGTCTGTCTTTACGTAGACGACATGTTAATAATGGGAAGTAGTCATGAATTGATCATGAATACCAAAGGCATGTTAAAGAAGAACTTTGACATGAAATATATGGGTTTAGCCGATGTCATATTAGGAATAAAGATTTCTAGAACATCAGAAGGAATAGTCCTGTCACAATCCCATTATCTGGAAAATGTACATCGAAAATTCGATGTCATTAACAGCCCTCCAGCTAAGACTCCAGTAGACTTGGCGTTACACTTAGCTAAAAACAGAGGGGAACCAGTTTCTCAATTGGAGTATGCAAGAATAATTGGCAGTCTGATATACTTAACGAATTTTACACGTCCATACATTGCATATTCAGTGAGCAAACTAAGCAGGTTCACGAGTAATCCCAGTACAGATCATTGGAAAGCACTAATGAGGGTACTGAGATATTTAAAGTATACATTAAATCATGGGATACTTTATAAGAAATATCCATCAGTATTAGAAGGATACTGTGATGCAAACTGGATATCGGACACAAAAGACTCAAAATCCACGAGTGGATATGTTTTCACAATAGGTGGAGGAGCAGTGTCATGGAAATCCTCCAAACAAACGTGTATAGCCAGATCCACGATGGAATCTGAGTTTATAGCTTTAGATAAAGCTGGAGAAGAAGCAGAATGGCTTAAGAATTTCCTGGAGGATATTCCTAGTTGGAATAAACCTGTGCCTGCTGTTCTAATACATTATGATAGTCAATCAGCAATAGGAAGGGCACAGAACAGTATCTATAATGGTAAGTCTAGACATATCCGTCATAGACATAATACCATTAGACAGTTGATCAAGAATGGGGTTATCACAATTGACTATGTGAAGTCAAATGATAACATAGCGGATCCGTTTACAAAAGGTATAAATAGAGATAAACTGTATAAACTGTTAAGGGGAATGGGCTTAAAACCCACAACAAAAGAACTCATAGTGGACACTCAACCTTGAGAATTGGAGATCCCATGCCCTTGGTTCAATGAGACAACCAAGCTATAAGTTCTAGTAGAATCACTTGGAAACAACAACTCGGTTGAATGACCTGGAGATGTTGAATACTCATTCCCAGAACATCCAAGTATAAGCATATGCAGCAGTGGTGAGGATAAGTTGAGAAAACTTTTAATGGTTACTATACCTACGGGTGGAGTAGTGCAGGATACTCCTAATAGTGTGAATCACCTATATAAGCGAGAAGTAACTTGGCCGCTTCTAATACGAACGCTTATGAATGAGATACGGTCCAGGGCCGAAATGGACAAAACGTGAAAACAATAACTGTTAGAGCTATTATTATGTGAGTATTGTTGTCTTGGAATACATCATACAGTCACTGGTTCAAAGCGACTCGCTACCAAATGGCTAGTATATCCGATAATATTTCACTAGGGGAGATTCAAAGCCATAAGCTATCTATCCCGATGTAATAATGGTTCGCCGGAACTTTTGGACGAAATTGCATACATGCATTAATTGTCATTCATGTGGGGGATTGTTGGAAATGGGTAACGAAAGTTAAGTTTGACCTAACTTCCTAACGAAATTCGTTATTTGTTAACGAAGTAAGTTACAAAATGTATTCTACATTTAGTGTAGATTATGAAACTCATTTATTGTCTCTAAAACCATTTTCGGGTGAATGAGAAATTAATGACAAAAGATTGTAACTTAACAAGAGTTAAATAATGGGTCAAAGTTTGATTTGGGTTGGTCCCAAAATTGATTTGGACTTGTTTTGGCTAAAGGGCCGATGAGCAGGCTGAAGAAGCTTCTGCACGGCCGTGCAAGTGTCTAGGACACGGCCGTGCACCGTGCCTTGCCTTGCCTCTTGACCGTGCAGTGCCTTGGACTCGACCGTGCATATTGCCTTGCACGGCCGTGCAGTTCCTTGGACACGGCCGTGCAAGTGCTGTTATACCCGAAAAGTTGTGACTTTTCAAGGGAAAAGCCACAAACCCCTTAACTCTCCTTATATACTTCCCCTCCGAATTTCAATTCATACATACAGTAAATTGAGTCTTCCTACACACATTTGAGATAGATTAACTTAGCCTAATCATTTCATCTTGTTGCATTAAATTCCTTCAAGTTCGAAAGTTTCAAATAGGCAATTGTTCGTTAGATTTGTTAATTTGGAGTGCTCCTATTAACAAATAGAAGTCGTTTCATCTCACGAGAAGTTTGTCATCAACCGTAAGCACCAGTGCGGGACAAATACTTCTTACGGAAATTGTGTTAAACACAAGAATCGACTTTTCTGGTTTGCTTTTCAATTTCCGTTATCTTTCCTGCTATCTTTCTCATTTTTCTTTATTATTTCCTTAAGAAGCCTTAGTGAAAATCCCAACAATAATAAAGATGAACACGAGTAAAATCATCTCAATATTTCAAAATTTATCAAATAAAAAAACAAACAATGGAACACTAAACTATAATATAATATTCACAACAATTTGTATTACATTTATCAAAATGTGTCATTCAAGTAATTTGTAATTCATTCATCAAAATCTGACATTCATTATTATCTCACTCATAATAGCCTCCATACTAGCCTCTGTTAACCGAGATCAACATTACTTTTTATTTCATCATTCAAGAAAGGTAAAATTGAAAAACAAAAGATGTATGCTATAGTAAATTAAGAAGCTTTGGGTTTCAAGTAGGTTGTAATATCGCTGTAGGGGTCTATGACATCAAAATAGATTCAACTTTGCAACCAACCGCAAGGGATGTAAACCTGAAATAAAAGCATCAACATATTATGCAAAAAAAAAAAAAAACGTAAAAAAGCAGTGAATGTGCAAACAATAACCACTGAAAGTGCAAACAATAACCACTAACCTGAACCAAAATCAAAACTAAGATACAAAAGACACTAAATCGAACCCAGTATCCAAAACCCATCTAATTATGATGTTTCTTCGTATTCAAGAAAGTTACAAAAAGAGAAAATGAAAGGAACAAAAAAAGGTAGTAACTTAGATTCATGTTAAAAAAATACTAATTCAAACATCAACTCAATACTTAATTCATTACAGCATCATCCAAAATCTAAAAATCTTCTAAAAGATATAAATTTTATAAATCTTCGATAAATAATTACAACAAAGAAAACAAAATTAAACAAAGAAAATAGAAGTAAACAAATAAAATTAAAAACTTACTTGAAATTGAAATTATATTCTTGACAACATAATATAACAGAACCATGGCTGAGAGAAAAAAATATGTAAACACTAAATGCAAACCAATGAACAAACATCTTGAAAACGGAGGGGGGGGGGAGAGTACCATAGTTGCAAAGGTAACATTTGTTTCCACGCTTCCACACCGCGAACATGGAATTAAACTTTAGCAAATACTCATTTGTCCTATATTAAGCTATACTACATTGATTTGTCAAACTTATGAAATTGAAGAATTTGAGAGCGACAACTTAGTTTGTAAAAGCAAGAACATCTTTGCAATCCATATCATCGAATAAACATTTTTCCTCCTAACACTTGAGGCTAACCAATTGTCAAACTAATGAAATTGAAGAAACCTGTTATCTTCAGTCACACATTCATTTCTCCATGTCTTGTGAAGGCTTCAAGTAATAGTTCACATTTCAAAGCCTCCATCTGATTCCATAGAGCACTAATTTGATCACATATAATATCTATTTTCTTATACTCTCTCTGTCCCTATATGAGTGTCCATTTTCACTCTTGATCATGAGTAAAAAATGACAATCATTTAGGGACGAAGGTACGCCCTGCCATGATAACAAAAATTGAAAGTATTGATGAAAGTATTGTGTATGATCTCAAACGTATGTCCCAATTTCTCCTCCAATCTAGGTGCTGGAGCATGTAATAGGTAAGACACTTTATGTGGAATACAATGTCATGATTCAGCGCGCCTATTGCTTGCGACCTATATCGTTTATAAGAAACATGGATGAAGAAAATTTGGGATGCTTGTCATTTTCCTTGTGTGAAAGGCATTGAGCTTATGCATATCTTAGTATCTCTCTAAAACAACTGAAACTACAGTATTCCAATTTACTTAATCTCAATATGAATAAGATTGTACATAGTTATAACCTTACCTCCTCCAACTTCTCAGGAACCACTTCCAAAAGCTCTTCAACAGTACTATAATAGTCCAGGTCAATTGCAATATGCTGATTGGGACCATGTCGATTTTCCCGGGCGTCATTCTCCCATCCTTGAACACCGCCACCTGTCATAGCCAATAATCTAATGGTTCTCATTTCTCAGTCAGGTAAGGGATTCTTTTTGTAAAACCTTGTTGCATTTTTATTTTTAGTTATTTTCCTGGGTTTTTTCCTTTCTCTATTAATCTCTATGTTGAATCCGCTGATGATTTAAAGATGATGATCTTGAAATGGGTTGCCTAAACATACATTATTTCATCAAATTTCATAGAAATCAACGATGATCCAAAACAGAACATATAAACCACAATCAGGTTGCACCTAACATATTATCCCACTTAATCATTCCCCTTTTTCTTCTCTGATTTAGGTCTAAATTGCCACTTTCAATTCATCTTTCAGTTGTTTTGTTTACTGCCCTTAATGTGTTTGCTCAATTGCCCCAAAGACAAAGGTTTATCAATCTGATCAATTAACAAAGGGATCCACATGCCCCATATTATACTTGTTTGTTGTGTTTGTTGGTGATTTGATATACGATTTATGTTAAATGAAAATTGATCTCTTTTGAAGCAGCCTTAGCATAATGTTCATATTAGTGGTACTTGCCCTTAATTTATTATAAAATGGGTTTGGTTATAGAAAATGATGAAAGGGATTCATCCTCAGATGCAATGGATATCATATGTAACCCAGAGTGGGCAATTGATGCAAGCTACAATGACGAAAATTAATATGGCTGGCGAAGTTTATCACTTGAGAGGGAAGCGTCAAAGGACTGAAACAGAAGGTCAGGTTCATAAACAAATTGCTCAAATTCATGGCTCCAACCATCAAAATTCATGATAGGCTAAAGTCGCACGCTTACAAATTACTTACCAAGACTCGGCTACAAAACTGCAGTAAGGACAAGTCCAGGGTCGATCAACTGAAGAATAGTTATTGATTACGATCAAGCCACACACAAATGGGGGGGTTTGCTTATTGATAAATTAAAATTCTAAGACGGGAATTAAAATCTAAACTGTAAACAATTAAGTAAAAAGCACTTTGGACATGTAAAATTATCCCCGTCTATCAATCAATATCACAGGAATGAATCTTTCTTTCTTTCCTCTAATCACTTGATCACGAGGTATAAAATCTCTATCTCTTCTTTGTTATTAATTACTAGCGGCGACACGCTCAACTAATAATTCTAATCAATACTAAAACCTAACCGACACAGTCAAGATCCTAAATATTAATTGATGAAAGCTTTAAGAGATGAAGATCAAGAAATTAATATATTACTATTTTAAATAGAATTAAAGCCAATTTTACTTTAATCACAATTCAAGATGACACATACAAGAATTGCGAAGGTGCTACGATGAAAACCCTAGTCCGACACGATAAAAGGGAGATCTAGCAATAATCAATTAAAAAGATTAAGAGATTGATCAATTTCTCAAAATCCTAGAAATAGAATTGAATTAAGAACAAGTAAAATTGCAATTAAGGGAAAAAAATAAAAGAATCAAACCTCAATTGATATTCAAGTTGGTTCAAAATTTACAATCCAAAGCAATGGAGGTTTAAGCTTCCATGAAAGTTTCAAACCTTCAAAAGTTTCTAGAGAGAAAAACCTAAAAAGAAAATAAAAATCAACCCTAATAAAGTTCTCAAAAGAAGTATTTATACTCCTCCAATCAATAAACCTAATCTAAAAGGAAAAAGAAAAATAAAATAAAAGATTTTTAAAAAGGTCAAACGGAGGTCAACTAAAATAAAAGCACTGTAGCAGCAGCAGGAGGATTCGTACTATTCAACCTTCAATTTCTCCTTTTTCACTTTGGTCACTGAACTTTTCCAATTTTCAGTTCGGTCCCTGAATTTTCTAGAATTGCAAAACAATCCTCAGATTTATAAACTTGACTTTTTCGGCTTGACCTTGGCTCCTTGAGAGTATTACATTCGGAATGAAATAAAACAACTAAAATACTCACGAATTACAATAACTCTCAATAATTTCTCACAATACATAATTCACTCAAAATACATCAAATCATACTAAATATATGAAAATAAAGAATAATAGGGACGGAAAACATAGGAAATAGATAGTTTAAATCCGTCCTATCAAACTCCAGATCCTTGTAATATACACCACAAAAAGCTATACTGAAAGTAAACAAAAATCAAACGATTATGATTCTCTCACCTCACGCGATGATCTGCAAGTGGGAATTTGCAACTGTTAGGGAGTAGGAAGGGAAGATTCCGTTGATCATCCAAAGATTAGAAATTAAATTTTGGTAAGGATGGGTTATACAATTACAGAATCAAACATGGAGAATTTTTAAGGTTAATATTGAACAAACACACACGGGAAAAAGAGTTCATTACCTGGGAGTAGAGAATTTTCGGAAGGCAAAACTTGAAAATAGAGAAGCCTCAAATCTAGATATCTTCAGCAGTACTGAATATTTGCTCCAGATTTACCTGC
Source organism: Adenophora triphylla var. japonica (assembly GCA_022495995.1). Classification (NCBI taxonomy): domain Eukaryota; kingdom Viridiplantae; phylum Streptophyta; class Magnoliopsida; order Asterales; family Campanulaceae; genus Adenophora; species Adenophora triphylla. The sequence goes on along the minus strand of JAFEMH010000619.1, from coordinate 83,441 downwards.
ATTTACAAAAAATATATTATATCATACCAGCATCTCTTTCGGTTCCTGAAACGAAGAAATGGGAGTCACTGATTCTTTTGGGTTAGGTGATGATAAGAGTTGTTCACTAATTTTGACGGAGTGAAAAAACCAGATACGTTTGACAGGTGAAGAGGAAACGACCGGTGTAACCGTCTTGAGGATAGATGGTATCTAATTTTTTTTCAACATTCAATCCTGACCGTTCTTTGTATTTTTCAAAATCAAATATCAGCCGCTCTTTGTGTGGCGGTTAAAACTCATCCCTATTGTAATATAGATCGTGTATTTGTCTTATTTGGATTCCCCAATTATGCCCACTTTCGTATTCCGACAACCCCAACCCACGCGCTTCTAGCCAGGTTAGCTGATATTGGGGATGTAAGTGGTTTGGTTCAAATCGTGATTTGTCGAATCAAATTAAACTATGCGGTTTAGTTTAGTTTCAAGTATAAATGGTTCGCTTCGATCTCAAATATCGGCAAACCACATGGTTCGGTTTGTTTTGTGGTCTGACCCTCCCAAATCAAGCCAAACATAATCAACGATGGTTGAGATCGTGAAATCGAACCATCAAATCGAACCGCGAGAACAAACCCACCAAATCAAACCACATTACATAAACTAATTCTAACCCCGCGTTTTGAACCTTATTTCATATTTTCGTATATTTATCAAAATTTACTGTTAGATCAATAAAAAAACCTACATTACATAAACTAATTCTAACTTCCGTTTTATATCTTTTTTAATATTAATTTATTCATTTATTATCTTCATTGTGACACATAAATAATCAAGTTCTCTCCACGATCGACATTGTAAAGTATTTTTCTTCCTTCGGCCTCTCTCTTCCTATATTCTCTTTCTTTCTCCGACTTTCCTCTTAAACACCCGCATCTTTCACTCTTCCTCCATGATCACGGAAAATTTAAACAAATATGAAAATGAGTTGCGGTCTGAATCGTGGTTTGAACCGTAGTGTAAACCATGTTCTGAACCACGGTCTGGACCGCAGTCTGAAACGTGGCTTGAACCATATAATTGAATCAAACCGAACCAAAACATATCGACTTGATTTGGTTCGTTTTGAATTTTTCATAGTTCGATTTGGCTTGAAATTTTTTCAAATTGATAACTAGTGGTTCATTCCGTAAATTTTTCCAAACCGAACCATTTACACTACTAGCTAATTTTCCCTCCATCCCATCTAAATCATTTTTTTTATATAATAATTAAGGAAAAATAAGTACTTCGTATCATATCAATAGTGGAAAAGATGTTTTGAGTATGAAAAGTAAAGTATAAAAAAACTATGAGTGGTAAGAATAGCAAGTTGATTGTTATTATGAGTATTACAAGTGAGTGAGTCTAATAAAATAAAAAGAAATATTAAAACCTTACCATTTTAAATTGAGATGAGACTAACAAACAAGAAATTAAGTCTCAATTTAGTTAGAACATGTTGGAATAACTATTACAAAATTTCTGCTGGAAATATAGAAACTAATTTAAAACAGAAATAGAAAATACAAGAGAAGAAAATGAATTTGTCATTTGTCCGAGTCGTGTGAAACACACTCTCCCTAAGACAAATTACGCCCTCACCACGTTGTGCTTGAGTTGTTACGAACGCTTGCCTCCCGGGATGAAACGGAGTAACCTTAGGACGGTGGTTGCACAATTAGACCTCCGGCGAATTGGAAGTCGATGCTTGGACGTTATCACCACTGATGATTTATGCGGGAGGCCAAGGGAAAGAATTTCAATATGCAACAACTGATGGTGGAGAGAATTTGGAAAATCTGTGTATTTTCCCTTTGTTGTTGTGTTCTATTTATACAATTCTCCATAGGAAAACTGCTCAAGAAATTAAAACCACGTTTTTAATTTCCTTAATGAATATTGCAATAATAATCCATGAATTTGCACTTTAATTCGGCGATGTGAGCCGAAACAGGTTACGGGAGTGAGCAGTGTGCACGAGGCGCCCGCCCGACCCTCCAGCGCCCGCCTCGGAGTCTCTCCATGGGGTTGCATTTTAAAAAAATGCAAAAGTGGGCTCGCGCGGACCGGCATTTCGGAGCTACATTCGTGTCGCGGACGCGCGTGCGTGAGTTCGGTAGTCCGAAGCCTAATTTGGTCCATGATTTGCACCCCCCCTGCCCCCCTGCGCGCGAGAGAGAGCCTCTATGTACCACAATCTTACTCCCTACCAAAGTGTATGAGTATTTAAACCAAGCCACTTTTCCATCTTTTTCCAATGTGGGATAACCACATTTTACCCATTCCAACCCATTAACTTTGAGCCTTCATATCTCATTCATTTCTCAACCATTTTGAACAAATGAATATATGATTTCAATGTACTCATGGAGTAGAACACAATCTAACAATCAATTTGTCATTTTAACAAATAACAAATTAAGAAAATAACTCATTATTTCCTTCAAAACACACTTTTTTCCAACAGAACCAAGGGAGTACATCATAAGCAGCCGAAAATAATGGGCAAATAGAAGAAACCCTCGTGATCTCTCCATTATAGTGATTATCACCCTTTTTATATTAGCCACATAAACCCTTTTTACTTTAAATATGTTGTAAATATTAAAATAAATATTGTATAAAACTTGTTGTCATTTTTTCAATTGTGTGATTCAGACTTGTCATATTATAAACATTTATTTGTTTGCATATTTAAACTCCCATAGCATTAATCGATTCCTTCTTTAGTATTTATATTTGATTTATGAGACTTTTATGGGTTAATGATTATGACTTAACAAGAAAATTCAAAAATATTTTTGTCGGTTTTTTTTAATGGTCAAAGTATGCGAAATTATGAAACTATTTGAATACTCTTTGGTTATATTCTCTTGAGTTTAATTCTATTATCTTTCGTTTGTAATTGTAACCCTTAGCTGATAAAACCTTACTAATCTTTGTTTGACTGTGATCCCCATTATTGGAGATAGCCATGAAAAGCAAAAATATTGGTTCTTGAGCTTCATATTGTATATCATATTTCATTACTCTATTAGAGAATGGGCGTATATTTAATTTTATAATGTATTCTGAATTTGATGGTGATCTAGAATTATTACATTACACGAACACGGAGAGTCATGGTAAGATAGGCAATGGGGATTCGACTTCCCCGGAGGTAGGTTCTCGAACGTACACAATTTATATTAATTAATTTGCATATTTAGAACCCATAACATTAAGTCAAAAACTTATAAAAAACGCGTTTTTTTTAAGCTTAACAAAAAACGTGTTTTTAGAACACGTCGACTTTTCCGTCTCGCTCGCGACGCCCAACTCCCGTTCATCCCCAAATTCTAGGAAAATCAAGGAATTACCAGTGTTGAATCCTGAGTTTGTCGGGAGGCATCCTAATGATACTTGTCCGGCCAAAGCACAGATTTTGAAACTCAGCCCCAATTTTCGTCTCCAACACTCTCAAATTCATTCATCAATGTATGAACCCAGCACTTGTTGAATTTACAGGACAATGGCGGAGACGCTAATTCTTAGCTTTCCGCCGGCCACCCATCTTCTCCTACTCACCGCATAAATCTTTCTTCCTTCCTTAGAACAAATCAGATGGGAATTTGAGTGCCAGTGTAGGTCTTTTTGAGTGCCAGTATAGGTGTTTTTGAATGCCAGTGCTTGTATTTTTGAGAGCCAGCAAAAATGATTACCAGTGTTTTTGAGTGCCAGTGTATGTGTTTTTGAATGCCAGTGCATGTGTTTTTGAGTGTCAGTGCATGTGTTTTTGAATGCCAGTGCTTGTATTTTTGAGAGCTAGCAAAAATGTTAGTGTAACAAAGTGCCAGTGTTAGTGTAACAGACTGGTGAAGAGTGCCAGTTCATGTATATAAAAGTGTCCGTGTAAAAAGCGCCAGTGCCAGTTTAACAAAGTGTCAGTGCCAGTTTACACTGGCACTTTGTTAAATTGGTACTGGCACTTTTTTCACTGGCACTTTGTTACACATGCACTGGCACTTTGTCACACTGACACTTTGTTTAACTGGCACTGACACAAACGGGAAAACACAAAACACGTTTTTTCTAAGTGCCAAAAAAAACGCATTTTTTATAAGACCAACTCTAACATTAATTGATACAATAAATATGATAATAATTTATTAACCTTTAAAGAATACTCCCTCCGTCCCACTTCAAGTGTCACTTTTTACCCAAAATAGCGTTTCGTTTGAAGCGTCACCTTTCCTAAAAAGGAAATGTTTTATTAATATTCTATTATCCCATCCACTATTTCCTCCACTAATTCTCTCTCCTCTACACTCACAACACTTTTTAAATTCACTATTTTCTCCATTAATTCTCTTTCCTATTTTCAAATTACACTCACAATATTTTTTCTTTCCACTTTTTTTCTTAATTTGCGTACCACCCCGAAAAGGGTGATACTCTTGCGGATACGGAGGGAGTAGATACTATTAAAAGGAAAAAACACCATTTTGAACATAAAAAAAGGTAAATGTGATAGACGGATGATTGAGGGTTCATGTTATCTTTATTTAGATGCCTTTTTCTCCCTTTACCCGCCATTTGTTTTCTATGTGGTCCATGGGACACACACACACATGTATATATATATATATATACTCCCTCCGTACCCGCTATAAAGTTTACAGTTAGTTACTGTTTGCACGTAAATTAAGAAAAAAGTTAGTGGAGCAAGTGTTGTGAGTATGAAAAATGAAGTTGAAGAGAAAAAGTGGAGTAGGAAATAGTGAGTTGATTGATGTTGTGAGTATAAAAGTAAAGTAGAAGAGAGAATTAGTGGGTGAAATAGTAAAGATTCTTTGCCATTTTAGGAAGTGTGCAATTTATAATGGGACACCCAATGAAGAAAGTGTGCAGCTTGTAGCGGGAGGGGGGGGGGGAGTATATATTAAAAAAGGGTTATGATCTCTCAAACATATTTGCAATAATTAAACTTTGAATTATGGGTAAGAATAGTAAAATTAATAATTCCAAAATAGGTCCCCCAAGATTATGATGGATGGCAATGGCATCATTAGATATTTTTCCTGCATCCATCTGTGAACCTCCATGTGAGCATACATACAATAAAATGGCTCTAATAGTAAATTAGGTGTGAGTGTGTGACTTAATGGTCTTCTTCTTCACAAGAAATATTCCTCATAAGTTACTTGAACCTCCATAACTAAGGAAGGTGATAAAATTACTATTAACATCAACATAGATTCAAAAGAAAAAGTCACACGACGAGTTCAAAACTCTTAGTCGCCAAGAAAAATGCCAACTTAATGATTCTAAAGCAACACGTGAACTAATTTTACAATCAGTAGTAGTAGTAGTTGTGATGCATCACGTCAACCGATGATAACATAATACAAGATAAAGATAAGACGTTATAAACAGAATTTACAAAAAGAGAGATAGTGATTGGCCATAAAGTTGTTACCAAGGCCATGGCATGTGAGCATGAGACAGAAAACAAAAACAGTGTACCTTTAATTGAAAAAAAAAATAGCATCTGCTTTTTGAATCAAAATAAAACTACTCCATTCCAAAATAAATGTCCATTTTTGTTCTTTTCTGTGTGTCTTTGCGTCACACCTTCTTAACACCGAGCAGGGTTAGGAACAAAAACGAACATTTATATTTATTTTGGGACGCAAGTAGTACTACAGAGCAACTTGCTAAAACTGGTGACCGGAAGCCTAAGAATGACAGTTAACCTTTTCCCAACCTGGTCTTGTGATGAGCAATACTACAACACAAGCTCTACTTTGAAAATTGTATTTGCTGGTGGAGTCTTCTCACCCATTGTCTCCTCCTCCTCCTCCTCCTCCTCCTCCTCACAAGACTAGAGTCAAACAAATTTCTCACAGGGGTACCAGAAATTCCTCCTTATCCATGCAAAATTAAATTAAGAAACAATAAAAAACATTAAAACAAGTATTTATATAAAAAATAGTGAAAATACAAGTAATTATAGACCACAACAAGAACAATAAGCAAGTTGATGAAGGATTCCCCACCACTAAGAATATAATTAAGACCTGTTTTTTCCTCTCAATGTCTGGATGTGAAACCCCAAAATTTCTCATGCAATGCAACCCATTGTGGGGTCCAATCCAACCCTCCCTAGCTAAGCCAGCCTTTTGTTCTCTTGCCTAAACTCCAACCTTTTCCTTCTATTTTCAAGAATCTCTCCCACCTTCCTTTGGCTTTTGTCACTATTTCTCCTCTGCAACCCATTTCTTATCTGTTTATCCACCAGCCAACAATGGCAGAAACAAGCTCTCGTTTCGTATTTTCCTTCCCTTTCCTTCTCTTTCTTAGCGCTACCACCATTACTGCTACCACCTGGGTTTCTAGTAATTACGGTGAAAAGGAAGTCCTCTACTTGAACACGCTTCAATGGAAACAGCAAAGTACTCACCCGACTTGCTTCTCGCAAAAATCAAGTAAGCCTCTTATATATACCAACAAAAACTACTTTTATGTTCATAATATGCATGTTTCAATTTACATGGTATTACTCTACACTAATTTTTCTCTTAATTTCTTTGGCTTACAGGGAGAGAGAATGGAGCAACTATACTGGAAATGAAGCACCATGATGACTGCTTGGCCGGACCTATTATTGACCGGAACAAGAGACTTCAAAATCACATACTTTCTGATAATTTTCGTGTTCTGTCACTGCAATTACGTACGAGAAACAAGGTTTCCGGCCATTTTCAGGACCTTTCCCAAACTCAAATTCCGATAACTTCAGGTTTCAAGCTTCAAACTCTAAACTACATTGTCACGGTGGGTTTAGGAGGTAGAAACATAACAGTAATTGTCGACACGGGAAGTGACTTAACATGGGTTCAGTGTCAACCTTGTAAATCTTGTTATAATCAACCCGAACCTCTTTTTAACCCCTCTTTATCTCCATCATACCAATCAATCCAATGTGATTCGTCAACTTGCCAATCACTCCAATTTGCAACTGGGAATTCAGGTATCTGTGGGACTAATAACCCTCCAACATGTAACTATTTTGTTAGCTATGGAGATGGGTCCTACACTCGAGGTGAGCTAGCACGTGATCATCTCAGCATTGGAAATACTTCGGTAGAAAAAATTGTATTTGGCTGTGGTAAAAATAATAAAGGCCTCTTTGGGGGAGCTTCAGGGCTAATGGGTCTAGGAAGAAGCGATCTTTCTATAATTTCACAAACTTCGGATATGTTTGGAGGAACTTTCTCCTACTGCTTGCCTTTGATAGCTGAATCAGGTTCACTAATTCTAGGAGGGGATTCTTCAGTTTACAAGAACTCTACACCTATATCTTACACTAGAATTGTTCTAAATCAAGAGCTCCCCACCTTCTACTTTCTCAACCTCACCGGAATTAGCATAGGTGGGGTCGCTTTACAGTCTCAAAGTTTTGGTAAAATAAGCATCCTAATCGACTCGGGAACGGTTATTACACGGCTTCCACCGTCAATTTACAAGGCTGTGAAGTCTGAATTTCTAAATCAATTCTCGGGTTTTCCTCAAGCTCCAGCCTTTTCGATCTTGGATACTTGCTTCAACCTTTCTGCCTATGAAGAAGTGGACATTCCCACAACAAAGTTGCATTTCGAAGGCGATGCTGAGCTGGCAGTGGACGTAACCGGGATTCTTTATTTAGTTAAAGCAGACGCCTCTCAAGTCTGCTTGGCCTTAGCGAGTCTCTCATATGAAGGTGAGACCGCAATTATTGGGAATTATCAGCAAAAGAATACGAGGGTTGTTTATGACACTAAGACATCTATGTTGGGGTTTGCAAAAGAAATTTGCAGTTCCATGTCGAACTAAGCAGGGGTAGGAGGAAGAAGGTTATTGCTGTGAATATGTATTTTCAAAAACAAAGACAATCAACTAGTTGGCAGTTATTCAGGGGTTTAGCTTATATGTTTATGACACTAAGACATCTATGTTGGGGTTTGCAAAAGAAACTTGCAGTTCTGTGTAGAACTAAGCAGGGGTAGGAGGAAGGCGCTTATTGCTGTGATTATGTATTTTCAAAAACAAAGCCAACGGACCAGTTGGCCACTGGGTTATTCCGGGATTTAGCTTATATATGTGCGGTGATATATTGGGGAAGGTATAAAATGTGTCTATGCAATTTGTGGGTCGTTAGATGTACTAATGTGCATTGTAACTAATCAGAAGGGAGGCACAGCTAATTGTATATTTCTTCCTGTAGGTTATCTTTCTCCATATATTGGGTATTGAATCAATATGGTTAAAATGTACCCATGCAGTAGATACACAGAAAGAATAATAAGGAAGTGCGTGCGTGTGTGTTGTATTTGCAGTTTTTACAAATTTCAAGCTGCAAATTGTAAATGGTAAATTTTCAGAATGCTAAATCATAAACAAGTGAAAAAATGATGCAAATGTTGGAAAAGAAAACAAAATTTATTTTACCCGATTCATGATGCATGAGGTCATAATCATCTTGGAATGATCAATATGTTTTCCACGGAATGTAAGAAATTGCAGGACCAATACAAAAAAAATGAACAACAAAGACACTTCTTGGATTTTCTCGATTTTGGGGCTTTGTTTTTATTTAAGGAAAAGTACAATACAAAGATTTTTTTTCAAGCAAAGCCAATATCCTACATATTTCAGTGTCCAGTTGTAGAATAATTCCATTGAAGCGACAGTTTCACTTGAACAAAGGTGAATCTGTATAGTCTTGTTCATTCAGCTCAAGTTGCACTAATTATCAGCTCAGATAACAATACTATTTCAGTAATGTTTTGCTAGCAGTATGTACAATATCTAGAGAAGTTACATTACTTTAGAGTTATATAAGTTGACCAATAAAGACTTACCACAGCTTAGGCATCTTTTTTCGATCGATCAGCAAATGAAGTACGTCTTCTTGTCTACTCTTTAAGAGTTGATGGCTGGGATGAGCATAGATGGGTCAGGTCGAAACTACTACATAACTCCATTTCACAAAATATATGTATTTTTCTCCTAAATTTGATCTAGAATCTTCAAATTCCATTGACCAAGGAGACCATTTCCATATTCTCCAACTCAACAATATCATCCCCCTTTTTTGTTAACATTTCAGATGGAAGAATAGGTGAATCAGGATCTGTCCTAGGTACCAAAAACAGAAGCCCAATTGGAAGAAGTCTACAAAAGCTCCGAATTAAAATGGCCACCCAAAGGTTATCAAACTGTGTCCTTGTAACATTTAAAAAGTGTAGCAAGATTCCTCCGGCCCAAGAGGAGCAGAGCAAGCCAAAGTGATCGATTGACATAAGTAAAGCAAAGAAAGTGCCTTCTATTCCAGGTGGACATAATTTGGAACTGAGAACAAGAAGAGGCATCCATTTAAGGCGCCCAATCATTTTAGAAACCGCTTCATCAATCACGACAAAGAGATAATCAGGTATACCGAATTTCAAGTTTAGACGCAGCACCAATATCAAATCGAGTAACCCTGAAGCAGAAATGAGCAATTGAGTCCAAAATAGTACGTTGCGGAAAGGATGACTTCTGAATACATTTTGGTAGAGGAGGACCCCAAGAAGGGAGGCAAATGAACCAACTGAAAATATGGACCCAATGACCTCCTGCACAGAATTGATGGAGTAAATCAAGTAAGGTATACGAGTAACATTTATTAGAGGAAAGAAAAATATGATGCTTCAAATTTATACCTGTGAGAAAGATGGGCCCACTTTTGCTTCTGTGTACCAATAAAACATTCCTTCGTGAATGTTTAATCCCAATGCAAGTGACAGGTACATGTATAAACAGGGTCTCCATATTTCTTGGCATTTCATTGCTGTTGACATGGATTTAGTAGCTTCCAGAAACTTTTGCCTTACCTGTGTAGACAACCTGATTGTTAGGGAAAAGATGATGAGCAAGAACGATAAAAGATTCCTTTAGAGACCTTACCCTTTTATAAGAGAGATTGCGGACAAGGGGTTCTTGTAACATCAGTCCAACTAAAATGACCAGCCCGGCAGGGATACTTAGCACTCCAAACACACCCTGCATATGAAGAGTATAAGCATGCCCAAGAACAAATATCGGAGTCATTTCTTAAAATATATGCTGCAAATCTCAAAATGGGATCTCCAGGCTGATTATGACAATGGTTAAATAGATGTGCAGAGTGTAAGGTTAAATAGAAGGAACATTTGCACTTTAGTAAAGAAGAAAATACTGTTGAAAAAGAGTAGAAACTAGAGAATTTTTCCAGAGTTGAACCTTAGGTCCGATCATATGAACAAGAAAGCCACTAATTCCAAATCCAATAAAAGCGCCAGTAGAACCGCTCACTCCACACAAGCTCTGCATGTCACCAGCAAGAGAAGGATGACTTATACTATTCTCTGTCACGCAGGCATCAATAATCACATCGGCTATAGCCACCCCAGCACTTCCTATCATTAAAGCCAACATGGCAAAAGCAAGATGCAAGTGGCTGTGAAGTGATAGGATAAGCATGAAGATGGAACCAATAGTGCCTGAAATCAAAATGGGGATTTCATCACCATAAGAAATGAGCAACAGGGGAGTGTAAGTCACAGAAAACACATTGATGTGAAGCAATAGTGCAAATAGGTTGCATTGGGAGATAGATATCACCATAACTATAAGGTATCATAAGACATGAATCAATATATTCCTTAGGTGATAGTGCCACTAATTTTCTTTTTTAAAAATGGGTTTGTTTATTAATGAACGACTTAATCTATTACAAGAGTGACGCTTGAAAGTGCATTTGGTGGAGACTGAACCCTTGACCTTTCATATAGAAAGGATTACTGGATGCCGTTTGAGCTAAAGCTCCACTACTATTTATTTTTCCTTTTTAAAAGAGGATCAATAGTCGTTCCCCACATTCCCCCTTACAATGACGTCCTAGGAGATATGGGAGGATCGAACCCATGAATCACTATTTTCTAAGAAAATGTCCCAAAATGAATGTCTATTATCTACAAAACTGTCCCTAAATGATTTTTTACAATATATTTTTTTCTTCATATTCCATTATATACAATTGCAAAACTAAAAGTTTGAAAGTGGATCATACCCTCACAATGAGAAAATTAAAGTAATATAGCGGATATGAATAATTACCAGCAAAAATGAAATAGGGTCTTCTTCGATAGCCGAAAACTGGAACAATATCAGTCATAAGACCCCAAAGAGGCTTCATAAGCCAAGGAATTGAAATAATCCCAGAATAAAACTGTGCTTCAGAAGGTTGCAGTTTCTGCTCATCCTTCATATAATATTGCATACTAACACGAACCAGACCTACACTCAAACCCTGATTGATTCCATACACAATTATCACTCCCAACACAAAGCTCCAGTGCAGCTCATCAATCAGCATTCGAACCCAACTGACTGGCCTCATCATTAAGCCCCCAAATCCCTCTTTCTGCTTCTTTAATTTCACAGAATGCTTCCCTGTTAGTTGAATTGATTCTTCTTCTTCTTTGTTCATGATTCAATTTTGGTTGTTTACCGAAATCCGACGCAACGCATTACATCCAAAAGAAGTGAGAAATAAGAAAGAAACCCAGATTGAAATTCTCTGTTTCTTGAAATGGGTGTTTGTACAACTTCAAGTAGGGTTTGGGATTTGGGCAACAAATTGGAAATTGAGTGATGAAGAATTAGGTAGCAACTAACTCGTTTTGGGGGCCAAAAGGCATCAGCGTGTCCGTTAATGTGATCATTGCTGACGTGCTTTCTGTTAATTGGTTTAACAGCAACCGGGTTTCTTGATCCGGTCATCATTCAGTTGTGTCTTGTAAAAGAAAAGGAATCGGGCTTATGGTAATGGACCCACTGATTAGGAATGGGTCTGGGCTTAGGGCTGCTGATCCGCTCTAAGAATGGGCTACGTGTATACTGCGGCCCGAAAAGTAATGTTTGTTTTTATTGGTAGGAAACACCATAAAATATTAAAATTATACCCCTCCCTCCCTCCAAACATAACTTTCTTAAGAATTAATATTTATTTATCTTAAAAAATAAGTAATTAATTAATATTTGACTAAATTTTTAATAAATATATTAAATTCGATTTTTTTTTGCAATGTCCTCATTGAAGTACAAATTTTTTTGCAATGTCTTCACTCCATTAAGGGAGCCATCATTTATTTAACGGAATATGCTCATGTGCCATCATGTGATTAACCTCCATTAAATATTTAACGTTTCCATTAAAAAATAACCAAAATCTATCTAAAGGGTTGGAAATAGAAAATAATAAATGTACCCATTTCTTCAACCTTTGATCACTGCCATGAAAATAGAAACACCACCCCACAATGCCATGAAGCACACCCTCATCCTCATGCCCCATTTGATCTTAAAATTCATCCTATCAACACCATTACAATCAAGGCAAATCAAATTAGCAACACCATTTTATGCCCCATTTGTTTTCTATTTTCATGGCAGTGGTCAAAGGTTGAAGAAAGGAGTACATTTGTCATTTTCTATTTCAAATCCTTTGTTTAAATTTTGGTTATTTAACTTATTTTTTAATGGAAACGTTAAATATTTAAATGGGGGTTAATCACATGATGGCATTTGCATCAAATTCCGTTAAATAATTAACGAATCCCTTAACAGAGTGAGGACATTACAAAAAAAAAATGTATACTTCAACGAGGACTTTGCAAAAAAAAAAAAACCATAAATGAGGATATTATAAAAACACATACTCCCTCCGTCCCAAACCTAGATACCCATTTTGTCATTTTGGGCGTCCCAAACTAACATACTCTTTTCTTAAAATAATGGCAAATAATCTTTAATATTTCCTCCACTCATTTTCTCTCCTATTTTACTTTTATACTCACAACATCAATCAATTTTACTATTTCCTCCACTCATTCTCTCTCCTATTTTACTTTTATACTCACAATACTTTTTCCATTACCCATTTTTCTTAATTTTCACGCCGAACAGTAAACGGGTATCTAGGTTTCGGACAGAGGGAGTATAGTTTTATGACAAAAATATGAGTTTTGGCTTTTCATTTTGAAAGAAAGGGGAGAAAGAAGGGTCGGCACATCTTAATGAGGCTGAAAGATGTGGTATGCCTACACCCATAACTCAGCTCACTATAAGATCAATTGTCCTTGTACTTGAAAAGACTAAGATTTTCCTCAAATAATGAAAAATAAGCATTAAAAAAATAAAAAAATATCATTTATTTTATTTAATGATAAGAAAAAAAAAAAAAAGAGCTTAGTCAATGGTCAACCCCCGTTTTGTCACCTAATTGAGTAAATTCCTCCTAGGACAAAAAATGTCAAAGCACCATAATAAGTGACCATGTGGCTAGCCATGAGAGTACATGAGAAATGGTCATTGGTCTCATACGCAACCACGAAATCACCGTAATAATGGCTAGTCATCAAAGTACATAAGAAATGGTATCGTAAAAATTATAATAATCAATATTTTTTCCATTTAAAAAATACTGTAATATTTATTTTAATACAGATAAAAAAAAAATTAACAAACATTATTACTTTTTATTATGGCACTGGCAATATATTGGTTGTGTAAGACTTCTTCAACAACTCATATATTGAATTTAATAATGTTGTAGTACACTTAATAACAAATCTTTTTCAGGAATACTAATAATATACTCCCTCCGTCCCCGAAAATGCTTCATCTTTTATCCAAAATGGCGCGTCGTTTCAGTTTCCACCTTTTCCTAAAATGGAAAATTTTTATTAATGTTCTATTATACCCACTAACTATTTCCTCCACTCATTCTCTCTCCTAATTCACTATTACACTCACAACACTTTTTAAATTTACTATTTTCTCCACTAATTTTTTCTTATATTTTCAAATTACACTCACAACATTTTTTCTTCCCACTTATTTTCTTAATTTGCGTGCCAAACCAAAAATGATTAACCATTTCTTGGGACGGAGGGAGTTCGTTACTATTGATTAATTGTGATTAACTTTAATCTCATGTGAGACAATTTTTTAATGCACCAAAAAGGTATTTTAGAAAATCAATAATAACAGAGTATTAAAAGATGGGGTCAAGTTTGGGATGTTGCGTAGATCTTATTGGCTAGAATACAATCTAATATATGTGGAAATAAAGGGGGAGGAAAGGTTAAATATTACAGTCCACAAGTCAGATTTGATTGAAAAAGTCTGTAGGGGAGAGAGAGATATAAGGAATTAGTTTGTGTATTGTATTTCTTTCCAAGGCTATAATAATTTGTTATATTAATAAGGTCGATTTCCTCTAGGTCCCTTGGATGAAGAGATTTAAATTCAATGTAAAAAACAACATTTAGTTAATTTCCTAGATACCTCTCCGTCTAATGGAAGCGATCATCCCACAACATGGCACAATCGCGTGGTTTGACGGATGGTCTTATAAATTAATTATAAGACTAATTTATCTCTTATAATTGACTTATAAGATAAATTTTTTCAACTAAAGAAATAAAAAATTTCAATAATAACAACGAATTGTTCTCATAATTTATACATTTACAACTCATATAAGTTAATTATAAGACTAAATCACATCTTATAATTAACTTATAAGACCATTTTGCCTCTTATTGAAGCTGGGCCAATGAAAATTGTGTAGAAAAGGAAGGACACTAAGCTGAAATTGGAGGAGGGAGCGATCGCGCCATGTTGTGGGGCGATCGCACCCGAAGACCAGAAGCCACCAGACGATCGCACCATGTTGTGGGGCGATCGCTCCCAATTAGGCGGAGGGGTGTCTGGAAAATTTGAATTTTGGGATAACTCTTTATTTGAGATTTACAAAAAAAAATTCTTTAAGAGAAAAAAAATCTGGACAGAGGACCCTAGGGGATTTTTTTTTCCTATTAATAAATGCTTTAGTCTATTAAATTTGATGCTTGGGAAGATCACGATTTAGATTTGTTTGATTTTTGTTAAAATTTTAAAAATTCAGTAAGAATCAACTTTTCAATTTTGTATAAATTTAGAATCAGAAACAGATCAATATAATATATTATAGGAACGGTTGCATTGGCCCAGTTCCAATGGTTCAATACGATCCAATTTCGTCGATTTTACAATTACAGTCTACAATATTTTTTACAAAAATAAAGCATATGACAATTAAATATTTTTATTAGTTTTGTCAACAAAATAAATTAAACTAAACCAAGTGATCACAAATATTTAACATTTCAAATCACAACATAAAATATTAATTATTAAATGATTGTTCGCCTTCAAAAATTAATCATTAATTATTATAGAGAAAAAGATAAGAAGCGAAGAGAGTCGAGAGAGAGAGGAATGGATTGGAAGCGGCACAAATGAAAGAGAGATTTAGGGTTACTAGCTTTCCCAGTTAGCGACTTAGCCTTTTTTTTTTAAATGAACGACTTAGCATTATCTTAATGAAACTAGGAATTTTAAAATTATAAATAAATATATATATACTTTAATATATAAATAATCTTTCCGATCCGATCCGATTTAAATTATGTATATATATTTTTTAAATCATGATCAGTAACCGGTTGCATAGAAATTTGAAATCAAAATCAGACCAATACTATTAGTTAGATCAGATTTTTATCAATACGGTCCAATTATATTACTCTAATATAGTTTCACGATTTTTTTCACAGCCCTACTTAATTTGATGTACTGAATTTCATTTTTAATAGATTTTTTAAGCCATCCTGATGCTTCCATGGAAAATGGTGTTGATCAGGAGTTGAATCTTCAACTGCTTCAAAGGATACTCCGGCTAATCTTCTTGGGATGGTTCGCTATGGGACCTACACACACAAGCAACAATGAGCTAAACCGGGGGTGACTCCGGTGAAACCCCTCCGGCGTGAGAATCAGTTTTCAGTTCAGATTTAAGAAGAGTTCTATATTGTAATGGAGAAGAGACAGATTTTAGAGAGAGAGAGTAGACTTACTTAATGATGGAGAATTTCACATATTTATACCACCTTGTAATCATAGACCATACCTGCAAGGACACGTGTCAATCATCCATGCTAAGTCAGTCAACTACCCTCAGAGTTAGTAAAAAAGTACTGACATTCCCATCATGCTACACTGTTATACATTATGGGGGGTGGGTACCACGTGTCAGTACACCCAAAGGTTGTACCATCAGTCACGTTTGTCGCTAGGCGACAATCCTTTATTGCGACAAAGCATACCCGGTTACTCGTCATATGTTATCCCCTTTTGTACCTAAAAATATGGGGACGAATTAATATTCTCGCCAGTAACTCTTCTCGCCTTCATTTGACTTCCTCTATATGCCGCACGTTTGTCGCATGTTGCGCTATCTAAAACTTCTGTGCCAACGTATCGATTATCGCTTAATTATCACTTAATTTCCAGTTTATTACCCATCTTACTTGGCCTATCGGTTTTATCGAACCTTCCTAACTGTTCAGGCCCAACCCATTTATGATAACCATTTCAGTAGCCCCCAATTTCAAGACCTGGATCATTTATGTTCCAGGCGAGAAATTTACATTGCCTATTACTTCCCGCTCGCGGGTAACCACCTCGCACGGCGCTATTCAATGACGTCATCCAAGGGACACGTGGCACACTCCTAGGTCCTTCCACTGACTGACGATTGGTGTGATGTGACATATGAAAAGACTTTTTAAATTTTGAAATCATTTAATGGGGGGAATTTCAAAATTTTGGGGGCCAATTAATTGTACTGTCCCCTACGAACCTGTTCACATTCCCTTGATATAAATAACCTCCCCACCCCCATTTTTACCTTTTTCCTTCTCCTCGTCTGAAAAACTTCCTAGGCGATTTCCGGCGAAAGCAATACGTTTTCCGGCGAACTCACTACCTTTCTTCCTTGACCTTTCCTTCTTTTTAGTGACTAAATCCTTGTTCCCCTTTGAAATTCCACCATAAACGTTCATTCCTTGCCTCGATTCATCCACTAAATCACCCTGGAAAATCACTTCTTTGGCCGGACTTTGAGCATTCCGGCGAACTTACAATCCGTCTTTGATTTCATCAACGATCCTTCCTATTTTCCAGGTAATTTCTTTGCTTTCTGGTTTCCTTTGTTTCTCTCAAATTTTACTTGTTATCATGGCTAGGTTTAAGAACTGTCTTAGAAAAATTAGGTATGGCCAATGTCAAAGGACTGGGGGTATTTACTACTTAACTAGGGGCATCTGGGCAAGGATCCCGCGGGATGATTTAGTGAACTGTCTAAGAGTCAATAGAGTAGATCCCGCCATAATTGACGCTATAGAAATTAGGGGTAAATGTTTCCTTCACTTTTCAGCCCCCATGTCAAAAACGTTTTTCTCTCCCCGCGAACTTTGCGAGCACCTTTGTCGCTTCTATGGCCCTCCTACCTATTCTGATAGCTCAGACACTGATTTTCTCGCTGCGAGATCTTTAGCTAATAGATCCCTGTATAAACAAATTGTCTCTTCTTCCGATTCAAAGAGATGTCTAACTTTGGAGCACCTGGCGCCTCAACCTCTGGCCGCGGACAATCCAATTTACCCACTAATCCTTCTACTTCTAATGTGGCGGGAAGAGACCCTTCAACAAATTCCCTCATCACCCCCTTTCATACCCAATACCACATAGATCACTTAAACTACCATATTGCTAACTATGATGGTGACATGTCGCTACTCTCCATCCGTCAGCGACAAGACGGAATAGTGGTCTTCCCGTCACAGTTAGAAGCGGGTCTTAGGATCCCTGTTGACCCTTTCATCTCTTTGGTCCTTTTCAAAGCTCATGCGGCTATAGCTGAGCTCCACCCCAATGCCATAAGGGTTTTAACTTGCTTCATAGTCGTTTGTCGCGCACTTAGGCGGGAACCCACAACTCATCTTCTCATGGACATGTTTACGGGTTACGCACAAAAAGACAAACAAACAAATGAGCTCCGTATGTCTCTGAAATTCAAAAAATCCAAAATCCTAACCCCTCTTCCCTCCAAAGTCCATAATCGCGTAACAACCCGCTATTCATCATTTCTCGCGTAGTCGGACACTCCCCACCGATCTTGAGGGGATTCATCCTAAAGTTGACAAGAAGTGGTCTTTGGATGAGGATGAAAAAAGGTTACAAAGATTGATGGTCAAGCTTCTTACCGACAACAATCCCGCCGATCCTTCGATTCCTCGCTTCGTGGCAAGCAGATTTTAGCCGACGATGCCCCGCCTGAGCCAAGTAGGACTTTCTTACAACTTCCCGCCCTTGCCTCCTAGGGTGGCCATTGAGCATACAGCTTCTCGGTCGGGATGGGAGCTTCATTCGGGCGCGAAATTTGCTTCGAGCGCACAACATGCGGAACGGCCACAATGTTTGTCGCTCAATGCGAGAAGTCCTACGTATGATCTTTACTAATTTCTCGCATTCCCTCATTTACTAATTTAATCTTATAATGTCAATAATGACTTTTTGCTTTTTGTCGCAGTTTCATCGTTCAATGGATATGAATCAAAAGAGGTTAGCACACGGCGGCCCGAGCAACAAAGCCGACGTTTGGCCGCGGCTAGGAATGCCACCAAGGCCCCGCCACCGACTTAACCATTCCCATTGCCACTCATCGGAGCTGATGACAAGATTGTTCCCGAAAATTCCCGCCGGCGGGCTCCTTCTACCAACCCTCGTCAAAACAAAAGACAACGTACTTCCGCTCCCGCTCCCGCACAAACTCAAGAGAACCTTCCTGAAACTTTAATCTTGGAAGATGAGGAAGAGGAAGAAGATAATGATGAAAATGATGAACCTCAAGATGAGGATGAGATTGTCGCTTCCTACGGGGATCCCGGGCCGAAGTTGGGGGTTCAAAATGAAGATCCTATAGACACCAACACCCCGCTTTCCCCCCTTGTACACGAGACCGACCCTCCTTCCAATCCCACAGCCTCACCGCCACGCCCTTCGTCTTCCCGCCAACATACCCCTCGCCAGCCCAGCTGGTTAAAAGAAGGGTTCCAGATTCCGGCAGATGAGGAGGGTATGGTGGCTCTTTGTCGGGAAGCCAACGATATCCCCAAACTCAAGGGATTGATAACTGAGCGGCTAGACACAGTTTCTTGCTTGCTAGGCTCCACCGCTCTTAAGCGGTCAAGCGACGCCGAACAAGTCGCTTATGTTGAAGGAGAGAATCCTGCCCACTCCGCCTATCATGCCGGGATCCAACTCTCTTTAGTAAGATATCTTTACTCGCTTTCCTTTTCATTTTAAATTTTTATAACTAACCTTAAACCATAACATTTACTTGCCTTTCTACTTCTCGCAGCCGAAGACTCTTCGGGCTTAAGCAACAAATGCCTTAAGTTAGAGGGAGAGCTCATCGAAGCTGATCGTGAGCGGAATCTGTACAAACGCAGGGTTGCCAGGCGGGATACCACTATCCAAGAACTCCAGAACTTGCAAACCAAAGCTGATACTGATCTGGCGGAGGGTAAGGCGAGGTTAGAAGAACTTGAAAAGAAAAACAAGGATTCAGAGGAGAAGCTTGCTCGCCTTATTGCTGAGAGCGAGAAGAATAAAGAACTTGTTGCTAAGTTTCCCGAGCTTGAGGCCGAGAATAAACGGCTTAGAGATACAGACTTCGTGCGAGCTAACCAAGTGACCAAACTTCGTGAAGATCTTGAAGCCGCTAAAACCAAAGCAGAGACTGATGAAATGGATGCGTTTGATAACGCTATCCTTCATACTCTCCGAACAATTGCCGCCGAAGGAAATCCCGCCATTACCCCCGCTATGCTGGCCAGATGGGGCTCTGAAACAATTTTCAGCGACAAAAGTCGCAAGGGACATCCCCTTGTTCCTTACAGCGAAGAAGAGTTGGCGCAGCTAGCATCGGAGGATGCCGTCCTTGGCAAAGCCGCATGGCCAGTTCCCGAAATTCGCCCTGACAACATTGTTCCCGCTTGGTCAGATCTGTCTCAAGCAAAGAAGGACGCCCTTAATGCCGCCTACAACGCCCAATGAACTGGCACTTTCATTTTGTAACTGCTATCAACTTTTATTTTTGGGCCTGTAACAAACAATTTTTGTTTCCTTCTTTTAAATTTCGCCACCTGTTTTGTTGCAAACAATTAATTTCATTTCTGTTCCCGGCCTTCGCGCCAAAGACAATTTGTAGCTATTTTCTTGTCGCTCTGTTGCGACCTTTTATCTACTGCTTTACTTCTTATGACCTGCTTCTGAAACTATCTCTGTTTATCATAACTTCTTCATGTCGCTTGTTTTTCTTTTGGTAATTCCGATTTTGCTTTGATAGTTCATCAAAGATTGTACCTCTTACTGTATCTCTCCATCTTATCTCTATACACATACTACTCCCTTCAAAAAAGTGAGGCTTGTCTTTAGGCAGCCTCACTCCCAAGTGTAGATTCTCGCCAACTATTTGATGCGACAATTTCAACATATCCATTTGGAGTCAAATCTCTAATTAATATACCACATCCCTTTATGCAACTTGATTTCTTTCCCAGATATCGCATCCCTCTTGGGCGACTTGGTCTCTAACCAAGATGTCGCATCCCTTTTGGGCGACTTGGTATCTAACCAAGACGCCACATCCCTTTTTGGGTGACTTGGTCTCTAACCAAGCCACCACATCCTTTTTGGGCGACTTGGTCTCTAACCAAGCCGCCACATCCCTTTTTGGGTGACTTGGTCTCTAACCAAGCCACCACATCCCTTTTGGGCGACTTGGTCTCTAACCAAGCCGCCACATCCCTTTTTGGGTGACTTGGTCTCTAACCAAGCCACCACATCCCTTTTGGGCGAATTGGTCTCTAACCAAGCCGCCACATCCATTAGGTGCCTTGGTCTCAAACCAAGACACCACATCCCTCTTGGTGAGTGTTGATGACGATTGCTTCTCACGTTTCTTTACGCGTCTCTACTGTCGCCTCCTTTACCCAAGCTCTTTATCCTTTATTAAAAACAGCTTCCTTGACCACCGTCGTTCTTCTAATCCCGCCGTTCCAATAACTGTTTCACAAAACATAACACTTGTCAAATTTTAATGAAAACGGTGATCACAAAACAATATGTCGCTGAATAATTCCTTCCTTCTTCATCACGTTGACAAGTTACATCGTGCTAGATTGGCAAATTCTACATAACTTTCCCGTCAATGCGATGTACACAAAAACACATGACCCCAGAAAAAGTTACGTATCTTTTATCATCTAGAACCAAAATCAAAAGATGCAACTACAAAAGGTTACTACAACTTCATTGATAAAAGCGCTTCAAATGATCGACACTCCAGGCATTCTTCAACTCTTCGCCATCTTGCTTTCTCAGCCGATAGGTCCCTTCTCGAACAATTTGAGATACCTGAAACGGCCCTTCCCATTTTTCATTCAACTTGGTGAAGCCTGGTTTGGGTCCCGTGGCTTCTGCACTCCTTAGTACCCAATCACCTACATTGAAAGACCTCTTGTTAACCCGCTTATCATGCTGGGCCTTCATCTTCTGCTTGTAATTTACCATCCTCATTCTCGCTTGTAGCCTCCTTTCATCAACCAAATCAAGGTCGTTACACCGCCTCTGACCATTTCTCGCCTCATCATAATAAGTCACTCTATAAGTCGGCAAGGCCATCTCGGCATGCTACGGCTTCGAACCCATAAGTCAAAGCAAATGTTGTTTCACGGTTGAACCCTTTATTGTGGTCCTTACATACCATAATGCAGTAGACAATTCTTCTAACCATGCTCCGCCCCTTCCTTCCAAATTTTTGCGTAATGCGGCAATGATTTGCTTATTTGCCGCCTCCGCCTGACCATTGCACTGCGGCCTGTATACCGCCGACATCCAATGCTTCACATTCATCCTTTGACATTCCGCGGCAAATTTCTTACCAAACTGTGTTCCATGATCAGAGATAATGGCCCTGGGTAACCCATATCTCGCACCAAATGTTTTCTTGAACGAACTTAATCACATTATCCTCGCTTATCGTTGCTAAGGCTTTCGTCACCCACTTCGTAAAATAATCTACCGCAACGACTACATGCCGGGCACCCTCCTTGGCCTTTTGGAAATGGCCCAATCAAATCTATGCCCCACATATCAAAAGGCCACGTTGCGACAATAGGCGCTCGCTCGGTGGCGGGTTGGCGCGGAATATTCCCAAACCTTTGACACTTCTCGCATTTCCGCACATACTCTTCCGCATCCTTCTTCAAGCTTGGCCAATAATAACCATGGAACAACACCTTCTCCGCAAGAGATCTTGCCCCCGGATGACCTCCGCAGATGCCTTCATGGATTTCAAACAAAACCTTAGCCACCGTCCCCGGCTCTATACACCTCATTAATGGCTTTGAAAAAGATCTTCTATATAAAATTCCATCTTGCACCGTAAATCGCGGGGAAGTCACCTTTACTAGTTTAGCCCTTTCTTCCTCAAGCGGCAATTCACCCTTCTCTAAAAAATCTTTCATGTCAGTAACCCAATTTGCTTCCGTCTCTCCAATCTCCATTACCCTGGATCTATCAATTGCCGGCGTGTCCACATACTCCACCAAGGGATCCACAGCTGCTTCAATTTCTCCACTTCCCGCCGACCTACTCAGTGCATCCGCCTTTGAATTCTCTTCTCGCCCAATTTGTACCAACTCCCAAAACTCAAAATGACTCAAGATGTTTCTCACCAAATCACAATATCTTATTAAAAATGAATTCACCGTGCCATATTCGCCTTTCACTTGCTTAACAATCAACTGAGAGTCAGAATGGACCACAATCCTCTTTACTCCAACATCCCGCGCAAATTCAATTCCCGACACCAATGCTTCGTACTCCGCCTGATTATTAGACACTGGGAACTTGAACCTGAATGCTTTCCTATACTCACATTCCGCATCTGGGGACATCAAAACCATTCCCGCTCCTCCTCTGTTTTTTGCTGACGAACCATCTACATGCAGGATCCAACAATCCTCCGGCCTCTTCTTTTCTTCAATCACACTTGGATCAGCCCGCTTTGCCATCTTCCTCTTCTCGCGTTCCTCAACTACATCGGCCTGAGACTTGGTAAATGAGGTTTCAACTATAAAGTCTGCCAACGCTTGCGCCTTAATAGCTCGACGAGATTCATATCTGATGTCGAATTCCGTCAACTCAATTGACCACTTCAAAAGCCTTCCCGCAGACCGGTTGTTGAATCTTTCTTAAGGGCGCGTCTGTCAACGCCACAATAGTATGAGCGACAAAATAGGCCCTCAACTTCCTTGCCGCCACCACCAACGCATAAGCCAACTTCTCGGCATTAAAATACCTCGACTCAACCTCACTTAATGCTTTGGAAACATAGTATATGTGCCTTTGAATTCCTCCGTCTTCCTCACCAACACCGCCGCAACCGCATAGTCGAAGCCGCCAAATAAACAAACAATTCCTCCTCCACAGGCTGCTCAAATATGGTGGCTTCCCAAGTAAGCTTTCATTTCTTCAAAAGTCGCTCCGCACTCCTCGCTCCATTCAAATTTCTTTCCGCCCTTCAAAACTTTGAAGAACGGCAAACATCTCTCCGCCGACTTCGAAATAAATCTTCCTGTGGCAATGATCCTCCCATTTAGTCGCTGAATCTCGCGAATAGACTTAGGTGGCGACATGTCTAATAACGCCCGAATTTTTCCGGGTTGGCCTCAATCCCGCGCCTGTTGACCAAGAATCCCAGAAATTTTCCCGCCGTAACACCAAACGTGCACTTACTAGGATTCAACTTCATTGAATTCCTTCTTAAGCTCTCAAAAGTCTCAGCAAGATCCAACAAGTGGTTTCTCTCTCTGGTCTTGATCACCATGTCGTCAATGTATGCTTCTATATTCTGCCCAATCTGCGACTTAAACACCTCGTTCACCATCCTTTGATATGTTGCCCCCGCATTCTTCAAGCCGAACGGCATCATCTTGTAACAAAAATTTCCCTTTGGAGTCCTAAACGCTGTTTTCGCCTTATCTTCCTCCGCCATCTTAATCTGGTGGTATCCTGAATAAGCATCAATAAAACTGAACACTCTGTGACCTGAAATGGAATCCACCAACTTATCAATCTTGGGTAAAGGATAACAATCCTTAGGACATGCCGTATTCAGATCAGTAAAATCAATGCACATTCTCCACTTCTTGTTTGACTTCAAAACCATTACGGGACAAGCCAACCACACCGGATATTGAATTTTCTCGATTATTCCCGCCTTCAACAACTTTTCCACTTCTTCCAATACTGCCATCTCTTTCTCCGGCGACAAATGCCTTACCCTTTGCTTAAATGGCTCCACCTTAGGATCAGCATTCAAACAATGCAGAGCAACACTCTCATCAATACCCTTCATGTCCTCCGGTCTCCAAGCGAATACATCCAAATTTTCCTTCAAAAAATCAACCAAAGCTTCTCGCTCATCCCGCGACAGTTGCTTGCCAATCTTCACCTTCTGCTCAGGAAAATAACAATTGATTTCCACCTCCTCCAACTCTTCTACCGCCTTGATATCTGGCTCATCCCGCACCTGCAGCGTTTCCACCTCTATTCTTTTCCTCTTCCTCATACCAACAGGAACGGGCTTTTTAAGATCGGCAAAGACATTACCAGTAGGCCGCCCCTGAGCGTCCTCCACCTCAATGGCCTCATAATCGTCATCAGATTCGCTCATAAGTACTTTAACATTTCCCTCAACCACTTCTTCAATTCTTGGCTCTTTCATACTAACTAGCCTTACAACCCTGGCATACCTTATATGGGGCGTGGCACTCACTATTTCCATCGCCCAACAATTTTCTTCATCATCATCACTCGGTCCCCCCATGCCGGAATCTACATCCCGCCAATCTGATTCCCGCTCTTCCAACATACATATTTCTCGCCCTCCTCTTAACCCCCTTATCACTCGCCCTGAAACTCGCCCTGACACTTGGTTTGTCGCTTCGGCTACCATAGCAGTTCCATTTCTCATACTCTCCGTTATGATCCAATCTGGTTCACCATTCTCCACCTCTACAATCTTAACCATATTTATCTTTAGTGGACTAGATTCTACTTTGGAAGTCATCGAGATTGTACTCTCAGCCTTAGCTTTCAACATCTCCTTTTGTTTTCTTATCACAGTGACCGCCTCACTCTTCAAGCAACCTATCCCATTAGCCATGTGGGATACTTCACCCTCCGATGGGAATTGATGAACCATTTCAAAACTCAACATGAATGGGATTCCCACTATAGCATTATAAGGAGACACAAGATCAATCACCATGAATTCGACATTCTCGCATCTCGCCGCCTTTCCTTCACCAATTTCAACATCCAACATAATCGTCCCTTTAACTTTAACAGAGTGATTAGTGAATCCTCAAGATATCCCTTATGAGGCACCAAATTTGCCTCGTATAATTCATCCTTTTAAAAGCATCGTAATAAAGCACATTCCTACTTGCCCTGCAATCCACCATGACTCGCCGCACGATATTATTGCTCGGATACATAGTGATGATAATTGGCCGACTCCCATGGCTTTTGGTAACAGCCCACTCGCCCGGAAAACTGATCACCCCGTCTTGATCGGCGGGAACCGAGGAACATCAAACGTATGCGTCCAAAGTCATGATTTGGGGTATTCAACCGAGACACACTGGGTAAAGGGTCGTGAATGACATCTACCAAATTTCTCTCCGGCCTACGTTGATCATCCCGCCCAACATTCTCCTCCAAATACTCCCGCGTAAAACCCCGTCAATCTTCCCCGAATCAATCTCCTCAAATTATAACAATCGTCGCCTTGTGCCCCTTATCTTTGTGAAATTCACAAGAACTATTCTGATCTCTAGACAGACCAGTTCCTGGTGTAATAGGAAAAGGTTCGGGCAGATTTATTTTCTTCATGATTTCGCTAATAGGAGTGTTCAACCGGCTATACTTGATGTCTGTCTTTGGCTTAAACTCTCTCTGACCCCCCGTGTGCCCTTCTCCACGGCCTCCGCTTCCTCCCGTTTGACTTGCCCCTCTATTGCCGCCAAACCCTCTTCTATCATCTCGCACTATCTCCACCCTTTCGCTCGCCACTTTCTTGACGGCCTGACTCGCAATTGTACCCCCCTTTGTCTTAACTCTAGCTCCACTACAAAATCCTCGCACTCTTTCATTCAACTCCCCTGTAGTCTTTGGCAATCTCATCCCTAACTCCTGCTTGAAGTGACTCCGGTGTAAGCGGTGTTATACAACATGATTATCTCGCCTTGTGCGATATCAGGAACTTGATTGGCCACTCCCATGAACCTGTCTGTGAAAGTCGCAATCCCTTCCCCATCCTTTTGCTTAAGACTGCACAACTCCGTCTTTTGAACTGGTTGTGATCCTGACGCACTAAATCTCGCCAAGAATTTCTCCCTGAAATCTTGATACCCCGTTATAGAATCTTCAGGCTGTACTAAGAACCAATCCAATGCATGATCTCGCGAGTGCTCACCAATGCTCGACATAAAATTGCCTCATTCTCAGTCAACAGCGACACGGCTGCTTCAAATCCTCCTACATGAGTTACTGCTCTAGATTTTCCTGAATAACTTGATAAAGTTGGCATTCGAAAACTTGGGTCTGGGGCAACACCTTTGATATTTTGGGTGAAAGGAGCCAAAAAAGGCTTTTTCCCTTCCACTTTCTTTATTCCCGCCTCTAAATCCTTAATTTTCTTCGCCATCTCAGCCACCTCATTTCTTAACCTTTGTTCCTCTTCCTTCTTAGCCTTCTCTGCCTCACTAGCCTTGGCCAACTCTGCGGCTTTTATGGCTTCTACGATCTTCTCGGCTTCTGCCGCCCTTACCGCCTCTGCAGCTCTCCGCTCCCTTTCCTTATCATAATCTTTATCTTTCCTATCTTGTCGCCGTCGTTCCCTATCCCGCGGTGACCTCTCACGATGTCGCCTATTATCATGACGTCGCGATATCTGGGTCCTTTCCTTGCCGCGTCCCTCGTCGTGCGTGGAGCCGCTAGATTCATTGCTGCCATATTCAAAGTAATAAGATTCTTCTTTGGAGTTGCCTGGCTTATGGTATATTTTCTTTCTCCTCTTCTTTCTTGCTTCCAAGTCATCATCTCGCCTTCGATTTTCTGCTAATCTCCTGGGCAGCGGCGTATCTACATTCTGTCTTGGTCTATTAGCCACGCTAGCGCTAACCTCTCGATTTTGCCCGCCGACATGGGACCTTCCCGCTTGCCCATTTAGCAAATTCTCAGGAATGTGGGAGGGCTCCACATGTAACTCCTTCAATTGTTGATTATTGGCGAGGACATGCATCCACGCCTCATTATCCGCCCTTAACTTTTCAATCCTTTCTCTTACTTCTGCATTCTTTGACTTCGCGGGAACTTGGCCTTCATCTACTGCCTTGGCTCTTTCCACTCTCACCCTTTCCTCCTCCACCTAGCCCGCCTAACACTGGTGTTAGTCTCAGACGTATGGACCTCCACCTCTCTTTCAGATCCTGCTTCAGCTCCCGCACGAGCATCCTTTGCATTTGGGGTTGCCAATGTTAAGTTCTGGGCCACCCTAGAGGGGGTAGCTTTTTCTTGTCCGACCACCATAACTTGCTTCCAACTAACTGTTATACTTTTGCAGACACTTCAAGACAAATCACACCTTTTCACCATAAACCAACTGTTCTGACAACTTTACAAGTCACTTTCTGAAAACAAAATGCCTTTAATGCATGCACTAATGAACTTGCAACCTTTATAGCCAAAGACAACTTTATGACTTCCTGAAATAAATACCACAATCCAAAAAACACCTTTAACAAGTACTATCTGAGAATCCTCCTTGATTTTCTAATCAACTAGCCTTTACTCCTTTGACCAAACTGACAGTTAGAATCTTCTGGGCTCCACCAACAAAACAACAACAGTGCTCCATCTTCTCTCTCACCTCCGGCAGCCACCAACAACCTCCCAAACTTCACCTAGCCACCCAAAGAAGAAACGCCAAAGTCCCAAGAACGGAACCAACTGATGCTTCCATGGAAAATGGTGTTGATCAGGAGTTGAATCTTCAACTGCTTCAAAGGATACTCCGGCTAATCTTCTTGGGATGGTTCGCTATGGGACCTACACACACAAGCAACAATGAGCTAAACCGGGGGTGACTCCGGTGAAACCCCTCCGGCGTGAGAATCAGTTTTCAGTTCAGATTTAAGAAGAGTTCTATATTGTAATGGAGAAGAGACAGATTTTAGAGAGAGAGAGTAGACTTACTTAATGATGGAGAATTTCACATATTTATACCACCTTGTAATCATAGACCATACCTGCAAGGACACGTGTCAATCATCCATGCTAAGTCAGTCAACTACCCTCAGAGTTAGTAAAAAAGTACTGACATTCCCATCATGCTACACTTGTTATACATTATGGGGGTGGGTACCACGTGTCGATACACACCCAAAGGTTGTACCATCAGTCACGTTTGTCGCTAGGCGACAATCCTTTATTGCGACAAAGCATACCCGGTTACTCGTCATATGTTATCCCCTTTTGTACCTAAAAATATGGGGACGAATTAATATTCTCGCCAGTAACTCTTCTCGCCTTCATTTGACTTCCTCTATATGCCGCACGTTTGTCGCATGTTGCGCTATCTAAAACTTCTGTGCCAACGTATCGATTATCGCTTAATTATCACTTAATTTCCAGTTTATTACCCATCTTACTTGGCCTATCGATTTTATCGAACCTTCCTAACTGTTCAGGCCCAACCCATTTATGATAACCATTTCACATCCCTATAAGAAGATAAACACTTGATGTGAAGGTAAATGTTTCCGCCCTGAATTCTTACAATTTATACAATACTCTCGACTAGTTATGTTTAAATTAATTAAATAAGAGTACTTACTCTCTTCGATATTCATTGCTTATGAACTAAATACTATTTAGTATAAAATAATTATTGCTTTTGGATTAAAAGTACTCAAATTAATCTTTCCCCCCTATTCTAAAAATTGTTGCCATAATAAGAGTATTTTTGATTGTTTGTTCATGGTTTTTCTTACAATTACAATTTGTGAAGAAGTTATCAGAGGCAGATTTAGGGTTGGTGCAGTCGAACTACACATTCAACTTTCTTTCGATTTTACTCGTGAGCGGTTCACATTCGAGAATTCATTAATATATTTTAGGCTTTAATTCGTGTATCTCGTTCGTTTATTCAGCTCGCTCTACATTTTGGCCGTACACCTCTCTCAACTTTTATACCGGGAAACTTCATCGACCCTATTTATTTTAAAAACATCTATTTTTAACTGGATGGGATGAAGTATAATAGGGGTGTAAATGGTTCACTTTGGTTCGGTTTGGGCAAATTTACGGACCGAACTAGTTATCGGTTTGAATAAATCTCAAATCGAATCGAATCGAATCATGAAAAAAATCAAACCGAATCAAACCAAACTGCGGTTTGATTTGATGGTTCGAATCGCAGTTTAAACCACAATTCATACCACGGTTCAAACCATGAAATAGAACACTGTTTAAACCATTAATTAGAAAATGCTTTCAGAATACACAATTCATTGTCATGTTTGTTTAAATTTTCCAGAAATAACATACCGAATAGATTCAGTATTTAAACACAACTTGAAATTGTGCTTCAATTTTTATGATAACAACATGTCATTTGAGTACTTGTAATGGTATGTGCTAAATAGTGAATTAACATTACTACAGGAAGATTAACCAAAAAAAAAACGGTTATAGACTAAAATTCATGAATAGAATTAGGGGTTTTCAAATCTAAATGTGAGATGCAGATGAAAGATATGCATATCTACAATTAATATTGAACGGTTTGGTGGTTTGGTTAATCGATTCAGTTTGATGATTTGGTCTCGCGGTCTCGAATCGTGGTTTGGTGGTTCAGACCGCAGACCAAATCGAACCACACGATTTGACAATATTTGAAATCAAACCAAATCATTATTGCTTAAAAAACGAATTAAACTGCGTGGTTTGATTTCAAATTGCGATTTGAACTAAATCACTTACACCCCTACAGTATACAGTATAGTAGTGTTAAGTTTAAATGATGGAGGTGTTCACTGTTCCCGATGATGAGATGTTTGTAGTGACATGGGATAAAGACAAAATGAAATTGAGAGTAGGTGCACAGAATTTGGGGAGAGGAGGTGACTGGGGGAACGCTAAAAAGAGAAAGAAAACTTAAAATTTGGGCAGAAAATAAAAAGGAATTTACTATTAAAAGGAAAGGAAAGGGGTAACAATGTAACATCAAATTCCAATAGAAATGGAAACAACACAAAACACAAACAACAAGTGAAGACAAGCTACAAAAATCCTTCGCTCAAAGCCGCTTACAGACGGCCCTCTCTGACTCTCTCTCTCTCTCTACAAACGAAAACCCTTTCATTTCATCTCCCCCTTCTCCAAACCCCTCCCTCTCCCTCTCCCTCCTTCCTTCCTTCCCTTCCAGCCGGCTTTCTCTCTCATCCTCCCCCCTTTATATGCTTCTGTAATTCCCACTCTCTCATTGGATGACTCAGTCGCCTTAATTTCGATTGATCAATCTCCTCCTTCATTCTCTCTCCCCTCTGCTTTTAATGGCGAAGATCTCTCAGAAAAACAAGCGCACTTCTGCAAACAGTACTGCCAATGGCAATGGCAATGGCAATGGCGGCAAGAAGAGTGGCGCAATTGCAAAGGCCAAACGCACCCGTAAGAGCGTTCAACGTGACTCTCCTCCTCAACGTAGCTCCATCTACCGTGGTGTAACCAGGCATGCTTAATTAATTGAGCTTGATTAAGCTTAATTTCTTCCAATTTTCCTGGAGGGATTTAACTTTTATTTCTTAATTGGGTTTAATATGATCCCCTTAACAGGCATAGGTGGACGGGTCGTTTTGAAGCTCATTTGTGGGATAAGAATTGCTGGAATGAATCGCAGAACAAGAAAGGAAGACAAGGTGATTTTATTTTTATTTTTATTATTTTTTTCTTTTGCTAATTATTTTTAACTACCACTTAATTTAATTTTTAATTTTGTTTTATTGGTTTTGGTTTTGATAATGGGCGGATTGATTGGGATTGCAGTGTATTTAGGTAAGTTTGTTGTACTTGTTTAACAAATTTTTTTGACTTTATTTTAGTTTTGAAATAAATTTAAAAATAATTATGATTTTAAAAATCTGGAAATTGAATATTTGGATCTTAGGGGCTTATGATGATGAAGAAGCAGCAGCACATTCATATGACTTGGCAGCATTGAAGTATTGGGGTCAAGATACCATTCTCAATTTTCCTGTAATATTCTCTTCCTTTTCATAATTTTCATTAATTTTATGCCCAATATATATTAATTATCTTGCTATAAAATTTGCAGCTTGAAACATATCAAGATGAGCTCAAGGGAATGGAAGGACAGTCAAAAGAAGAGTATATTGGATCATTGAGAAGGTATGACATAATATTTTGATGAACTTGAATTTTTGTTTCAATTGTTGGTGATCTCATAATTAAAATGTCGATGCAGAAAAAGTAGCGGTTTTTCTCGAGGAGTATCTAAATATAGAGGCGTGGCAAGGTAGCAATTTTTATTTATTTTTTGTTTTTTTTTTCCCGGAATATATGATCATATGAAAAGGTTAAAAGTGTTAACATTGAGAAATTTTGAAAGGGCATTTTTAGTGTGTCTTTTATCATATATTTTTTTTCAAAATATGAATATGTATGAATCTTTAGCTTTTACAACTACTTTAGTATATTTAACATGCTGATTGCACCCTTTTTTGTATTGAACACATGATTTATACGCGTTGTCAATGTGTTTTTGCTTCACACATATCTAATGAACTTCGCGCCATAAACTTTATACTAGTTTATTATTTATTTTTCCAATTTAAAATCCCCATTTAAATTAGGAAATTTGTGCCTATTTTGTGGAAGGGTCTATGTAGCATTATTTCAAGTACTTAGGGAAGAAGAAAAGCTAATAAAGAATTGAAATGGTGTATCACAGGTGTTTAATTTGTCAACAAAGCACTCCTACTCCTACTTTTACTTGATATTTATTTTTAGTTTTTATTTAATTTTATGAATTATTATGAGGTCATCGGTGGCTTACTTTAAAATTTAATGTGTAGGCACCACCATAATGGGAGATGGGAAGCTCGAATTGGCAGAGTATTTGGCAACAAATATCTCTATCTTGGAACATACGGTAATTACATTTTCTTTTCCCTTATTCTACAAATTAAAATTAAAAAAAAAAAAATTGACTGTGCATGGAGAAATATATAGAAAATTGATATATAAGATGATACACATGTATAGTTGATAAGTTGAAAATATGTACTCCGTTCGTGAGTGGGTGTAGACTTATTTTATTTTTCGTTTATTTCACGTGATTCGATAAGCTTATATACTCCCTCCGTCCCAGATCAAGGGTTCATCTTTCTCTTTTGATCCGTCCCAGATCAAGAGTTCATTTCCATAAATGGCAAGTTTTTTAATATATTTATACTCTTATCAACTCCATATATTTACAAAAAAACCATTCATTATACCCTTATACATTCTCTCTCATATTTCCTACCACACATTTAACTACTATTCCTCCCACTCATTCTCTCTCCTATTAAATATTTTTATCTTTTACATTCTTCTCCTATTCCCTATCACATACTCCCTCCGTCCCAATAGTAGCTTCCCATTTTGCCATTTTGGGTGTTCCGTTAATAGCTTCCACTTTTTTTTTTGGCAAAGGAATCTTCACTATTCCCTCCACTCATTCTCTTTCCTCCATTATTTTAATACTCACAACACCATTATAATTTACTATTCTCTCCACTCATTCTCTCTCCTATTTTCAAATTACACTCACATCATTTTTACTTTCCCCCCAATTCCTTAATTTGCGTGCTGCCCAAAAAATGGGCAGCTCTTATTGGGATGGAGTAGTATTTAACTTTTACATTCTCTCTCCTATTTTCTATCATACATTTAACTACTATTTCCTATCTCACATTTAACTTTTATTCATTTTTTAAAAAAATTCTTAAAAAGCGTAAAATTCACCCCATATATCCATGGTCTGAGACGGAGGGAGTATAACTTTTTACGATAAAAATGGTTATCAATTGAAAAAAGCAAATCAAAATGTAGATGGTTGGTGTATCTATAGACCACCAACTTTCAACCGCTACTTATTAAATTCAAACTAAATTGACATAAATTGTCAACCCCACTTTTCACCAAATATTTCATGCAATGTCTAATTTTTTATTTATTACTTTCATTATTGATTTTTATTTTGTTACTTTCAGTCATTTACACTTATCAATAGCATATGTATATAGTGAATGTGAAATTTCAGAAAATTAACAATTTATAATTACATTTTTTTGTTGCTAAGTTATTTTAGGGTGCATGTAAAGTATATACTTCAAATATTAATTGATAAGTAACGTTCACGTGGATCACATTATAATAAATAAAATTATATTTTTCATATTTTTAATTTAATAAAATAAGTTTTTAGAAATGCCAAAAAAAAGAGAATATGATAATGTCAATTTGATGGAATAAATTTATTAATAACTCTCTTAACAATTATTATCTTCAGCTACCCAGGAAGAGGCAGCAACGGCGTACGACATGGCGGCAATAGAGTACAGGGGACTTAACGCCGTTACCAACTTTGATCTGAGCCGTTACATCAATTGGCTACAGCCCAACCAATCAAATCCCAGCAACCCCACCAATTCTGCAACAAACCTCAATCCTCCCAACTTTGACTCTCCTGACCCAATTCCCAACCCTAATCAAGATGAACTCGGCTTAAGCTTTTTCTACGACCAACAACCCCCGGAAACCTCCAGCTCCGGCGAAATAAGCTTTCCGGCGCTCCAGCCTTCCGCCGGAGCCAACACGTCTTCCGCGCTGGGATTACTTTTACAATCATCCAAGTTCGAGGAGATGTTTGAAATGACCTCTGCTGGTGACAGTCCGTCATCGCCGCCGGAGTCGGATCCACCACGGAGTAGCTTCCCGGACGATATACAGACGTACTTCGATTGTCAAGATTCCGGCAGCTACGCCGACGGTGTGGACAGTTTGTTCGCAGATTTGAATGAGTTTCCGATGTTCTGCGATTTGGACGCTTAATTTGGGGGGAAATTTGATCGGAGCAAAGCTATTAAAATAATGCCATAGAGATTATATTGATTTTGAAATAGGGAGGTTAATTGAGGACGGTGATCGGATGGGATGGAACACCATTAACGGCAATGACGATGATGATGAAATAGGATTCTTTTTACATTTTATTATCCATTTTAATTATTTTGATTTGTAGATATAAGATGGGGTGTAAACATTCAATTAATTAATCTTGTTTTCCCATAAATAATACTTTGTTTAGGCCTTAATTTCTTTTTGGTTTTAGTTAAGCTCTTTTATTTATTTTTTATTGAGAATAATTATATAAATGATATAAATATTGTGAGTGTAAAAATAAAATAGGAGAGAGAATGAGTGGAGGGAATAGTAAATTATAATGGTGTTGTGAGTATTAAAATAATGTAGGAGAGAGAATGAGTGGGGTAGGGTTAATATTTTAATAATAAAAACTTTTTATTTTAGGTAAAAAAACATAATGTGAAGTATGTATATGGACGTTCAAAATAGAAAGTGTAAAGTAAATAAGTGGACGGAGGGTATAATGCTGAAAAGATAGCACTTGAGTACAATTTACTGAATTTAGCTTATAATTTTAAGTGGTTGGTTATGTCGCATTCTCATTAATTAATTTATCACCAATAATGACATTTAAATTGATGCACTCATGGTTTATATTAATCACACATTAGACATGATCAGTTTTTTTTTTTAATTTTCTTTTTTCAATATTGAGATCAGTTAATTAGACCATCTCCAACTCATTTCATTTTTCACTTTATTTCTTCAAATTTATGGATCCAACCAGTCTTGCTTAAAATATGAAACAAATAAATAGTGTTGCTTCATATTTGAATTCGAAGCAACACTTGTTTCATTTTAAAGCAATTTTTTGAAAGTTACGTTGTATAAATTTTAAAATATATTTTTTATTTAAATTAATTTAAAATTATTACTACATTTTATATTTGAATACTTTTGGAGACTAACCAAAATAAAAAAGAAAGCTGAATATATTTAAATTAATATAAAATACATACAACCGAAATTAAAAGACAAAGACGTATAACATAAGCCAAAATACACATAGCATAAACTAAAATACATCCTCCCTCTGTCTCAATTAACTTAGGACAATTTGTCATTTTGGGTGTTTCACTCAACTTAGAACATCCCAAAATGACAAGTATATATTATATTTTATATTTCATGAGACCCACTTATTATACTCAAAATAACAATTTCCTTACTTTTCATATTTACAATACCTCCTACACTCATTACATCTCTTCTTATTATTTTGGTATTTCTTAATCTCCGTGTTGGGAAAGAAAATTATAAGTCATATGGGACGGAGGGAGTATAATATAAATTACAATACATATAACATATTTATTTGAAATTTTATCATCTCAAACAAAGTGAGGGTTTAATGTATAAAAAAAAAACTTTGTGAATGTTTGTGAAATTGGTAGAGTAATGAAAAGATGAGGTGTAAAGAGAAAGATTGCTTTAAAAGTTACTGTTAAGTTGAAGATGCCCTTAGAGTAATTTTTTTTTTTAATTTTAATCTTAAGAGTATAAAAAAAAGCTTATAAATTTTGGTAATTGACAATATTTGATTGAATTTTTATTTAATAATTAGTGAGATCTACAAACAAAACATTTAATTATATATTGCCAACTGTTCGTGGCCTTATTTTGTATATATTTTTTGTGTTTTAATATTATTCAAAACGTTACTCTATATTATAATAATTCTTTCTAAGCATTTTTTATTATTATTATTATTTTTTTTTTTTTGATATTCAGGTTTTCAGCTTCGCTAACCGGTTAGCATACACAAGATCAGAGGCCTTAGGTGCATTTTTTTTTTTTTTAATTATTATTGGCTAGGCAAAGGGGAGAGGGGGGAAGGGATACAAGGAGACGTGGAATACATGGGCCAAACAAACAGATGTACCTACTTTGGATCTCCATAACTGACTTATTGCCTCTTTTTTTACTAACAAAGTGACATAATAATATCCAACTCACCATTTGCAATTGGGTCCCCCCCCCCCCCTTTCATTCTTATCAAATAAATTCTACTTTATATTCAATATATAAAAAAAATTGAACTATTTATTTCATAGTCAATTGATTTGAGACGACCCTTTCTTTGCTCGAGTAATACAATTACATGTTTTAATTAAATAATACGTGGAGTTCACCGATCAACTAACGAATCTCAATTATACACTTGCTACAACGGACTATACAACAGATAGAAATGATAAAGAAAGCATCCGTCCCGCTCGAAGCTTCACCTTTTATCTAAATGGGTGTCTCGGTAGAAGTTTCACATTTTCTAAAATGAAAAATGTTTATTAATATTCTATTATACCCACTAACTTTTCTCTCTCACACATTTAAATTATGAGTCTCACTTGTCATATTCACTCACTTCTTCTCTTTCACAACTCTTCTTCCACTCCCATTATTTTTGAATATATATATTGTTTTCTTAATTTGTGTGCTTCACAAAAATGATGAAGCATGAATCGAGACTGAGGGAGTATATGTTAAATTAGAGTGGGATTTATGATAGTGACCAGTAAGCATTATCAGCAGCCATCAACTTTGATTGCCTTTTAGTATTTATTGTAAATTCAGGATTGGAAAGCATTGGAATTTATTTCATGACAAAAAAATGACTTTGACTAATTAAGAAGACGGCAGGCAGTGGCACTACTAATATTAATAATATTGTTTGGTCTACACTGGATTGCTACACACTTTCACTTCTTCAAGTAACCTTATTATTAATTTTATTCCCCCAGAAACTGTCAATTGATTCAATTAAATCCCTTTCCATTAATAGAAAAAAAGATGCAGTCTTGGGTAAGTGGTTTCAAACAACTTCTATTACAGTCCTAATCTGACTACATTTTCTGAGGTTGAACAACAAAACTTTATACTAGATAACCATCAATATCAAAACTACATTTTCTCCGGCCCCGACAATATGGACATGTCTGATTGAAGAACGAATACAATATGGACCGCCCCGCCCTGTTTTCTGAGGTTGAACAACAAAAAGGACGACTATTGTCCATCTTATTTACATGGTGCAGCAAAGCTTTGAATCCATTGAAGCCAAACATATGCAGAATGCTTGGAAACCAGTCATTGGATACCTGCAAACAACTTACTACCATTATAATCCCCTACTACTTTCATGGATATTAATAAATCAAGATTATGATAATAAATCACGCGTAAGCATTTACCTGTAATCCATAACATACTTGGACTTTCCTACCCTCCCAAGCTGCAGTATTGTTTGCTTTCCATTTTTCTGTAGTTGGGGACAAGAGCATTTTATTGACGTATTGCAAATATAAGGATTGTGTGGGTGTTAAAACAACGCTAATCTTACCTCCAAAGTCAACTGGAAATTCTTGACTGAGCTTTGGATTCTAAGCCCTGATCTTCCCCTGTCTCTGTAATCCAGCTCATAGTGCTTTGTAATCTGGAAAACAAAAACACCCTTAAGACAAAATTCATTGTTTTTAGAAATTGTTTTTAGCCTCCCTTGTGTACAAACTTACATTGTTGTACTGAGGAACTTTTGAGAAGAGCTGATGTACTTTATCCATTTTCTCTTCCCAATCTTTAGGTAGCCCATTGATGTGTTGTGCCTAAGATAGAACGAGAGCAATCATAAGGCTCAAATTAGAGCAGATAAAAATAGTTGATGGGATATTCAACTTTAACAACTAAAATTACCTGACTCGTATTCTTAAGCTGCATCGATTGATGCTTTGGTATCCAAGCTTTCATACTTCTGTAACTTCCAGTCAAGGTTGCTATTGTAGGTGTGAATCTAACAAGGGTCAAAACAGGAAACATCAGCACTGCAACTTATGCCCGTGGCACGAGAGTGAGGTACATTTTTGCATAGAGGGAGCGAGAGGGAGAGAGAGGGAGATTACGTTGCAACAGCCAGAAGTTTAGCGTGTTTGGTAACTGAATTTAGTCGTCTACCCTGCAAAGCAAATCATTTGTCAAACAAATTGATGGAGGCGTGAATTTTTTTTGCCCACCACATTGTTCTCATAAGTAAACAAACTTTGTAATAAGCGTTTTGAGAAAGAACCTGGTCCCATATATGGTACTTTGAACCCATGAGGTTGGCAGTTACTGTTCCCACGAAACTTTCATCTGAACTAGATGTTATTCCTTTGATATTTTGAGCCACTACGAACTCAGATCTTCCATTTTGTCGTTTATGGAGAGCCACTGCAAGCTTCCGGTTTTGCCTCCCTTGACCCTCCTATAATGAGCACCAAAGTATAAGTACAAAGGATATGTTTTTGGTAGACAAAAGCTCAGAAAAGGCGAATAAGAAGTCAGAGATACATCATCGTAACTATCGTTAAAGCAAGAAGGAAAAAACAACAACAAAGCTGAAGACAATATTTCCCTTAAGTTTAAAATAGACCATAATTGGCCAAGTCAAGAGGTCCTAACGACAAATAAAACATTAACAAGGAGAAAAAGCTAGAGGCTAAAATATTCGAATTGAAGTACATCACAATAACAATATATAGATATATATGCATCTTTGCCATTAAAATGTATAAAAAGCACACGTTTTTAGAGTGTCCCTTCAAATTAAATTTGGACATTCATTTAGGGACGGAGGGAGTATTTAGTAACATAGGCACTGGAGAAAAACTTTAGATTTCCCAAGAGGTGAAAAGTTTGAAAATGACAAACCTATCTCAGTTCAAGATCATGACCATGTTTGTTAGTTAGATGATTATTTATTTAATGCAAACAGAAAATATTATCCTCTTATTGAAAAAAGAAGAAGTTGTTTTTGGGTTAAGACTTCTGCACATAGATTCTAGAAGATTTGTTAAAACAACATAGAGATATGCTCACTTTAGCCAAAAGACTTCCATAAATAAGGTGGAATTTGTATTTGTTTTGTTAAGTAGTCTTCGAAAGCAATGATAAAGTTAAAATGGAGAATGACAAAAACAGGAGTGTGACTGTGAACTAGGCAAAACACTATCTTCAGCAAGAACAAAGAAATACTGACAAAAATTAAGGCTCTGTTTGTTTCGCACCAGAAAATGGGGAAAACTTCATTTTTATCTTATTTTTCGGAAAACATTTTCATTTTCCGGAAAACATTTTGCTGGAAATCATTTTCCGGAAAATGTTTTACGCTAAACAAACGGAGCCTAAACTAGAAAAATTTGAATGTAATGGAGAAGCATATGTTGAGAATATCGACGTCTTGTGCTAATCCTGACATAATTTGCTTACATTTTGGAAGTTATCACGAATCACAACAACTAACAATATGTCTAGCCAAGATAAAAAGTTTTTCTGTGACAGAAACAGAATGCACAAGCACATTAGGCTTTCGTTGACAACTCATCTCCAAGGCGTGGAATTTACAATTGCAAAACATAGGATTTTACTCAACATAAATGCAACCCAAGGAGGCCAGCTTTACGGACAAAAGTTCGAGTAAAATGCTAATACACAATTAACCACATATCCCACATAAAGATTCATACAAAACACTTGGCCTAATTAAACACAAAAACTATTTAGCAATCTAATGAGCACGATAACATTTACCCTAGAAATCAGTTGACATTCACATGGTAAAAGCAAACAATGGAGTACCATTATCAAATATCAATTAAAGATCTAAACATCAATGTTAAAGAGACTTACATTGGTATACAGTGTGTAAAGAGTACCCCCACTCATTCCTTCTGGATAGGC
Organism: Adenophora triphylla var. japonica; assembly: GCA_022495995.1. Classification (NCBI taxonomy): domain Eukaryota; kingdom Viridiplantae; phylum Streptophyta; class Magnoliopsida; order Asterales; family Campanulaceae; genus Adenophora; species Adenophora triphylla. The sequence continues at coordinate 43,364 of JAFEMH010000619.1, read as the reverse complement.
TTCCTTCACTATAACACAAGTACACCTCCCTACATCCACAGGCAATGGCCTACATAGCAATGACCTAACAATACATCCACAAGAGCCAAAATCATTTTTTACTTTAAGCCATAGAAAATAGTTACTCACTCTGTCCCTAAATGAATGTCTATTTACAAGATTTTTTGTCCCAAAATGAATGTCTTTTTTGAAGAAAAAAAAAAAACTTTGTCCCTTAATAATCTTTTACCATTTTTTTTTTTTCACTAGTCATTTTATACTTGCAAAACTAAATGTTTGGAAAGTAAAATACAGGAATAATATGCATCTTAGCCATTTAATAGTACAAAAAGTAAATAATTCCAGAATGTCCCCTAAAGAAATTTGGACATTCATTTAGGCACGGAGGGAGTAAAATCTAGTGTAAAGAAAAAGAATCAATAAAGGGTGTGCAAGATACGCGAACAGAAACCTACCTATTAGGCAATGTAGACCAAGAGGAAGCCGGTGCAGCCTCGGAATCAGAATAATCCCAAATGTTGGCAGAATTTGTTTTAACAGAGTCAAAGGGTTCCCAAAGTTTCAACCCAAAAGTCGAATCAGGCTCAGTGTTTTGCATACAAAACTGAAGAGAAGATGGCTTCAAAGCCCTATAATCTTTCACCTGAGATTTCAAATTTGGGGTCTGTTTGGGTACAACATTTTCCTTATCCAAATCAACCGAGGTGATCTTAGTATTGTGTTGAGCATTCTCTTTGTCATCAAAGACTTGACCTTGGAGGGTCTGTCTCATAAGGGTACCTAATGAGGGTGAGACAGAGTCAGGGCAGCCATTGTTGCCTTCGCTAGAGCTTCTATTGTGTTTGAGCTCAGTGAGTGGATTGTGGTAGAGGGAATTGTAAGAAGCCTGGCGTGGAATCAAGGGTTTCTTGAAATTAGACATTAGGACAAATTCAAGTAATGGAAGAGATTTGTGTAGAAGCAAAAGAGGGAAACAAGATTCAATATTGGGTGAGAAGAAATGGAAACATCAGAGAGTTTTTTTTTTTTTTTTTTTTGGCAAAGATTAAGGTTTGGTGTCTGAAAATGGAGTTTTTGTGGGGGGTGGGGGTATTGAAGGGATCAAAAAGGAGGAAATTTGAATTTGAAATAGAAAAAGGCTTTGGAAAATGGAACCCCTTTGGATCTATTTGTATTTTGTGGGTGTCGTTGTTAATTGAGTTCAACGGTAACTAGTTGACAATGAGCGGGAATAAGATTTGAACAGCAAGTGAATGATTGGGTGGGACCACTTTTTTCAAGGACACAAACTCAATTGGGTATTAATTCCTGCTTTTATTGTTATGCAGTATCTACCGTAGTAATTTCGGCCCCTCACTTTTTGTTTTTCATGCTTTGTATTCCCTCCGTCTCCCATCAAGTTTTTTTTTTTTTTTTTTGTGAATTTTACGTTTTTTAAGAATTTTTTTAAAAGTGAATAGAAAATTAGAGAAGAGAGAATGTAAAAGTAAAATGTGGGATAGAAAATAGTAGTTAATGATTGATTTTTTTTAAAATGGGTAGAAGATTAGAGAAGGGAAAATGTAAAAGTTAAAAACATTTAATAGGAGAGAGAATGAGTGGGAGGAATAGTAAATTAATGATTAATTTTTTTGTATATAAGGATATAACTAGTGAGTAACCCGTCGAAATTCGACGGACATATTAAAGTTTATTATTACTTATTGCTATAATTTGTAATTTCATTAGACCATATTGTTTTCGTTTATTTAAATGAAATTACAGAGTATATGGGATGGAGAGAGTATATCTCATATTCATGTTGTCGTTTAGAATGCAAATGATACTTATACCATATTTTTTTCTAATTGTTTTGGCTTAGACCAGGTGGTCATCATGCATAAGCAACTACAGCAACAACTTGTTCATTACAATGAGTCCAATAAATGTTAAAGGAGAGAGAGCATGAGAAGCGTCAAAATTCACTAAATTACTTTTTTTTTAAAAGTGAGGGGAGTGTTAAACAACATAAAAACCTGAAGGTGAACATCTATATCTAGAATATGAAAACCTACAAAAATTATTTGAAAAACACATCCAGAAAAATCTTCTGTTTGTGAGCAAAGTTTTCAAATTTTCATTCAAGAAATAAAAAATCCTTCAAGTTAATGAATATAGTTCTCACTAACATTTGAATAAAGGGTGAAACTACTGATTGTTTTTATAAATTAAAAAAAAACAATTATTTTGGGACGGAGTATGATATAAAACTCAGACTTTGTTCTTGCAAGCTAACAAATCTAACGAATCTAACGGATGTCCGTAAAAAACTTTCAGATTGGATGGATTTACGGGTCTATTGCAGAAGACATTCTGTAAGGGTTCATGATGCATTGTAGAGGATGGAATTGAATTTAATGTATGCCCAAAAGACTTGAATTTTTAGGTTCAGCTCCAATCAATTTATCAGATAGGTTGCATCAAGTTCTGATATGGGCTCTTGGCTAAGTCAAAATCTTTATCAGTCGACATTGTCCTCTTTGGTATGGCTACGCTGGAAAGCTGAAAACGCTAGAAAATTGGCTTATATCAACACCATTGTTTACCCTTTCACTTCTATCCCTTTACTCGCCTACTGCATACTTCCTGCTGTCTGTCGTCTCACCGAAAAGTTTATCATCCGAACTGTAAGTATAGTCAGAACACACTGACACACACACAAAAACACACAGATTTTCTGACACGTGATATTTCTTGCAGTTTAACAATCTTGCTAGTGTGTGGTTTCTTACACTTTTCCTCTCCATCATAGTAACTGGTGTTCTCGAGCTAAGGTGGAGCAATGTCAGCATCACTGATTGGTGGCGTAATGAGCAATTCTGGGTCATCGGAGGTGTCTCATCCCATCTTTTTGCAGTCTTTTAGGGACTTCTCAAGGTTCTTGGTGGAGTCGACACAAATTTTACTGTCACAACCAAAGCAGCTGATGATGCAGAGTTTGGAGAGCTTTACCTCTTCAAATGGACCACCCTGTTGTCAGAGCTCTGACACTTTATCAAAGTACTCACAGAGGTTGATCTGTTCATTGTTGGTGATGGAAATTTTGATTCTACTTCCAGGAATCGAGTGAAAATTGCTTCTGTAAATTAGAAAATATCAAGATTGTACTACAAATTCCAGAGATTTATATACAGGCATGTACAGCGATTTTTATTGTTGGATATATTCCAGAGATTTATATACTTCCATGAACCATGGTTTTCGAAGCATTCATAGGTATATTTGCTAAACAGGTGAAATCTTCATATCTACTATTAGAGGAGCAAGGTAGACATCACTCACCTGTATATCCAATTCTAAATTCCATGCTGACAAACATAGACTCAAAAAATGACTACACACAGAAAATCAAAAAACCAGAAAATCATCAGCAACCAAAATTCAATCCAAGCCAAAATCTGGACCAAATCAATTACGAACCACATAGCATACCGAATCATTAAATCTAAAAGCCTCTAAAACATCTACAGGAAGATCAAAATTGATAATAATTTCATTTTTTTAATTTACTTGTAAACAAATCAAAATTGACAATAATTTCAGGAGTGAGGCAGTAAGGAGTACTTCGAATGAAAACAATTTTGCCATATTTTATGTAACTTGAGGTTAGGATATATGAGTTTAGAATAAGTAACAGATCAAGTTTGGGATATAGAGTATGCATTTAAAGCTGTTAAGGCTGCTGGTGTAACTTCGATTGGTGTTCGAGGCAAGGATTCGGTTTGTGTAGTTACTCAGAAGAAGGTTCCGGTGAGTTTTACTGACTAATTTTGACATATTGTATGTAACTTGAGTTTAGGATATATGAGTTTAGGATAAGTAATAGATCAAGTTTGGGATAGGTTCTTATGTGCATGGCAATTCCCATCTAACAGGTTTGATTACCATTGCTTTAGTGGCTTTGATTGAGATATTAAGCTGAGAAAGAATAGATAAATCCCTTATTTTGTGTTCAGTTTTTGGAGAAAATTGATAGCACATATCCTGTAAACTGCTTCTGATCTGTTTCATTATCTCAAATCTGTTTATTGGCACATCTTCATACTTCATCTTGCATCTAGCTTTCCATATTTCCCAGCATCCAAACATTATTATCCCCAACTTGATCAAACCTACCTGTGATCTCAGAGATGTTTTGAGCATCCAAACATCCCACAAATTCTCAAAGGAATTGTAAGTATAAGGCAGATCAAACATCTCTGCCAGTTGTTGCCAAATATCCCTAGCTATCTCTGATTGAAGGAATAAGTGTTTGCCTGACTCTAGATTTGGGTTTGCCTTGCAACAGAGGCATTTTGAGACAATTGGGATTCCTCTTCTCTGTAATCTTTCATCAACAGCCAAACCATTTAAGTTCATCCTCCACCAAAAACAACTTACCTTTGTTGGAATACATTTGTGCCAAGCTTTCTTACCCCATTTAACATATCCATCCTTCCTTCTTATGAATTGCCACCAAATCCCAGTTTCAAACCTACCTGAGTTTGACTTTGTGAATCTCAATACATCAGATCCCCCCTCTGTTATTTTCACTCTGAGAATCTCATCATGAAATTGGTGAGGAATAAAAGGCAGCATGTCATGTATCTGTGTCATCCCTTTCTTTACAGTCATAATATCAGTGGAATTTCCTCCTAATATTGTCCCAGTCCAATTTGTGTTCCAAAAACTAATATTTCCTTCTCCCACCTCCTATATAATGTAATGTGACAGATTTGGAATAATATCCACGACTGATTTCCAAATGTGAGAAGCCACTGTTGATTTCTGCCCATGAAACTTGTCTTGAACAAATTTAGCCCATAAGAGAATCAATTGAACTTAATAATAAATTTTTTCACTCTATTCCGCTTTTGCTTTCATGGACCGCCAACACTTTCTTTCTGCGAATTAAAATTTTACTCTGGTTAATTGTATGTATTGCCTGAAAGAGATGCTCGATCTAGCTTTATCTTATTTGGCTTTCATCAGCCATCACATATTCTCATGCCATTATTGATTCAAGTAATCCATTAGAACCACCCCACCAGAGAAGAGAAAATATAACAATAGAAGAAAAAAGATCAGATCCAAACCAAGAATGTCTATGGAAATTGTCAATGCTGGAATTTGGTTCCCTCAGTTCATACTTAGACCTCAATCTGCTTGAAACTCCATTCTAAATTCCATGCTGACAAACATAGACTCAACAAATGACTACAATCAGATCCAACATTCACTGTGTTATTCATTTCGCTCTTTCCTCCAACTAACATAACCACTTCATATAGCAACTTACGTCAAAACACATAGGAAAAACATGGTTCAATATAGAAGCATGGATTCTTTCTGTTTAAATTATACAAATCAGAATACGCAAAGTTCCACTTAATATTGGATTACTATTCCATTAATCTCGACCTGTATAAATATGCAAGTGCAACAAACTGTTTGCCAAAGTATTTTCCATTAATAAAATAGAACGCTTTCATAAAACCAAACAATTATATATTGTATCTACCAATATCATAAAGCATCTAACTGCAAAGGTAGCCATTTTAACAATGGTACTTTATCTACCAATATAATAAATACCACATGTATAAAAATGACATTGACGCTTGATTTTTTTAGGCAAATAAATGGAAAGGCAGACATTACAGCAATGGTAGCTGAGTAAACAATGCAACAGAGCGTGATAGTCCAGACCCTGCATGGAAAATATGAAACTAAATCAGAGTATAAGCTATCTTCAAATATTACAACCCTCAGTTAAACAACTTACTTCTACTTAAATAGTATTCACATTTTACGTACATTTAACTATCTGGAAGATATACCTGTAGGAACAATTCCATCAATTACAATATCCAGTCCAACTGGCAGAAAAAAATAAATCCCTCTTGATTGAGCAAACTGATAAAAACCTTTATACCTGCAAATATGAGATATCAATTCTATTAAGCATATCGGACATGTACTATTTTCACAACTTGTTAATATTTATATATTAAAATTACCTCACAACTTGTCGAAAATTTCTTTATACACTACATTAGTTGTGGTATCATGCGTCTGACCATCTTTATCACAAATTAGAACTTTGAGCCCTTTTTTACTGGTTACTTTAGAGATTGCCACATACAACTGACCGTGGCTGAATACAGGTCGAGGAAGGTATAGCCCCACGTGTGAAAGTGATTGTCCCTGACTCTTATTTATAGTCATAGCAAAGCAAACGACCAAAGGGAATTGTCTCCGTTGAAACTTCACGGGAAATTTTGTCAAATCTGATGGGCTCAAGATCATTCTAGGAATAAAAACCTTCATGCTAATATTTTTACCCGATGTCATTTTTGCTTCAACTACGTGCTTTCCGAGATTGGTGACAATCATTCTTGTTACATTGCATAGCTCAAAAGCTTTATCAATATTCCTGAGCAACATGACCATACACCCAACTTTAAGCTTGATAAGGTGATTTGGCAATCCCGAGCATTTAATTGTATTAAGAAACTCTACAGAAAATACATCCTCGTGTCCTGTAATATCTCCATCCTCCTTACTGATGCTATCTGAACTCATATACTCAACCTCTTCACCGGGCAACAATGACATCACATATTCATTTATAGAATCTACTATTTCATTGGTTGGTGCCAATACATCTCTATTCTGAAAGAATCCATCAAGACTGATATTGTGTAATATGTCGGGATACGTATATTGAACGATAGCTGGAATAGAATCAACTGCATCTCTTATAAGAATGTCATCTGGTATGTTAAGATCAGCTTCTCCGTCATTTTCCTCTCCGGCATCCCCATCCCCGACCCGTAATATCCATTCAGCGAAATCTCTAATCTCTAAAGCATCTGAAGAAGATGAACCATCCTATAGAATAGACAATATGATTGATATAAAACATTTAAATAAACAAATAAGAGAAACATGAAATATTGAATTTTTTATATCAAATGGGTTTACCTGCAATCTCATGTTTTTTGCCAATTTAAGGACCTCGCAGTAGTTTCAAAGTTTAGATGAACTAATGGTAGCATGCACAATATCATTTCGGTTTCCTTTGGGAACAACCGGCAATATTTGCCTAAAATCACCTCCTAATACAACAACTAATCCACCGAATGGCTTATCAGAGCATCGACCATCTGATGTGCGCATAATATCACTCAAGCTCTTATCAAGAGCTTCGAAGCAGTGCTTGTGGGTCATTGGAGCCTCATCCCAAATTATGAGTTTTGTTTTCTTAAGAAGTCCACACACATCAGAATCCGGCTTGATCTTGCCGCAAGTTGAGCTTTCATCGACCTGGATGGGTATACCGAATCTGGAGTGAGCAGTTCTGCCCCTTGGAAGAAGCAAAGAAGCTATACCGCTAGAAGCCACTGGAAGAACTATATCCTTCCTGCTTCTTAAGGCCGAGCACAATGTCTTATATATAAAAGTCTTTCCAGTCCCTCCATAACCATACAAAAAAAACACTCCACCATTGCCATTATCAACTGCAGTCATAATCTTATCATAAACCATTTTTTGCTCATCAGTCAAACACGTATATAATCTAGAGTGCTCAGCTTTCATCTCATCTACGTCATATGACATTTCATCTAATATTAGCATATTCTCAGCATCACAAATGATTGAATTGATTGGTTTAGGCATATCCTTATAATTTTGGAGATCCGTAATTGCCGCAAGTAACTTATCAATTTGTTCCAATGCTAAATTTCTAATTTGCTCTTCACTAAGTGTTAAACCTGTATATAAGGAGTATATTTAATTAAAAATGATAATTAAAATGTAGTTTAAAAAATAATAACATATGGAACATGATAAATTAGATAAACATTAAGATATTTCATAAAATTATCGAATCCAATACATTAGCAGATTTACCTGGATTGTTGAAATTCGTTTGATGCTTGTAGATGATATCATCCGACAAAAGATGTCAAGTTTTATTCCATACGTCTTGTGGCCTCGACATACTATTAGACAGTAGTAGCATCGCGAATAGTCTTCTTAAGTAATCTGCGGACTCCCATTCACTTGCTTCTGTGATTCCATCAACATATTCTTTGTCATCATCTAACAATCCTAGAGCATAACATGCTGCTTTGTAATCACCGTGTACGATGTTGTTTACAGTTTTCAAATCATCGTAACATTTAGCACCAGCAACATGATTTAACATTAACCTCAGATAGTATATTTCACCTGAGATAACAGTACTGATTAATAATTCTAAGACAACAGATAGATGATCTAGATTGCGAAATAGGAAGAAAAGATAATTGGGAAAAAACAATAGTATGACTATAATAGATCTTATAGAACAATAAATAGTAGATATCACTTGAATTTATGGGGACATGAAAAATTCGTCCAATTGACATGCATTTCTTTCTAGGACAAATCTTTTAAATATCAGGCAACAGGGAGAAGGGATTTTTCTAAGGGTAAGCTTTATGCTGTTTAAGAAGAATGCTTCTCAAGTTCCATTCTCTTTTCTCAAGTATGTAATGACCCTAAATGGTAAGCTTTATGCACTTAAGAAGAATGCCCGGCACATTATTTCTTCACGATAAAATCTGATTGAATCTATATTTCTCATGGGCACCTACAATTGTTGTGATACGCCAGATACTGATAGACTTTTCTCTGTTTTGAGTTCTGACAGGAAAGATTGCGGCGAAATCGATCCGCGGAATTGTAGCCTTTAGATTTCTAATCTTTTTTTGTTTGAAAGTGCGAGTATTTTTCTTTATATTCATGTTTAACATTTTGAAAACAACTCAATTTACCCCAAAAATGAATGTATAACTTTGAAATACTATGACAGAATAATAATAGAATGGATAATAGATTGATAACCTTAAGAATATAATTAAATTTGAATGTTAGGTTTCTCTTGCGTCAAATTGAACTGGAGATACATTTGGACAATTTTTATGCATTATGGTAATGGGTAATTTGTTTGGTTTCTAGATAGATATCCAACCCATTATTGTATTAGGTACTTATTAAGTTACCCATTGAAAACTCATTTATATTATTGGGTACTCAAATGGTTAAACCGATAAGTCATTTTTGATGATTGTTACTATCTCTTAGTATAATTCAGTTCTATGGTATATCAGTTTCTTGAGTAGAGACGTCTAAGTTGGTATATCAGTTCTATGGTATATCAGCCTATAATGTGTTTGAGATTTTCTATTTTTTTTAGAGGCTGTGAGGATTATGTATACCTCATATGAGTAAGATTTGGTTCGGTCTTGGCGTGGTACATTAGATTGTCTATTGAGTTTCCTCTCAGAAGGCTCCTGTTGTTTGCATCCATGTCTACAGCTTTCTCATTTTTCTGATTAAGGGCGAATCTCCCAAATTTCTGTATAATTCAGTTCTATGGTATATCAGCAATAGCAGATTTTATGTTAGGAAAATAACATAAATTATACTAAGAGATAGTAACAATCATGTTTATGGCGGATTATTGAATATACTTTGATATACCATAAAATTTGTATAAAACATGCTACAGAAAATCTGTATCACAAGCTTATCCCAATGGTTACTATCATCATAAAATCTGACTCAAGAAGCTTATCTCAATGGTAAGGGTTAATGAATCTGAGTTTCCTCTGAATTATACTAAGAGATAGTAACAATCATCAAATTATACTAAGAGATAGTAACAATATTCAAAAAAAATAAAAAAATAGAAAATCTGTATCACAAGCTTATCTCAATGGCCACTCACACTGGCCTCATGTTATGAATAATTTAGAAATTCTGTAGACTTTGATGATTGTTACTATCTCTTAGTATAATTCAGTTCTTATTCAACAATAAAGTGTAGATATCACCTGAATTCATGGGGACATGAAAGATTCATCCAATTGACATGCCTTTCTCTCTAGGACGCCATTCTCGCTTCGATTTATCCCAAACAAAATGTTGGGGAAATTCATAATACTTCAGATCTGGGCCGAGCCTCGGATTCCCCATATTGTACTTCATCCATTGTAAAAATTGTGATTGACTAACAATGGCTTATTCACAACATCTGGAAGATAATCCCCATCTTTGAAAGGAATACTTTGGTCTCCTTCTAAATGGAAAGACAATCGTTCTACAGAAGGTGTCCTGTAATGGATATCAAATCCAAATATCCTCCATATAGCTTCACATGCAGAAACATATCGAAGAATCAACATACCTTTTCACTTCATCATCCACACGTAACCTCACTCCTACTCGTCACTTCCTTTGGTGATATACTTGAATAAATATTTTATTGACTTGCTTTGGTTACTGTATTCCACGTTAATATGAGCATGATACTTCAACAATAATTCTGGATTATAAGGTACAATGTACCTATTATCAAGCAAAACTCCACCTTTTTCAACATCGGGCACCGGTGTCTCTCCTCCTATAGACATGATATCCATTTTCGTCAATCGATGTCCCTTCATTAAAACTTTTAGGGAATTTCTTTGAGCATTTGTTTTTATTCATGCACGGGGATTTCGGGTTAGCAAAGACCGCATGGACCATGAACCATATATTCTTTCAGGCCTCATATAATTCTCGGGGTTCTTTTCTTTGTCGGGAATCTCTCGCACATATCCACTTTGTCAACATCCTCGGCAATTCGTGCTTGATCAAGCACGTTTTAGAAAAAGAAGAATATGAGCATGGGAAAGACCTCGCTTTTGAAATTCTATGGTGTAAACAACTGCATTGAATAAGAATGAACATAATTAATATTACTCTATACTCCACCATTGCTATTATCAACTGCAGTCATAATCTTATCATAAACCATTTTTTGCTCATCAGTCAAACACGTATATAATCTAGAGTGCTCAGCTTTCATCTCATCTACGTCGTATGACATTTCATCTAATATTAGCATATTCTCGCATCACAAATGACCGAATTGATTGGTTTAGGCATATCCTTATAATTTTGGAGGCACGCAATTCGCTGCAAGTAACTTATCAATTTGTTCCAATGCTAAATTTCTAATTTGCTCTTCACTAAGTGTTAAACCTGTATATAAGGAGTAGATTTAATTAAAAATGATAATTAAAATGTAGTTTAAAAAATAATAACATATGGAACATGATAAATTAGATAAACATTAAGATATTTCATAAAATTATTGAATCCAATACATTAGCAGATTTACCTGGATTGTTGAAATTCGTTTGATGCTTGTGGAAATTCTTCTGCTTTAATATTATATACTCCCTCCATTCCATCAAAACTGATACTTATTTCCTTTTTGGTTCGTCCCAGCCAAACTGATACTTCCCAAAATGGAAGGAAATCTTTACTATTTACCCCACTCATTCTCTCTCCTATTTCACTTTTACACTCACAACATTCTCTCTTCTAACTATTTCTCCCACTCATTCTCTCTCCTATTTAATTTTTTATACTCACATCATTTTCTTTCACTTTTTCTCTCTCTTACTTTTCTTTAATCCGCGTGTCCAGAAATTTGGTATCAATTTTGGTGGGACGGAGGAGGGAGTATAGATTACACGGCTTAAGATTAAATTATGGGAGCAAATAGCAGATAACCTCTTATGGTTTTTCTATTATGCAAATGAACTCCTACAATTTTATATTATTCACATTAAACCCTTGTAGTTTATAATATGTTGCATAAAACTTTCTATCATTTCATTTCTACATTAAGTGATCATGCTTGTCATATTATAGTTCTCCTTCAATCCCTCGGACCAAATGGCTTACTTTCCATTTTGGTACGTTCAAACTAAAAGTCCTATTTTGATTTATTCTCAAAATGACAAATAATGACATTTATATCCTATTTCTTTCGTAAAATTTCAAAAAATCAATACTTACTAACTTACTTTTTATCCTTGAATAATCCATAGTGTTTGAACAATTATATTCTCACTATACTTGCATTAGTTTACTAATTTATTAATATTATCTTAAATCCTAATAAGCGTGCAAACACTGAGTGTAACTTTTAGTATGAGACGGGAAGGGGAAGTAATATTGGTCAAAGTAAAACTTTATGCTACAAAATCAAAAATCAAGCGTATACCACACAGACCGCGAGTTTGGATGATAAGAATTGATATTTGCAATATTTTTTAAAGCCTAGGGAGTTTATATGCTTAATACAGAAAAAGAGGGGGGGTCATCCTCACATTGGAGAAACCACATGGGTTTTTTCTGCTTTTTGTCCAAATTAAAGTGCAAGAATTGCGTGACCCACCACCTCCCCCTCTCTCTCACACACATAAACACACAGATGAAGTTTCTCTCTCTAGAAAAAGCCTAGTCGGAGTAACTCCTAGTCACGTCGCAACAACATTCTCCATAGTCAAATTGAGTCCCCACACACATTCCACAAATTCAATTAATATTCTCTCTCTAAATGCTTCACTCAATTGCTTCTGTTTTGGAGAAGCTTAATTATGATCGTTAGTTGGTGGTGTTCTTGTAGTTGTTGTTGTTGTAATGGCGAATTCCGGTGGTTATCGGAACGGTACGACTTCTTCTAAGGCAGCTATGAAGTTTGACAGAAATCTATCGGTTAATTCGAATTCAAAATCGTCCTCTTCTTCATCATTTTCGTCTTCTTCTTTTAAATCGAAGCCCGCTGTGAATTCCGGCGTTCGCCGTAGCAGTACTGGTTCTCTCGGTGGTTCATCCCCTGGTCTCAGAGACGACGCTGGAGGTTTCTCTCTCTATCTCTCTCCCTTGTTTTCTATCTACACACACGAAGATGAGAAAGAAAAATGTGACTTTCCATGGAGTAGAGATTGGTACGAAGAGGATGAGGTTCGAATTAAGGTTTGGGATAGGAGAAGATCAATTGTCGGTTGAGAACGGGAAAGATGAGAGAAAAAAATGTGAATTAAGAATTTCAAGGACCAAAGGCGGTGACTTTTCATGGAGTAGAGAACTGGCATTAATTTTATGTAATAAAAGGCAAAAAATTGGCTAAAATTAAAAAATTTCAAGGATCAAAATGCAAAAAATTGGTAAAAATAGAAGAATTTTAAGGACTAAAATGCAAAAAATCTGCGAATAAGCATTTGACACATGGTGCAATGTGGAGCTTGGAAATTCTTCTGCTTTAATATTATATATAGATGAATGGTTTTTTTGTAAATATATTAAATCATAAGGGTATAAATATATTCAAAATTTGCCATTTATGGAAGGAAACCTTGAAGTGGGACGGATCAAAAAAAAAAAAGGAAGAATCTTGAAGTGGGAGGGGGAGAGTATTTTTTTAGTGAGAAAATATAAATAAAATAACCATAATTCATAATATTAACCACACATCCAAATACTATTACATTAGACAACGTGACCTAAGACCATGTGCAATGCAAACTGAATTTGAGGTTGAAAAAAAAAGCTAGTTAACTGAATGAATGACTACAATAAAGAACTGAAACATAGAGGGATTAAAGTGAAAACTGAAAAAATTGAGTCGACTGAATTCTGTTGGGATAAGACACGCGTCGGTGTTTTTGAGAGCCGACACACGTTTATCGACATAAGTTTTTTTTTTTTTTTGAATTCTGTTGGGCCACGTTTTGCAATCCTATTGGTCCATGAGATTTTCGAATTTCCTTCTTATCCCATGTACGTACTAGATCGCAAATTCGTGATCCAAGAGCTCATAAAAAATTGCAGATGAATCTAGTCAAGCACATATGGGCAAAGTTCGAAAATGCGCGATTTAATAATTTTATTGTAGTGTGAGTCGAGTCTATGTGTCGTATGCAAAATTGTCTTTCATTACTTGTGTCGCGAGCTAAGTTTATTGTAACTTTTCTTATATTTAATAATAATTATCGTATTTCTCGTATTTATTTTATTACAATTAAAAAAAATTAATTAAGTGTGAAGTATTTTTTTAATTATAAATAATAATAATAATAATAATTATTATTATTATTATTATTTTACTAATCATAAAAATAAATAATATAAATAAAATAAGAGTAGTGGGGTATAGAATGATGAGATAGGAGGAGATGAATTTAATTTTAAACCTTGCATTGTGGATGGGTTAAATGAATACTCCCTCCGTCTCAGTCGAGTGTACACTTATTTCCCTTTTGGTCCGTCCCAGCCGAGTGTGAACTGTCCAAAATGGAAGGGAATCTTCACTATTTACCCTACTCATTCTCTCTCCTATTTTACTTTTACACTCACAACATTCTCTCTCCACTTTTTCTCTTTCTTACTTTTTCTTAATCGGTGTGCTCAATATTTTGGTTCACATTAGGCTGAAATGGAGGGAGTATGTAGTTGAATTATTAGGTGGATGAAAGAGAAGATGAGGTCGAGTGATAAAGTGGGGTTGAATTTATTTTTGCATTACACATGGTCTAAGAATAAGTAAAAAGCCTACGAATATTCCTGTGAGGTATTATTAAATGTATCCCAAAATCAAAATTTAAAGCATAAAATTTTAAATTCAGAAAAAAAAATAAGTATCGTGATATCGCCGATTCAAAATAACTGTTATTTTTATAAATAACTAGGGACAATTTAGTGAGGGCAAAATGGGAAAGTGATAACTTAGTGAGGGCAAAATAAAAAATTTGACATTTGGTACTGTTCATAGTACTGTTCACACTAAGGTGTGATTTATACTATAGTACTGTTCACACTAAGGTGTGATTTATACTATAGATTATTGATTTTTGAGTACTCCCTCCGTTTTAAAATGTTTGTTCCATTTGATTTTTTGTTGAACTTTGATCACAAATTTATGAGAGATTAATCATGTTTATGAAATTCTAAAAGTTGTTGTTGATAATATTATTAATGGTGAATCAATAGGATTTTTTAGAATTTCATGAACATTATTAAATTGTTATATATTTGTGGTCAAAATTCAACAAAAAAGTCAAATGAGACAAACATTTTGGGGCGGAGGGATCTATATTATAAATGGCAACTTGCCATGAACAGTTGAATGAACAGTACCAAATGTCAAATTTCCCATTTTGTCCTCACTAAGTTGTCTCCTTCCCATTTTAAATTAAAAAAAAAAAAAAAAAAAAAACGTGTCCCTGACACTTCTTAGTTATACAATAAATGAACATTAACTTTGTATCAATAAAAAAAAAAACATTTTAATATGCGGGAAAGGAAAAAACCCGACCCACTTAAAATGGATCGAAGCAGATAGGCCAACTTAGAAACGAGTGGCTCAGACAAAACAAAACCCAATCCAATCAAGCAATTTAACCAACACAGCAGGCACCACCACCAATGGCTACCCATCAGATTAACAGCCATGTCCATGGCCACTGCTCATTCTCTTTCCTCCTCTAGCTGCTTCCGTCACTGCACAAAACCCACTTCACGATTCAGTTTCAGGTCAAGAATTCACTCTTTTTCTTCATCATCGTCCACTGTTATGGTTGCCGCCGCCGCAACCACCACCACCAAAGTGATTCCGGCCGTCATAGTCGGAGGTGGGCGTGTGGGTAAAGCTCTGCAAGATATGGGGACTGGTGATGATTTTCTGGTGAAGAGAGGCGAATCTGTGCCGCTAGATTTTCCGGGTCCTATATTGGTGTGTACCAGGAACGATGATCTCGATGCTGTTCTTCAGTCAACTCCTCAGTCCCGATGGAGCGGTACGTTTGACTTTGACAACAACCCCTCCTCACCTTTTTTTTATTATTATTTCAATTTATGTCCATTTTGTTCTAGAACTTTAGTGGATTATTTTACTTATGATTAAATTGCTCACCTATGTGTAATTGATTTAAACTATATTCAGTCCACTTGAACTGTATCCTATTGAAAAATCTAAAAATCAAACCTTTCTGGACATACCAATTCCAAATCACCCTTTGCTAGTAAATACTATAACCCTGTTTATTTAATTTGATGTACTCCCTCCGTCCCAAAATGAATTTCCATTTTTTTTTCAAATTTGCTTTCGATCAAAAGCAAATTTGAAATTTTTCGGACTTTCATTTTTTTGGACGGAGGAATCACATCCAAATTTGTATTGGTGGAAAAGGATTAATGTAGCTGACCTCAAGTAAACTCGACAAGAGTGAGTTGAGTTGAGTGTAAATATTAACAATACTGACATAGCAATATTGGCATTGTGATGCAAAATAGTGAGATCTCTGAGGGTTTGTATGCACACTTATGTTACTAAAAATGCTTAAGTTCAAAATGGTTGCAAATGTCCCTCAATGTTAAATTTAGACATTCATCTAGGGACGGAGGGAGTTCTAGTTAAAGAACAGATGGACATTTATTTTGGGATGAAGGTAGTAAAATCAAACTTTTGGAGATACCAATCACTCTTTGCTAGTAAACACTATAACAATGGTTTATTTATACTGATGTACATCAAATTTCTATTGGTGAAAAGGAATTCATGTAGCTGACCTCCAGTAAATACACAAAAGTTAGTTGAGTTGACCGTAACACTAACAATATTGACATTGTTTGCTAAATATGAAGGAGAGACCGCTTGGAATAGAATATCCTAAAATAGAAAGGAAGATTTGTTCTTATCAAAAAAAAGGAAGATTTGTTGAGTACATAGTGTGAATAAAAGTCTGCGATGACTATTGTTTGCGCTACTTTGTATTGGGTGGATAATCCTGAAATCTCCGGAGGCCATCTTTTGTGCTTCTTATGTAGTTAAGTGTGCACAGGAGTCACAGAGATAGTTAGCCTCACTGCTCCACTCTCTCTAATGTCGTATATATGGAGAGAAAGAAACATAAAAAAAATGGAGGGAAAAAATTTGTGATGCACGAGTTGAAAGCCTAAATATTCGCTCTTTATTGTCTGGCTGAGCGAGGTGTGGAATCACCAGACTTTCTCTTTAGCTCTTTTAAGTGATTTCATGATGGGATTTTGATGTAAATGCTTTTTGTAGAGCTTCTAATCATCCAATAGAAGGGTTTCAGTGGTTGTTTTTGTCCTTTGCATACCCTTCGTGTGCATGAGCTGAGTCTTCTTGGTCCTCTCTTTTACACACGCATTGATACATAATTGACCCCAATGACTAAATGTCTTTGATTATTTATCGCGGTGTCATATCAATGATATCAAATGTTAATTTAGAATGGCTGTACTCGAGGTTTCTGATAGAAAGGGTGGATGAGCTCACGTCGGATTAAAATTAAGGAGATTTGGAAATATATTGTATTTGATTGTGTTTGTTTGAAGATATTCTGGATCTTACAATCTAGCAGATTTGGTATTTTTCCAGAATGGGATGATGGAGCCATGGTTTGAAAGTAAAGGTTTAGGTGATGCTGACCAAGTTTTGGCATATTTTGCCGTAGCAAAACTGGGTGAACCCCCTATTGATGGCAAGACAGATACCAATCCTGAGGGATTAACTGCAGCTTATGGAAAGTGGGCATCTGCTGTGGCTGGGAGATTAAATGCTGGAGGCCTTTCTTGCAAGGTGGGAATGGTTTTTTTTTTCATATCTATTCAATTGCAAGTTTCAGGAAAATGGGCGTCTTTTCTTACAATTCGAGATTTAAAAAAAAAAAATTAAAATAAAATTGTTGGTAACAGGTTCTTGATAAGGAAGCTTTTCAGAAGCAAATGCTGGAGAAACTTATTTGGATATCGGCGTTCATGCTTGTTGGTGCTCGTCATCCTGGAGCCACTGTAGGTGCTGTAGAGAAGGAATTCCGCTCAGAGGTAAAATTATCTTCATCGGTCAAACAATTGGCTATATGATGTATAGTAGTAGTTGATATATGCCTCTGACTTTTTGACCATTATTTCTATGACTAATTTGGGGTAATTGGAGATGGGCAAATGAAAAAATAATCTTTGGTTGCAGGTGTCAAGCCTAATTGCTGAACTTGCATCAGCAGCAGCAGCAGAAAAAGGTCTAGTTTTTGAAGAAGCAATGGAGGACAGATTATGTGCCTACTCTAGAGCTGTTGCTCATTTTCCAACAGCAGTTAAGGAGGTAAAGCTTCAACATTCAGCACGTACTTTTATTCTAGTACATGATTATTTTTTTCTGTTGTTAGTTTTAACACAAAATTTGCCGAATAATTGCAGTTCAAATGGAGAAATGGTTGGTTCTACTCGCTGTCAGAGAAGGCTATTGCAGAAGGGAAACAAGATCCATGTCCTTTACACACAACTTGGCTTAAAGAACTCAAAGTTATTTTGTAAACCCCATGTATCTGAAATCAAACCTATGAAAAATAGCTTATAAGCATCTAAAATATGTCAGTCTTGTAGAAACTGAGAGCTCGGTCTATGACTTGTTATCAATAATGAATCTTCTTTTGCCTCTTTCTTTCTATTTCACCATCTCCGGACTGTGGCAACTGCAGTTGTCAGTTGCCACAACCCGGAAACTTGGCAATGGTACCATCCTTTTGCAAATATAGAATAAAAGAAGATGAACTAAACTTAAACATGAAAAATCTTACATATCCAGTTCACTGGGCAGTGAAAAGCCTAGCATTGAGAAATAACCATGAATATTTTTCTGTCTACTACAAGTGTGAGGGCACTTTTGCCTATTTTATACATTTCTTAACAAAAAAAAATAAATTACATTATGATCTTCTCCATCAATCTTGACCATTTCCAACTACTATAAGCAATGGAGTTCATTGCACTTGCTGTTACAGATGCTCCTATTCACCAGCTACAATAAAGGAGTTTCAGCGATTAAAATGCCAAAACAAATGGCCGAGAGAGAATGAGCTTAACATGTAATCCAACGGTTGAGAGGATTAGAGGGGATTACAATGTTTCGTTATCTTCCACCAGAAACCTAAACCGAGATTCTCCATCAACGAAGAGTAAAGGTTTCTCGAACCCACGCTCCCATTTTAAGACACTGAGCAAAATGTCCATAAAAGAAAAGTCTACTCTCTCCTCAAGATTCTTCATCTACATCACTGTTGTTATCTTGTGAAACTTCTGCTCTACCCAACTTTACCAAGTTTCCCTGTTCATCATACCGATCCAAATTCTCACAAGGGGCAGGACTAATGTCTCCATATACACGGCCTTCAATGAAAGAACACTGGAAAATACGCTTCTTTTTGTATGTAATTCCCACTTTCATGTCCTGGAAAGTGATATTCTTCACGGGGATTTCCTGACTGCCATATATACGGGCCGGAATACGAACTCCCTGTCCACGGATCATTGAGAAGCTTATGTTCTCGATAGTCGGAAGGGCTTCTGGGTCATAGCCTTCATCTGGGTGCTCATTATAATCAGTCTTTATTACAATCCCCACACGCACATTATCTAAAGTCAGGTTTCTATAAGTTATATCCCGAATATACCCTCCCCTTCCAGCACTGGTCTTGATACGAACTGCTCTTCTTGAGTGCCATACAAGGAGATTTTCCACAGTTACGTTGGAAACCCCTCCAGACATCTCACTGCCAATTGATACTCCAGCACTGTTGAGTGATGAGCAGAGATTTAGGTCAAAACATCCACAAAAATGAAATTCCTACAACCTAAATGTAAATAAAAAATGGAGAAGTTCTCTAAGCAATGCATTACATTGTCATTTAAATGGTGCCACCTGTCTTGATTGGTTGCAGAATGGCAAGCTTTCACCAAGATACACATCTTGATTAAAAAGTCCAGTCAAGTTTAAGGATTTCCACACTTCAATTCATGGGCTACTCGCAATGTGTTTATAGATAATTCTTAGAGAAGCAACATAAAGGTAAGTGGAGTAAGCACAGGTTGAAAAGTTTCCCGGGCACATACTAGAGTATAATCATAAAAAATAAAAACAAAAAAAAGAGAGAGAAGAACTTTTAGGATCTGCAGAACTAAGTGAAGAACTTTTAATTCAAGACCAGCGTATCGTATGCACAGTTGATGGATGTGTACTCTATTAATTCTGTTTGGAAATCAATATGTAACTTTAGGTGAATAACTTGAAACAAATAAGATTGCTCACCTGACTGTAGAGCGTACAATAACATTACGGATTAGAATGTTGGTGGAAGGCTTGTCATAAGCAATTCCATACTGGTCCCATCCACTCTTTATAGCAATTCCATCATCTCCCACACTAATATAACAGTCCTCTATTACCACATCCTGACATGAATCTGCATAGATCACGATCCAAAATCTCAGTAAGAATTCCTGACAAATTTAATTGTTTAGCCAGCATGCAAGGCAACTTCATATATAACCGCAAATAAGGTCCACCTCAAAGCCCCACTATATGCTATATGACTTTAAAATTGAGTGTCAAGCTTCTACAGAATATACGCTTGTTAGATAATTAAAAAAAAACAAAGTTCCTTTTGCAAATAAAGTATTTGTTACAGCATTAGCCTGTCAGAAATACAATGTTAGAACCTCAAACTCAAGACACTGGGGGACGTGACTCGAAAAATTAACATAGTCCAAATAAGAACTGTTTAACTCAATATGTTCAAAGTTAATGGTAAGAACAGGGTACTCTTTCAATAACCATATTGCTGACATACATTAAGAAAGTATATTGCAACACACGCACACATTGGAATGTGCTGCCATGAGGAAATTTCTCCATCCCACCCACCATAGAAATAGTTAAATACTACAGATTACTGTTAGATCATTCCTGGTGCTGCAACATCATGTGCGGCTTCTAGACAATAATTTCTCTTTGGCGAAAACATCAGGTCGCAAAAACACCTTAAAACATTTTGGTTTAATAGTATCAGTCCCAATAAGCAAAATTTCATGCGAGGTCAAGAGAACATGACCAACCATCAATATAATAGGTAACATTCAGTCAACTCTACTGCCAATCTAGTTGGCCTGGTGAAGAAGAGTAGAAACAGAGAAGAAACACTATGACCGCCTCACAAATTGCTATACAAGGATACGCAACTCCTGGTTTGTCACTCACTGTACCGTGAGCTCCAGTTGTGATGCTAATAAGTAAGGATCAGAAACCTACAGGCAAACATTATGACATCTTGTCAAATGGAAAGAGCGTCCTAAACACAAGAAAAATGTAAACTTACCAGGATCTATTCCATCAGTGTTGGGGGCTCCTGACAATGGCGTCAATATGGTTACATTTTTTATAGTGACATTCTGGCAGTCATAAGGATGAATTGTCCAGAATGGAGAGTCTCGCAAAGTAATGTTAGAGATATGGATGTCACTTGACCACATTATCTGCACAAGTGGACCCCTAGTGTGATTGAGAAGCTTCTTTTGATGTTTCTTCCACCATGTTTGACCTTGCCCATTTACCGTACCATTATGCCCTGTTACAAATTTATGCTTACAGTATTAGCAGAAATTAGCACAAAATGCATGTGATGATAAAGATAATAAATGATGAAATAATGGACACATTTCTTATAGAGCATTCTAGGATCACTAATTATTGATGAAACCATGCAACGACTTTTTTCTAATTGTCTACACAAATTTGTGATTGTGAAAAGAATACGCACATAATAAAAAGATGAGGAGGTTGATCACAAATACAGGTTGGTGAATTCCACTAAATCCAAAATTTATCTTTGATAAGTCCTTTTCCTTAGAGCTAATCTTGTTTCTATAAATTGTCAATTCCCTAGTCTTAGAGGCATGTCTGTTATTAACTTTTACACTTTTATTAAGCTGGTGATATGTCTACTGCTAGAAAATGAAGAGAACATAACCTGACCTGTGATAACAACATCCTTGAGATTTTGGCCATGGATTAGGCTCCCATAACGAGGTCCTGGATGTTCTCTTCCATACCCATATGATGGCAAAGGAGACATCAAGGGCCAGTACTTCTCATCCTGTTATAGACATACATTTAACAAACAAGATCATTATACAATACAGATTCAAAGTATGGCATATGTTTGATTTATGTATCTTACTCAGCTGCTTTTACAGAAAATGGTATAGAAGTGTGGGGTAAAAGAATGGGTGCAGTTTGGTAATTACTTTCAATGCTATGCCACGGGTAAGTCTGTTCAATAAAAAAAATCCAAAACACAAATTTCTAATCTTTGAATGAGAGTCACATGTAGCTTTCGTACGGAAATATAGGGAAGCCAAGTTCAGACCAAAAAATCACGGGGATGTACAACTTTAGCCTATAGTGACTATTTTAGGACAAGTGGACAACAAAGAAACTTAAAACAGACCTAAATAAAGAGTATACTTTAGTGCGTCAGCGCCAGAAAGGAGGGAGGGTGAACATGACAAACCAATAACAGGTATTCCGATTAACACTTTATTCCTTGTTCCGGTGGCATTTCTTTTCTTAGAACTGTCAGTTCACTACTTCACATGGAATATGCATAACCTAGTATAGATCTCGAGGGCAATTCTTATATAACAAATATGTCAGAAGACAAATCTCTAATCAATCAGGATCTCATCATTGAAGAAATGTGCCAATAGAAAGTCCCTCGTAAAGGCTAAAATCCACAGCCCACCAAATTGAGATTCAGTTAAAATCAGAGGCGGAGCCACATTGATCAAAATTCAAAAGGGATAACTTGACCTGTTTAAATTTGGAACATAGGCAATTTACTCTCCTGTAGCTATAAAAAAATATGATAATTTATCAATAGCATTAATATTCTTATAAATTTTGACCCTTTCAGATAAGAAAATGCACTATGCCCAAAATAGTCCCTGCTACATACTTTTCTAACTCTTAATATTATTTTGTCCCCTTTAAGTGAAATCCTAGCTCCGTCACCGCCCGAAATCCCCTCCCCTTGTACAAGATGGCAATTATTAGGCAAAAAGTAGTAATAACAATAAGTACCCAAAATTCTACCTGAAGGGTTAAGTGTTAGCTTACATATAGTTATCATATCAATTGATGCACAACCTACCATGTTATTCAATCTTCCCAGAAAAAGTAATAAGCCAAAAATATCATTCCTCCGAGCAATGCTACACTTGTCGAGAAACAGAAAGTATCACAGTGCTGTCTACTACAAACACCATTACCATAACTATAGTAACTATATGTATCTGTACCAAAAAAAAGTAACTATACGTACAGTGCACTATTTTAATGGATACACACATGATCAATGTAATTTTGAGTTCCCAAATTAGAAAAAAAATCAACAAAAAGAGTGATCATTAGTTAACTTAAAGGAGGGGTACTTACATCAATACCGAGGATAACGGCATTTCTGGCAAGGAAAAGTGTCATGTGGCTGGTCAAATTGAATGGCGCCGTTAGCCAATACCCCGACCGAACATTGAGCTGACCACCACCACCGTACGTTTTGATAACCGCAATTGCCTTCTCGAATGCCTCCGTGTTTAATGTCACACCATTCCCCACTGCTCCGAAGTCGGTGAGTTCAAGTACCAACGGCCGGAGCTGCGGGATTGGAGTCGAGTCTAGGGCCCAACGACGGAACTCCAACATGCGATCCACGGCACTGCGTTGCCACATAAAGATCAACACGAATCCAAGGGTCCATATTAGGCTGAGGAGGGTGTGGTGGGATGCTAGTAATGATGGGAAGAAGCGCTTGAGATTGGAGCTTCGGTGCTGGAATCGGAAAGGCTCCGGCATAACAGAATTTGAGTCGGAGATTACGAAATTACCAAGAGTAATTAGAGTATGAATTGGGAATAAATTGAAGAAATGTTAGGGTTCTTGAGAAGGTCGACGGGATAAAATTATTGCCTGGTAATGGAAAGTGAAGTTGGAAAACCCAATCAAACAAGGAAAGTGGAGTGGTGTGTGTAATTATTAACAGAGAAGATGAAAATGTTACATAATAATAAGAATGAAGAAAAAGGTTTTTAGTTTAATTATACACAATTATTAAATAATTTTTAGTTTGAATATAAATAATTATTTTAAAAAGTAAATATTGTAAATATGAAAAATAAAGTTGGTAGATAATAATAGACGGATTGTTATTGTGAGTGTACATTTTAATAAAACTTAACTTTGATGTTTCAAAAAAAAAACTTAATTATGGGATGGGGCGGAAAAAAAAAAAACTTGATCCGGGACAAAGGGAATAGTAGAGTAGGTGTTACGATCATGAATAATGGATGGTGAGAGAAAGTGAGGTAAAAAACTAAAGAGAATTTTATCCATAACTTTCTTTTGGTATGATCACTTTTCCTCAAATTACTTATTTATGTAAATGTTTGATAAGTTCTTATGCATTATTATATTGCATTGTATATGCATTATTTAAAAAAATTATGATACAATATACTCAAATACCGCATCACGACACCATGCGCTCGCTTTGCACTACCTCTTGTCATCGCAGTGAAATTCGGTCGTCGAAATCCGTCGAAATTCGATCGCCACTCGCTAGAAAGGAATTCGGTCACCGATTACATGTGCGACCTGTCATCATTAATGTTGTATTATATGTGTTATACAATATTATGCATTATCTTGTATGCAGTATTATTATAGAATAATACAACATGATAATACAATATGCAATCAATAAAATATCGCCAACTCATTTTGTAAGCAAGATTTTGTGCCCCTAGCATTGCTCAAATGAATATTATACTCCCTCTATATTTAAATTAGTGTAGTTTTCCACAAAAAAAAAAAAAAAAAACAAAGTAAATATAATTTTTGAAAATAATATTATCACTAAATATTTTTTACCAATTTTTTTCACCAATCACTCTATATTTGTAAAGTTAAATGTTTGAAAAGTTGAAAACAAGAATATATATGCATCTTTGTTACTTATAAAAAACATACATTTTCAGATTGTTCGTTAAAATGAAATTTCAACATTCATTAGGGAAGTAGGAAATATATATTTTCGACTTTAAAAAAAAAAACATTTGAAAAAGATACCCCTGAACTCTCGGTTCTTAAAAAGAGCAAGTTTTGGGAGAAACTAGTTTCTCCATAAATTATAAAAAGTCTATTTTTTTTCTACTTGCAAGTAGTTAGCGAATATTTAGGAACAGTTTATAAAACAGGACTTTCTATAACTTAAAGAGAAACTAGTTTCTCCCAAAATCTTGTGTCTTGAAAAAACATAAAAAATTATCCATGCCATGCCAGTTTAGGTTCTTAATTAATTATTTAATTTCATAAATAGTTTGAAAAATATATTGGACAATCTCATTCTTAAATATCAAAAAATTACAAAATAAAAAAAAAATTACTTACCTATCTACTTTCCACGCACTTGTTTTAAAAATAGTATTTTGAACAATTATATTATCAAATCACTATTATTATTATTGTATTACAGGTAATTTAATGGTTAAGCATCAACGATAATGTCATGATGATTTGTATCACTTTTTAGCAACACATTAACATTATGTATTACATGTGATTCAACGGTTATGTATCAATGATGATATCATAAGATGTCACGCATAACCATTGGATCGTTGGATCGCCTGTGGTACACAAATGTGATACACAAAAAGTGTTATAGGTGATGTCAACTCCATAAATACTTACGGGTAAATTTTTCAAGAATTGCAAAGTAGTCACAACATACATGTCTTCATGAAAAAACTCAAATATAGAACAAAAACAGAGTAATGTATCTAGCACAATGGCCCGACCATGTTCTCTCACTAAACATTTCAACAAATTTCACTGGAGGATATGAAGCATCCTCTTCAAAAATAGGGTCAAAAAATAGTAAATTTTACTTTCATATTTCACAAAATAAGAAAATTAACTATGGTGGTTACCCATTTTCCATAGCAGTTCTTTGCTGCAATTACTTACGGAGTATATAGTTATACATCCCCAGCACCAACCCGCTGAGATCTTCACGGAATGCCCACATATTCTTTTCATCCTTTCTGCTTCCAAACCCTAAAATGCAATGTGAGGCAAATATAAGCAAACGACGGAGTAGCTGGAGGGCCATTAGATACTTGCTAGAGGAATTTCAGTTTCCCTTTGGCAATAGATGCTTTTGCCAAATCAAGACGACATGTTGCTTTCTGGGTCCCGGTCAAGCCCGAACATGTGTCACCGGAACCTAGAGTAATAGCAAAATAGAGATAAATGGTGCAGAGGAAACCCAGGAGGACAAGAGCTGTTAGCAGAAAGCGGTGCCGCTGAAGGACTGTTGAACAGCTGCCCAATTCTTCACCCTTTGTGTATTGTTTCTTAAACGTTGGTGAAGAGAAAACTGTTTGTGTCCTCCGGTGTGGAGAAGAAATAATGTTTTCAAGAACCATCACTTATGCAATGAAGATTCAACTGAGACGCCAATATTCCGCCACTGCTTCAAATACAAGCACAAAGTCACATTTAGAAGAGATTCATAGAGAAATGGGAGTGGGATTAAAATAGTAATTCACTCAGAGTCGGTTGGTCCATCGTTAAGAAATATTAGTCTTGAATGACTAATTTAAAGTACTTCTCCAACCAGTGGCGGATCTAGGATGTTTTAAACTATTTTTTTTAAACGCGACTAAATTATAATACATAACTTAAAACATAAGTTAATTATAAACATCTGCTATTTTTTAACCCACCATTTTCTTCTTATTGTTTACTTGGAGATAGTAAGCTTATGTCGTGAAGAAATTAAAAAAAAAACAATATTTACATTGTTGTTGTTTTAATGATGACATCATTCTGGAAGCATTTCTTGAAATTAATTTTGTAACTTATTTCTTGTGTTTCAAACTTATTTATTTTTACGAAGAATAAACGATGAAAAAACTAATAGATATAAATAAAATTCATTTATTTTAGTTTAAGTTAGCAAAAGAATTCAAAATAAGAATATTTAAAAGAAAAAACCATTTTTCATAATAGAGCCATAGAGGTAAAAAATTTAACTAGAATAATAAATAAAAACTATCTATGATACGATGATAAAAGAATTTAAGTAATATTTCAAAAAAGAGTTCATTTCTCATACTAGAGTCTAAAAATAATTTGAAAATTTTGTAGCTAGTAGGATTTGAAACCTGATACTAAGTGATAAACTCCAACAGCTTACCAAATGAACTAGTCATAAGATCTGTCAACAGCAAATGTGAAAAATAATTAATCTTATTTGCGGGTGCACTTAGTAAGTGGTGTACTTTATTATAAAAAAAAATTATAACTAGAAATATAATTTGACCGGGTGCACGTGCACCCCACCTCCTACACTAAATACCCCCCGTCTCCAACAACTTAAAGTTCAGTAAGGGACAATACTATCTTCTTTATCAATTGGTTGGTCTCATTTGAAAATGAAAATGTAATACTGAAAGGTAGATTTGAAGCTGCAAACCCTTGGATAAACGTAAGCTATAAAGCGAAGAGGTGAATACAATTCAAAAGACAAGATATCCAACCAGAATTTCATCAGCACTATTAAAGTATCCTATCTTTATCAACAAATGCCTAAAACCAGGAATCATCTCTAACTAGTCTACACATAACACAAAAAAATTGTCATTGCCAGAACAACAACTCATTCCAATAAAAGTTCAGCTGACGTTGTAACTTACAAATCGTTGCCAACTTCCAAATGCACCATCAACAATTAAATCAATGTAGCATGACCGAATAATCAAAAGTACAACATTATGTGATTTCACAACCGTCTAGTTTGAAGTTTTGAACCTAACGCTACCAGTGTATAGGATTATGCTGAAGCCACGAATGGGTAACCACCTTGCAAAATGCAATGATCAATTCTCGAGTCACAAGTATAATAATAAGCCCTTATCACCAGGCAACGTTACAATTGCTCTCTCCAAACAAACACATGTTTTTTAGTCAATGTAACTTATGGTCAAACCTTGGCGAACAGCTTCTTGGCAATTGTCAAGGGAAGGGGAAGGCTCTAGCAAATGGTTCACTCTCCCAACCCCCGCTTGGCGCACCGGGGTTTGCCCCCCTTTTTTTAAGTGATTAAACATGCAGATCAATCAACCTAGACTTCCAACCAACAATAATGCTCTAAACTTTATCTTCTTTCAATTAAAGGTACTACCTTAATTAAACAATCAACTGCTGATCCGAAGATCCCCACACAAACTACAATCGTGTTACAAAAAAAAAAAAAAAACTGCATAAAATCATGTTGTATGATACAAATTCCATCATGATCTGCGGAAACCCAAAAAATACTCAATTGTTCTCTTAATCAGCAAAGATAAAAACAAGAAAGGTGGATGTGTAATACCCAATAGCCATACCACAAATCAGGCAATCTGATACCCAATTGGGATACCAAAAAAAAAAAGGCAATCTAATGGCAATCAGAGAGTAAAAGATCGAAGCTTTAGGCAAACGATTAACTATCGTAACACCGAAAACACACAATCAAACCAAGAAAATATACAGATATAGAAATAAAGCTTCATAAAAAGGCAAAAGACGAGTGCCTGAATGAAATAGAGAGATAAAAAAAGGGAGATTTAGGGTTAAGAAAGGGACTTACAAACGCAGAGAAAAGGGGGTTCTTCAGAGAGATCGCGTGAACAGAGAGAAAGAGATAAATTATAGTAAATGAATGTGGCGTTGAATTGACGGTGATTTGGTGTTTACTAGTACTGATATTAACGCGCAGATGAATAAATTTAGACAATAAAAGAAAGGAAAAAAATATATCTATGAATTGGGAGAGGGTCTCGGCGTAACTATAGGAGGATGCCGGGAAGAGAGAGAGAGAGAGAGAGAGAGAGAGAGAGAGAGAGAGAGAGAGTTGGGGATGAATCATGAATGGAGTGGGGGAGTATTTGTATGGAGCATCGAAGTCAAGTATGGGGCCTTTTTTTCTATTTTCTTTTTTTTTTTTTTTGCTATTTGTACTACGACTCCAATGTGTGATTTGACTGAGAACGTGCCAAGGCCGACTTCTAACCAAGGTTTTAAAAAGTGTTAGGCGGATATTAGGCGACGGAGTTGTGCCTAACGCCCAGGTAAGAACTAGTCAAAATTAGTTGGGACCGAATTTTAAAGCTAGGCATTAAAGAAAGGCCTAGGCACCCTACGCTGCTTCCAATCACTCAGTTAATCATTATTATTATTATCCCTACTAAACAAAAAACGTCGTATTCCTTCTCTTGGACCATTTAATTTAGGATTTGGCAGCAACACCCAATTGTCTATCTCCTCATTCGCATTAATGGATTGAACTGTATACACGTCATACGATTCGGTTCATACCCTCAAATAGGAGGTTTTCAAACGTTGGCAAAACTGTTGAAAATCGCAAACTGCTATTTTTTAAATAGAGATGTGCAAACTCACTCATCGACCCGCAAAATCAGCAAAAATCCGGCTCATGAGAACTGCCGCAAATGTTTTTAGCCTGCTTTGAGCAGCGAACAAGGTACGTGAACAGTGAGATCAGACTCTTATTGTTCTACATCCCGTTAGGGCCTGACCCATCTCTTTCAAAACTACATCGATTTATAATTTATATACTCCCTCCGTCCCACGTCATTGTGAACCATTTTTCCGGGCACAATAATTAAGAAATATTATTAAGATAATGAAAATGTGTGGTAGGAAATGAAGAGAGAGAATGAGTGGAGTTAATAGTAGGTTGGTTGAATAAATTGTATGGTGAAAAATGAAGAGAGAGAATGAGTGGGTGGGGTAGGGTGAATATAAAATAATAAATTTGTTTCCATTTTGAGTAGTTTGCATTCACGTGGGACGGACCAAAATGAAAATAAGTTTACATTTACGTGGAACGAAGGGAGTATATAATAAATTTAAACACTCACAATCCTCCTAGTGAGTGTAGAGGAATGACGGTGATCACAATTGCACACCGCATCTCTACTGTTTTAAACATGGACAGAGGTAGTAGCACTTAAGGAAGTTTAACATTGTGTAGATAAAATTATCTTTTAAGATATCTTCTAGCCGAGCCAGTGTTTGAATATTTGATTGAACTTGTATACTTGAAGTATATATTAACGCTTTCTTTTTCGTTCCTCCTCATGGTTGAAGAAGGAAACCCTCAAGTTATTCTAAATGATGAGTTTTCGAGATTTTTTCAGTTTTGTTAAAGCTTCCTCAATGTAATTCCTTGCATGAATTCCCGGTGCCTGCCTGCTGGGGTTAGTACTCAAAAAGTTATCTCTGCAATGTTTTATCAACTACCTAGGATGTAATGCATCTAAGCTTAACCTCTAATTATTAATGTTATATATGGAACAATTTCGCAAAAGTCCGTCAAGCCCGAGCCCGCTCAATGCCCGTTTAAAGCCCGCTCAATGCCCGTTTAAAGCCCGCAAAAGCCCGTTAATTTGAGTCCGCTATGTTGGACTCTTGAAATTGAAGCCCGCAACTAAATGAGCCCATACCGGACTTTGACAAAAGCCCGCGGCCTTTAGGCTCGTGCACACCCCCACTGCCAAATCACCAAATCGGCTAAACTGTGTACCGTCGTTTCAAGTTTCAAATTCAGTTTTAGCTCCTCAATCGATTGTTTAGATCGGCGCTTAGAATTGCCGGTTAACCCGTTTATTTTCAAAACAATATTACTTTTTTTTCTCCTTCAACCTTGGTTGTGTGTGTGTTTGACGCATGTATAGTCAATGGCGGATCTAGAATTTAAAGTGAGGGGGTCAATATTTTACTTAGCGTAATCATAAAAATTGCACTACTAGATATAATAAAATTTATCGAAACTTATGAAGCATATTTTTCATCTCGTTTATATTTTGAAGATGAAGGTGAGAAAAGAGAGATAATTGTTTAGACGAAGGTGGTGTTGGCGCTGCAGCCAGGTTTCGCGCGGCGGCGAATTTAAGTTCTTGTCTCAGATTGTTAGCACAACAATGAATCAATCTTTCCTGGATCATCATTTTATAGACTCTCTCCCTCTCAAAATGAATGACCATTCTGAAAAAGTTGATTTTAATTTGATAATATTAACAAAAAATTGGTAAACAAAAATTAATGGATAAAGTTTTTTGAAAAATAAGTTTCAAAATATCATTCATTTTGGGACCAAACAGGTCATGCCATTTGAAATTATATTTGAAAAGAGGGAGTGTAAGGGGTTTGAGGGGGTCAGCTTTAATTTTTCAGGAGGGTCAGCTGTAACTTTTTAGGGGGACAAGATAAAAATTTCAATAGTTTTCAAGGACCAAAGTGGTATAAGCACAAAAGTCAGAGGGGTCAATTGACCCCCCACTCACCAACATAGATCCTCCGGTGTGTACAGTGTGTTGTGTACTTGTGTAAAAGTGTTGTCAATTGTCTAAATCTTGTCTACTATTTTATAAAGCCCATGTCTCCTTTTGAAAACTAAAGAATGAGTAATAAAAAAATGTAAAATATTTTTGGGTGTATAAATAGAACACTTCTATCCATTTTATTTTTACTCACATAAAAAAATAAAAAATAAAACTAGAAAAAAAATCAAATTATCCTTAAGGTAAAAAAAAACGTCTAAAACCGACAAATTGAGAACCGGAATCGTGAACCGTAAGCCGGTGGTCTGATTTTCGAAAAACGTTTTCCCCTCATTTTCCTGAAAACAAACGGGCCTTAAGATACTCTCTCTCTCTCTCTCTCTCTCTCTCTCTCTCTCTCTCTCTCTCTCTCTCTCTCTCTCTCTCTCTCTCTCTCTCTCTCTCTCTCTCTCTCTCTCTCTCTCTCTCTCTCTCTCTCTCTCTCTCTCTCTCTCTCTCTCTCTCTCTCTCTCTCTCTCTCTCTCTCTACTCAATTATAAGTAAAAATAAATAAAAAAAACCACACATATATATTAGGAAGGTAATTAAATTGGTTTGATTGTCTTGATTTTACAACAAAATATGTTAAAATTACCAATAATTTTCCGTAGTAAATGTGTAATAAATGTTCATTTATCTTTTAAAATGAATAATTAATAATGGATATTTTTGATAAAATGGTATTAAATACAATTGCATTCAATGAGTTTTACATTGAAAATGATGAAATTTGTTTATATTTGAGGTAAAAAAAAAAGTCTTTCCTTTTCTCTTAAAATAGCGAACAGAAGGTGTAGCTTTTAAGCGGTGAGATAATGTCAAATGACAAGCGATAGTCCTCCCCCTTAATTAAATGGACAAATGACAACTTAGAGCATGAAGTATATAGAGCGTTATTAGGACGGATCCTCACATTTTTCTTTTGTCAAAACAGGACTTCAAATAAATTTTTTCGCCAATTTGAGAATTTTTGACGAAAATCGTTAAAAACCTCATTAATTAACTACTCCCTCCGTCCCGTTAGTAACCGCACCGTTACTGTTTGCGCGGGAATTAAGGAAAAAAATAATGATATAAATATTGTGAGTGTAAAAGTAAAATAGGAGAGAGAATGAGTGGAGGGAATAGTAAATTATAATGGTGTTGTGAGTATTAAAATAATGTAGGAGAGAGAATGAGTGGAGGAAATAGTAAAGATTCTTTGCCATTTTAGGAAGTGTGCGGTTTGTAATGGGACGCCCAAAATAGAAAGTGTGCGATTTGTAGCGGGACAGGGGAGTATGTGTTATGCACGTGATCGACAAATGTGTTGGTTTGAAGTTGATTTAACTATTATTAAGGGGTTAAATGTATAATTATGAAAAAAAGAAGTGATTGCAATCCTAAGGTTACGTCCGCAGTTTCCATTTTCGATTGAGAAAGTGGCGAAAAATGTCTGTAGTCGGTGGAACCGTGGACTGGGAGAGGAAGAAAGTTGTGAAGGCATTATGCAGACCTTCTTTTTAGACTTGTCCTTGTCCTTGAGATCAGCCTGCCCCGGCCCATGTTTTCAACACCGAGTCAGTAAGGAGCAAAATGAAAAACATCTCTCCCAAATATTACATCCAAACTAGGGATGGCCAAAACCGGTCTGGGCCCGGTTTCGGTTCAAAAATCGCTGATTCCGGTTCGGCGAAATGGTGACCCTTAACCGGCCCGGCCTAACCCCGATTTCGGTTACTCCGGTTCCGGTTTTCTCCCCGGTTTACTCCGGTTTCGGGCTTTTTCGGTCCGGTTCTATTGAAAAACAAGAAATTGCCGTCCGGTTCACGGTTCCCGTTCCGGTCCGGTTCACCATTTTTGTGACCCTTAACCGGCCCTTATCCAAACCGGTTCCGGTTTTCGTGGCGGTTTCGGGCTTTTCCGGTCCGATTTTCTGGTTTCGGTCCGGTTTCGGTCCGATTTTCCGATTCCGATCCGGTTTGGTCATCCCTAATCCAAACCCCAAAAATCTAACTCAAATCTCCGACTACACCATCCACTCCAACCACCGCCCTTTCCTCGCCACCCACGTGTCCTCTCCTCCCGGCTTCAATCGCCATCGTCATTTCACCATCATCACTAATAGACTTCACCAATTCTTGAAACAAAGATTGCACAATATACCAAATATTAAAATCAAAATGTAAGAAATTGTGGCATATGTTCAAGAATTGATGAATCAAAATTGGTGACAAATAATAAATTAAAATCTGAGATGTATTCACTATCAGAATCATATAATCCCAACAAACATTTCATCTATTCAAATTGCATTTGATTTGAATAAGTACAAATTTTAGAAAACAAAAATTAAGAATTCACCGGACCTGGTGACACCTGACTCGGCGGACTAATCGCCGGCGGAGGAGCCATCAAAATAACTGGAGGTGGCGGAGGTATAGGCAAAGTTAGCACAACTGGTGGTGGCGGTGGTGGCAGTGGTGAAGACGTTGGTGATACATTGGCACCAAGGTTGGGACTGAGTTTTAATTCAGGTTTGAGTCTGTAGAGAATTCAATAGGAACACTAATTCGTAAACTGATGCAATAAGCTGATGATATTACAGAAAGGAACTTGGTTGTTAAATAGCCTACAAAAATAACAACTTCTCCTACAAATGAACTAACAGAAAGACTAAATCAAGTACC
Organism: Adenophora triphylla var. japonica; assembly: GCA_022495995.1. Taxonomy (NCBI): domain Eukaryota; kingdom Viridiplantae; phylum Streptophyta; class Magnoliopsida; order Asterales; family Campanulaceae; genus Adenophora; species Adenophora triphylla. Next base: position 9,480 of record JAFEMH010000619.1, on the reverse strand, counting down.
TTAACTAAACCCTGCAGAGTTGGATTGTTTATTGAGTGAGTAAAACAACTACTTCCTAAAAAACAGGTCAATATCCCTTCATACTCTCCCTTAAGCTAAACTTGTTGCAACAATTTAGCTTATCTGATTGACATTACACATCCCCATTAGACTACGAAGATGAACAAATGTTTTGTGACTTGAGTGGCTTCGTCATAATGTCTGCAATTTGGTTTGCACTTCCACAATGATTTAAGACAACCATGCCTTCTTTAGTCAGCTCTCTAAGAAAGTGATACCATACATGCATATGCTTGCTTCGCCCATGAAGAATTGGATTTCTTGAGAGCTTAATTATAGAGGTGCTGTCACACATGATGGTGGTGCATCCTTCATCTTCATCTTCATCTTCATGTCCCAATTCTTTCAGAATTCTTGTTAACCAAATGGCTTTGCACGCACATGTCGCAACGGCTACGAACTCAACCTCTGTGGTAGATAGTGTCACTATGGGCTGCTTCTTTGACATCCATGAAATAGCTCCTGAACTCAACATAAACACATAACCACTTGTGCTCTTATTGTCTTCAACATCTCCGGCATAGTCACTATATGTAAATGCTAACATTTTGCCTTTTTCTTCCTGTTTGTAAAGCACACCATATCACACAGTGCCCTTCAAATACCTTAAGTCCTTTTTAGCAATCTGTAAATGCATCTCAGTTGGCTTTGTCCTATACCTGCTTAACATACTAGTTACAAACATTAAGTCAGATCTTGTTGATGTAAGGTACACCAAGCTTCCAATCAGGGCCGGTCCTGACATTTTAGGGGCCCTGTTCGAAAGTAAAACTTAGGCCCTAAATATAACTACAAAAATAATAGTGTATATATTTGCTCGTCAATTTTTTTTATCGTGTTTCATGGCCAGATTTATATTTTCTAATTTTAGAATTAGTAATTGAAAATTTTAAGTTTGAAAATATTAAAGAATATGGTGGTGTGGCTGCCAAAAGTTATGGAAGATGATTATAATTCTGTCATTGCAATCGTCTCCGAAATTCTGCTCGTAATATCACGATTATTGCAGTGGCCATTGAAATGTCAAAAGTTGAAATCTTAGAGGACAATCGAAAGTTAGATGAAAAATGGGCTATTTAAATTTTAGTAGTTTAGAAAGAAAAAAACGTTGAAATGAGAAAGGTGAGGGATGCGTTATGGAGAATAATGGAAGAAGGATGACTAAACGTACGGAGTTGTTGATATAAATAATTTAAAACAATTTAGGTTTTGATTTTATTTTTTAAGAAAAATATTATTTAGGTTTGTTGAAAAAATAAAATTGTAGATTCCAAATACAACCTTATTACCCAATTGAATTGAAGTTGCATATACAACATACAATACTACTCCTCCGTTCCAAAATAAATGTAATTTTTTTCAAATATACTCCTAATCAAAAATATTTTTTTCTTTTTACACTTATTTTGGAAACGAAAGTAGTAATATAACTCAAAAAAATTGGGGCCCTTCAAAATTTGAGGCCCGAAGCGACCGCTCACCCGACACACCTTAAGAGTCGGCCCTGCTTCCAATAAGTTGCTTGAAGTATGTTTCATCGACCGCCACACCATGTATGTCCTTCTCAACTTTTACTCCAGGAACAATCGGGGTGCTTACCATATTACTCTCTGCCATCCCAAACTTCTTTAGAACCTCTAAAGCGTATCTTCTTTGGTAAATAAAGATACCTTCAGACTTTTGAATCACCTCAACTCCAAGAAAATAAATCGTGATTCCCATATCAGTCATATCAAATTCTTTTATCATAGACAATTTAAACTCATTTAACAATGAGAATTATTACCAGTAAATTTTAAGTCATTAACATAAATACTTACGATAATAATGTTGCCTCAGTCACTGCTTTTGGTGAATAAAGTTTGTTCACTCGAACATCTCTGGAAGCCTTCATGAACAAAATATCCTTCTATCATGTTGTACCGGGCCCGGGGAGCTTGAGTTAGCCCATATAATGCCTTGTGTAGCTGGTAGACCATATGCTCACTTCCTTCTACTTCATACCCCTTTGGCTGCTCAACAAACACTTTTTCAGTTAGCTCACCATGGAGGAATGCTGACTTCACAACCAACTGAAAAATAGTCCACTTCTTTTGAGCTGCTATTGCAATGATGGTACGGACTGTGTCAAACCTTGCTACAGACGCAAATACCTCAGAATAATCAATCCCTTTTCTCTGTAAGTACCCTTTAGCTACTAATCGAGCTTTGTGCGTGATTATTTTCCCTTGCTCATCACTCTTAATCTTGTAAATCCACTTTACTCCAACTTTCCTAGCTCCACGAGGTAACTCTGTGAGTACCCAAGTTTTATTCTTCTCTATGGACTTGATTTCACTGTCCATTGCATTCCTCCATTTTTCATCCCTTACTGCATCTTCAAAAGACAAAGGATCATCTTGTTCATTGTATTACACCATATAGGCATACATCATGTAAACAACTTCTTCTTCTCCATATGTGCTTAGCCCTTCACCACTAACGTAGTCTTCCATCCACGTTGGGGCTCTTCTCTCCCTACCTTGAGTCTCTACTCTAACTATACTACCCCATTCATCTCCTTCATTATTTTCTTCGCCGCTATCTAATTCCATATCTACTTCATCATCTGCATCAAATCCTTCTTCGTTGTTTCCTACTTCTCTACTCTCGCCCTCACTTGCATCACCACTAAAATCATCATCTCCCCACACTAACTCCGCTCTTATTTGCTCTTCATAATTTTTTTTCCCACTCTCAGCTTCTTTCTTCTTCAAATACAACATCCTTACAGACAACAACTCTCTTAGTCTTAGAAATAACCTATATCCTTTAGACTCAATACAAACTCCCAACAAAATACATTGAAAACTTTTATCATCTAATTTGCAGAAAGGAACTTGGTTGTTAAATAGCCTACCAAAATAACAACTTCTCCAACAAATGAGCTAACAAAAAGACTAAATCAAGTTTAGTTGGGTTGTTTATTGAGCGAGTAAAACAACTACTTCCCAAAAATCAGGTCAATATCCCTTCAGAGAGTCTGGTGGTGGTGGCGGAGGCAGTGGTTGAAGTGATGGACTGGACTCGAGCTTGGGTTTGAGCCAGGCGGCGACGGAAGGTAATTAGGACGATTGATGTTAGGGAATGGGACTGGGATTTGGCAGGGAAGATGAAGTGATGGACGGTTTTTTTTTATTTTCTTTTAGTTTTTTAGGATATGATATTTTATATCTTCAAAAAAAAAAAGGATAGGATATTTTATAAATACCTTTTTACTATGAATTTGTTTTTATTCATTTTTTAGTATATTTTTAAGGTTTAAAATATTTATTTTAAAATAATTAAAATTATATTAAGGTACTATTTAAGATCTAAATTTATTGTTTAATTTTTTAATATAATTATTTATTTATATCTAATGAAGTATACTCCCTCCGTCCTGCCCGAAAGGGCAAAATTTGTATCTTGCGCGGAAATTAAGAAAAGTGATGTAGGAAAGAGAAAAAGTGTATAGTGAAATAAATGTTGTAAGTAGTGTTCTAAAAGATCCCGCCTAAGGGCGCCTAGGTCCCGCCTAGGCGCTAGGCCCCTCTCCAACGCCTAGTTCTAAGCTCCGCTTAGGTCCCGACTAATCCCGACTAGTCCCCGCCTTGGCGCTAGGCCCGGCTCCGCCGTCTAGCATCCACCTAGCGCTTTTTAGAACCTTGGTTGTGAGTGAAAGGTGATGTAGGAAAGAGAGAGTGTGGTAGGGAATAGCTAGTGGATATTTATTGTGAGAGTATGACAAGTGGGTCCCACAAATAAAGAAATAATAAAAAACTTTTCATTTTTGGATTGTGCCCTTTTAAATGGGACGCTCAAAAAGGAAATTTGTGCCCTTTCGAGCGAGATGGAGGGAGTACATTGATTTTCAAAAACAATACTATCTTATATAAACTTCAAAGTAATCGATTCGTAAATTACGTGCACAACGTCGACTTGATTAACAAAATTTCTAACTATTTCGTTAAAAAGTTTCAAATTAAAGAAAAAATATATTTGAAGCCCTTAATAAAAAAAATAAAAATAATAAATCGTGAAAGTCCGACCTAGTATCCATAGGGATGTCAACGGGTCGGGTTCGGATCGGATCAGGCCTGATCCGAACCCGATCCGAACGATCTAAACCATTTGCCGAACCCGATCCGATCCGATCCGAACACGTCCTATCCGAGCCCCGATCCGATTCGAAGAAGAAGAAACACAAATACAGAAAATACACTAAATCAATTGCTATAATGCTTGAAATTGAATAAACTATGAGATAAACATTGTAACATTCTACAATTACTAAGAATATGAGCCATACAAACGAAAAATTTGATCCTAAACTGATTCAACAAAATCGCAGATGTTGGAGAGAAATTAGAAGGGGGAGATCGAGATCGAGAGCAAGAGAGAGAACGAGAGTCGGGTAGGCGTTTACCTAGCTAAGCCGCCTCCGCCGCTGATGATGGCGAGACGATGGTGCCGGAGACCTAATTCATATTTTGGGGTTTTCGGTGGATTTGTGTAGAGAGACGAGCGTTGAGAGAGATGAGGGTTGAGACTTGAGAGAGACGAGCGTTGATGAGAGAGATGACGAGCAGAGAGGGAGAGAGCGTATAGAGAGAGGGAGAAGGCGCCGTTTAGAGAGACTGAGAGAGCTTAGAGAGAGAAAGAAAAAGGGTATATATATATATATATATATATATATATATATATATATATATATATATATATATATATATATATATATATATATATATATATATATATATATATACTCCCTCAGATCCCATAACAATGACAGCCTTATTCTTGTTTCGCGTGGGAATTAAGGAAAAAGTGAAAAGGTTGATGTGTTGTGAGTGTAGATAGTTGAGTAGGTGAGAGAATGAGTGGAGAGAATAGTAAATTATAATGGTGTTGTGAGTATTATAATAATGTAGGAGAGAATGTGTGGAGGAAATAGTAAAGATTCTTTTCCATTTTAGGAAGTGTGACTTATCAGTGGGACGCCCAAAATGACAAAGTGTGTCGCTTGTTATGGGACGGAGTGAGTATATATTATTCGGGTCGGGTCGATTAGAGGCATGTATTGGGGTCGGATCGAGTCGGTTCGGATCGGGCTGAATGTGCTGCCGAACCCGATCGAATTATAAAAAATTGAAATCATATTCAATTTTTTTGAATCGGCTCGCCTTGATACGGATCGGGTTCGGTTTTCCTAGGTATCCATAAATTGTCATTTGCCCCAATTGATTAAGTCCTAGTCTTCAAGCTATTCTTTTCCCAATTCCTCACACTGTACACCGACACGCTTGATCATCGTCGTCTTCCTCCTCCAACGATTGGAATTAGGTACGCAAATTCTATCTCTTGTTATCGTCTGCTAATTGACCATGCTGGATAAATGTTCATACGATATCAATACTACTCCTAAAACAAAACTCTAATTAGATTGATATGCATAATGATTTCTTGAGCCAATTTAACGATCGAAATTTCGGATTGTCTTTCGCGGTTGCGTTTTCTGATTATTGTTCAATTCGATCGCCCTATAATTTTTTGAAGCTTTCAGTCTGTTTTGATAATTGATGATTGTGATTTAGTTTGTCATTCTAGGGCTCATAAAACGCGTTACTGGATTGTTGATTGTTAAGCAGGAGATAGATAAAGATGTGGGCAGCTTCTTGCCTCGCCTCTTGCTGTGCGGCATGTGCATGCGATGCCTGCCGCACTGTGGTTTCTGGAATTAGCAGGAAGTCTGCTCGGATTGCGTATTGTGGCCTATTTGCCCTGTCCTTGATTGTGGCTTGGATTCTTAGAGAGGTTGCTGCTCCACTCATGGAGCAGATCCCTTGTAAGATCTTTTTTTTTTCCTTTTCTTATTTTTCCCTTTGTATAAATCATGCACAGATATGACTTTTGAGTATAATTTTTACAAACTAAAAAAAAGATACTTTTATGAGAAATAGAGGAGAGGGATTTATTCATTCTTCTTGTATATATATGAAATTAATATGAATATTGACGTTCGTCTGAGCTACTTTAATACTTGTTTATGCAACCATGCAGCTGTAAAACTTGCTTAAAACCATTGGAAGATATTGGAATGAACTCAGATAGACCAGGATATTATAATCTATTAACCGTTAATGGACAAATTTTACATAAATACCATAAAATGAATAAAGAGGGCAAAGCAACAAGAAGTAAAAGAGCTGACAGAGGTGAAGAATGGGAAAGTTGGCGGGGAAGAGACAAACAAATGAGAAGGGGAGAAAAGTGAATGTGAGCAAGAAATAAAACATGAAGTGGGTTCACTAAATAAAAATATATCTAAAATCAATCAATTGGTTTTTAAACATAAAGTATGGCAGCCATAATTTCTGGTGATTAGTGCTTGAAAACCAGCAGAAAACTTATAAAATGCTTCACACTACTTGCAAATGTCATCCATAAGTCTATTATAAGAAGTACTGAAGTCTTGCATGACTTGTGTTTTAAGATTCTTGTTAGTATTTTTGGGAACTTTACAAGCGAGCTGAATTGTTGTTTTTACGCAGGGATTAATCATTTTCACAAGACACCAGACAGAGAGTGGTTTGAAACAGATGCAGTGCTGCGAGTTAGTTTAGGAAACTTTCTGTTCTTCTCTATCTTTGCTCTTTTAATGGTCGGTGTGAAAAATCAGAAGGATCCTCGGGATAGCTTACACCATGGTGGATGGATGATAAAAGTTATTTCATGGTGCCTTTTGGTCATCTTTATGTTCTTCCTTCCAAATGGGATTGTGAGCTTATACGGTAAGAACTCTATAAAGTTTATCCACACTATAATAGTGCAATAGTTTTTTATTTCATTAGGCTACAATCAATTGTCATGTTCACAAGCATATCCAGAAATATGTGATTCCTGTATAATGCACATTCAGCTTGAGCAATGGAAGTGTGTGATACAAAGCAATCAGTTCATTGAAATTGTAGAAGCTGCACAAAAATTATCTCTCAAAGTAGTACTCCATCCATCCCTAAATGAATTTCCAAATTTCATTTTAAGGGACACTCTGAAAATGTGTATTTTATTGGCAAAGATGCATAAAAATTCTTGTAATCCACTTTCTAAACATTTAGTTTTATGATAATAAAATGAATAGCGAAAATGTTTGGTAAAAAGAGTTTAGGGACCAAGTTATTTACACAAAAGACTAAATTTCTTGAATTTGGACATTCATTTAGGGACAGGGGGAGTAAGATTAATCTAACAAAACTGAATCCCTAGAAGGCTAGGAGAGAAGTACTTACATTGAGATAGGTGGCATGATTCATGAATGGGTACTTATAACTTAGAAGGTAATGATATAGTGATAATCTTGAACTTCCTCCTCCTACCCTGCTTACGGAAAATTTATGAGAATGCTTCCTTCAAGAAGTGTAGACATTCTAGTAAAAGTTAGCAATGTTTGCATGTTATTTAAGATACTTAATTTTGAGAATGATATGTCTTATTTGTTATTTTTATTTTATATTATTTTTTATCCTTATCGAACGACTAGTTGGATGAATCAACTTACATATTGTTTATGATGTGACTGCAGAGTCAGCATCAAAGTTTGGGTCAGGCTTATTCCTCCTTGTTCAAGTTGTGCTTTTGTTGGACTTTGTTCATAGTTGGAATGACAAATGGGTTGGATATGACGAGCCTTTCTGGTTAGTTGTTGCTAGTAGTAAACTTAAACCCTCAACCCTTGAGTTGTCCTAAGATAATATAATCTTTTAGCTCAATTCTCTCTCTCTCTCTCTCTCTCTCTCTCTCTCTCTCTCTCTCTCTCTCTCTCTTTTGACTTTCTTTTAACATTATAAAATATGCAGGTACACTGCCTTGCTTGTTGTGTCACTTGTCTGTTACGTGGCAACATTTCTGTTCTCTGGAGTTCTGTTTTATTTGTTTACTGCATCAGGAGAGGACTGTGGGCTCAACACCTTCTTCATTGTGATGACCCTGATATTTGTGTTTGTGTTTGCCATAGTGTCCCTGCACCCTACTGTAAGTTCCTCAACTTCAATTTACATTTACAGGGAAAGTGAAAGTTGTCTGTCATATTTTTTTTTGTTTGTTTGTTTATTTTTAAATTATAATATGCATCTATTCTCAAATAAATCTACGGAACAAACCCAATTTTATAACATAAGTTGGTTGAGAAAATACCCGGTGTGGACTCCAAAGTCCAAATCCTATGATAATTGCGTGGTTAATGATTAGGAAAATTGTGTAGATCTGTCCATTATATAGTATTGCTCAGATTTATGGCTCTTTAAGATGTACTGATGTACTCTATTAATTGATCACTTTAAGTGTTGTGTCAGCCAATCTATCTGTTTGTATTTACAAGCGCAAATACTCTCAAAGTGATGGAAGAGGAAAAGTTTTTTTGGCACCATACTTATCAATGTCTTAAATTATTTCATTAATCCATTTTCAGTGGGGAGGATTTTCTATTTTTATAGGAAACTCTGCACATTGCTTTTATTGAAACTGGTTACTAGAGCCAAACAAAGGCCTATTTAGGACACATGGTCACAAAATATTTTATGGAAACCTATGTTCCTGGTTCTTTGGAAAGTGACATCACCTTTGTCTAAATACATATTATGTAAATGGGACCAACCATATCGGTTCTCCCCCAAGTTTAAATGATTCATGGTTAAATACTTTTGACACTTCATCTCGGCTCGATACCCTACATATGTTTACACTTCAGAGTACGAGTAATGTTTACTCTGTGTACCACTGATGGACACATAGCATGAAGAATATTGAAGATGCTTATTTCTACACAAGTAAACATTGACATAATATGAAAATTTGATTCTCGACTCACATCGTTTGTTGATACATGCAGGTTAGCGGGAGCATTTTGCCAGCCTCAGTTATCTCTTTGTACTGCACATATCTTTGCTATAGCGGACTTGCCAGTGAGCCGAGGGATTATGCTTGCAATGGTCTTCACAAACACTCCAAAGCTGTTAGCAGTGGTACGCTTACTGTTGGGTTGCTTACTACTGTTTTATCTGTTGTCTACTCCGCTGTTCGTGCTGGATCTTCCACATCTCTGCTCTCTTCCCCTTCAAGCCTCGCCACGAGCAGGTAAGATCACATGATTTTTATATTTATTCTTTTTAGGAAAATAAATGCCTGATGTGTGTTTAACTATGAATGTGTGCTTGTTTCAAGTGTTGGTTTTTGAGAAACAAATTTTTATACCTTCTCGGCAAAGAATTTCATCAATGTCTAAAACCAATCTCGATGCAGCATCAATCAAATCCGTCACACACACATACACACAGTGGTGAGGAGTAGGTTGATGCCATGGGTCGCTCGCCCCCTTCATAGTTTGGAGTGTGTATTTTAGCA
>JAFEMH010000618.1:625000-692037 GCA_022495995.1 Adenophora triphylla var. japonica | reverse complement strand
ATGTCGCCAGTACGAAGCTTGCATTGCCGATTCTAGAGGCCGCCTTAGAAAGAAATGCGCTCGGTGAGCTCAAGGTTTATGCGGAGACTCACTCTTCTATGATTAAACGACAGTGTCTCCAACAAGTGGAAGACTGTAGACCCTAATCTTCAGAGGTATCATGCCTACATGGAGGAGTTGACTGAGCAGTTCAGAGAAGTGCCTTTCCATTACCTGCCAAGGGAAAAGAACAGATTCACTGATGCCCTAGCTACTCTAGCTTCACTAGTAGAGATCCCCGAGGGAAAAGCCATAAAACCCTTCAGAGTGGTGTAAGTACCCTAATCTGGCTCATGCCTTTCGGTAAAGTTTCCCGGTAATTCCCCGGACTTTCCTAGAGTTCCGGAATTGTTCCGGAACTGTTCCAAAACTCCTAAGGGCTGAAGGGACTGCTTAGAGATTAAGAAACACGTTTTTCTTAATACCAAAAACCTTCTAGAATTGCCACCTTGCATGATTCTAGAAACATGCTGAGTCACACAGGATAATGCCGCACGGCTGCATTAGCCAAAGGTTCCTAGCCGCACGGCCTCATTAGCCTTATCCAGACTGCCTATAAATAGAGCCCTCCTCTTCCCATTTTACATACGAAAAACACACACAATACACCATACTCAGCTCCAAAACTCTCCCAAAACACTGCTGCAAGATCAAGAGGTTGAAGAAAGCCAAGAAGCCACCTCCCTCCTCCTTGAAGCCTCCAAAGTTGGTCCTTCCATCAAGCAAGACCCAAAGAAGAAGAGGTCACCACCATTGGTAACCTCTCACTCTCCCTTACCTTGCATTATACTTGCTCTATGTGATTTAATTGCTCATTGCATTCATATATTGTCATTATCTTGCTTGGGACTTGGCATTTATCATTAAAGATCCTATCTTTATCATATCCCCCTCCCCCTTTTGCATCCTTTGCATGAAATAAGCATCATTTGCCATTAAAAATGTAATCTTTATATTCAAAGGTGCATCCTTTGCACCCAAAAATTCCTTTTTTACATAAAAATATCATCTTTATGCATCCTTTGCTCATAAAAATGCAATCTTTACATCCAAAATGCATCCTTTGCATATAAAAATCCTATCTTGCATCCTTTGCATCTAAAACCCATCTTTATGCATCCTTTGCATCAAAGATCATCTTTTTATCATCCAATTAGCATCCTTTGCATATTAAATACTATTTTCCACCATAAAAATGCATCCTTTGCATAAAAATTATGTCTTTATATAAAAATGCATCCTTTGCAACCCCAAAATGTCATCTTTTCACTAAAAATATCATTTTTACATGCATTCCCATGTCCCCATTAGCAACCTTCGAAACGGACCGGTGTAAAGATCCTATCTTTACATCGTTTCTTCCATTAAAGGTGCCACAATCTCTTTAGAAAGGGATAAACCTTGAACCTATATCTCCGATTATCACTTAAGACGAGCATGAAGCATCTATATAAGCTCAATCGTCTTAAGGTGTAGGATTGATGGGCTAAGGTCACTCCTTTCCTAAAGAACCTCATTTTGGACTATAAAAGAGAGTTTGTCTCTCGATCACGCAAGTCCCAAGGTTAAAAAGCGATGATCACAAGTCCAAGATGAGGACGGGATCAAAATCCCGAATACATAAAATCCAAGAAATCCCGAGCGACAACCAATAAATGGTTTGTACGTCCGGAAGACAACTTGGGACATTCCCCCCCCTCTTTTCAAACACATGCACACAAGAAAGCACGCAAGCAAGCACGATAAACGGAATCTAGGGAGACTTGCTACGGCAAGGCACCTTGGGTGAACGACGATCCGTTCTTCCCAAGGGGTAACTTAACCTCCGAACCCATAAATCCTTTTTTTCAAAGTTTTGAGGAAATCAAAATGGCGTGGCGACTCCGTTTTTCAAATTAAACCGGATGTTTTCAAACTCGCGTGAATCCGATCTAAAAAAAAACAAAAATTTAGATATTTGGGCACACATTCACAGTTTGGCGACTCCGCTGGGGATATCCCAAAGGAGAAAAGCTTTCATTTTCAAAATAAACGATACCCGGTATATAGGTGGAAACCACTAACCTTCCTGTATCGCTCCCTAACCCGGGGCTTGGGATAAACGGTGGTTTAACAATCCCACGTACCGGTATCACTTTTCGAAAAAAAAATAAAAGAAAGCTTTTCCCTTTGAGCGGGTTAGACTCCCATCGCGGATTCCGTTTATCTTGCTTGCTTTCTTTGCCTTGCATTGCATCATTTGCATCTTGGGAATTGTGCATACTTTGAACAGGAAGCCTTCTCAAGGCTAAAAGGTGCCTAAAATATTCGGGAAACAACCTGAAATAGCAAAGGAGTGGAACCTGGAAAATTGATCCATGCAGTCGTACGGCTCAATCCTCCTTGGATTCTGACCGGGCGGCCTCAGTGGCAATTCCACCAGGAAAAATTAAGGTTAATCTGGCAGCCTTGGCAGCTTGGGGCTATTCAGTTCCAAGGCGGTGGGGCTCCCAGAAAATTTACGTGCCCTTATCTGTTGCATTTTCCCCGTCCCGAAAAATCATTCCTTTAAAACACATTTATGAAAATCTCTGTTTTAACTCAAAAAGGAACATTTTTAGGAGGCCGCACACTACGCGCACCTTATATATCCTGTACACTTTGCACGCACGTCCCTTTAAACCCGGGGTGGTTTTTCGAGTGCGATCACGGACAGCCTTACGATGCTCCCGGGCGCGCACGGAATCACCCCAAACTCCCCATGGCAGCCAGTGTCGACCAATGCACAGTCCGTGTCACACGTTTCAAAAAACCGTGACTTTTTTGGTTGGTTTTTGGTCTAGTCCGTGTCATATAGCCCAGTTGCATATCCCCGTAAAGGTCAAGCCTTAGTTCATAACGGAAGTCAAAATCTTTCGCTCAAGCGAAACTCTGCCGAAATTCCGACAAGGAAAAATCGGTAGAATCTTGACTCCGACATTGACTTTGACCTTGACCCGCACGGAATGCGTAAGAGTCGAGACCGAGTCCTTGCCAAGAAAATCCAAAAGATCTTTCGCTCAAGCGAAGCTCTGCCAAAATTCCGACAAGGAAAAATTGGCAAGATCTTAACCTGGCATTGACTTCGATTTTGACTCACGCACGACGTATGCAACGAAGTTCAATGTGACACTGTGTCATCCGGCTTTTACCGCCCGACCCATGCCTATTATCTTCTCGGACATTACCGAAAAGTCAAAACGTCAATCGCGCAAGCGAAATTCTGCCGAAATTCTGTTAAGGCTGAAAGACGAGACTTTCCCGGTATTGCCTTGACTATAATTCGCATCGCTCGTGCGTTAAAAGTTCCTATGACCCGCTAGACCCGTTAGGAGCGTTCTTCTCTCTCGGTCGGTGGGATCCGCGTGCCCTATAGGACCCTCGCCCGGGGCTGTCCACCCTGGGAGGTCGAAATACAGGTGGAATACGAGGGGCTTATAGACGTAGTGACGGAACCCGCGATCCGGGATCTAGAGTAGTTGCGAAAAAGAAGGGCAGAACCCCTTTTCCAACCAAATAGAAATTAATAAAAGACAACTTGTTTTAAGTAATGCTTGGAAGATTCTTAATTTGCATATTGCTTGAGCCTTCAGCCTAAACACCTACCCCGAGTCTAAACCTCTCTTATCCCTTTCCCGCAGCGAGAAAGAAGTGAGTGAGAGCACCGGTACAACAGTTTGTCGGCATAAAGATCTCAAGTAACCCATTAAAAGTCTTCAAGTCTTAGCTTTACAGTGTCAAAATGGCCAACATGGTAATCAACAATGGTAATGACCAAGCAGTCGGAGAGGCCATTCCAGTTCAACCCAGGCCCCACATCTGGTATGATGTATGTGATTGTGAAGACTGTCTGGAATATGAGTATCAAGAATGGATTAATGAAGACGCTCCTTCAAGGAAGAAGAAGAAGAGGAAGTCCACGCAGCTGAAATTAAAGGAAAGGTATGAAGCCGGGGACAAGAGCGTGGGAACTTTAGGGGAGCCTTCAGGCAAGTTTGACTACTACGTCAGTTATGCCAAGGAGCCCGCCAAGGAACCCGTCATTCAAAGCACGATCCGGCTGACATCCACGTGATCGGTGACCCTCTTGAAGCGAGAGAATTCCGAATTCGTTGCCATCATAAAGTTCAATGAGAAGCTAGCGAGATCTAGAAGCGAGAATACGAAAACCCATAGAATACGTGGCCAATCAAGGAAGAATCAAGATCCCTTCGAAGAAGACTTCATCGGCATTATCCAGGCCAACCCTCCTGTTGGCTATCTTGACAAGGTCGTAGTGTCCAAGATCGGTAAAGAGAAAATGAGTTATCGGCGGTGTATTGATAAGATGAGCCAGACTCTTCAGTCAATGAGTCCAGTTGTCACAGACGAGCTCGTCGAGAGATTACATCAAGCTACTCTAGCTCCCCTCACCATCTTTCCACGGTACCGGCCTGTCAATGATTTCCGGCAAGTTCTCGATTAGTTCGAAGTTTCAAACTTTTTGAAGAATCTTGACAAGGCTTGCTACTCCCAGGGCAATGACGGGGAAAGAGTAAACCCGAGTCCAACCCGCGTCAAACACTTCGAGTCAATAAGTAGTGTAGGGTCCAGAGTCGGTAGGGTCAAGAGTCGGTTGAGTCGGGAATCTTTGAATTCCGAGTCCTACGAGTCATCCGAAGGCCTCACGCTGAGGATTATGAATATGTAATCGATGTCATCTTTCCTCTTGCTTTGAATGAAATGACGAGATCTTTACGATTATCCCCTTATTGCCAACTTAACAAATGATAAATTAACTCAAAACTTAACAACTGATTAATAATGAATCATTTGAACAAGATGCAAACACACTAAACGAACAATACATTAAAGAAATCTTTAAGCGGAGTTACGAGAAAAAGAGGAAAATCCGGGCCCAAGCTTTGCCGAGGAGGTTTTGACAAGTGTTAACTTGGGTGCTTGTCGAGGAACCTAAAGAGACACAGATTGGAAGCTTCTTCCGGGGGTTGAATGGGACAGGTGGTTAATCTGCTCAGAGAATACATGGACGTCTTTGCATGGTCGTACAAGGATATCTTAGGGGCTAGGCAGTTCAATAGTGGAGCACGAGAATCCCTCTAGCACCGGATGCTAAGCCAATAAAGCGGCCCGAGGAAAATCAAGCCGAGTGGTCTCTACGAGGTCAAAGAAGAAATTGAGAAGCTCTGCGGGTAGGATTCATCGAGTCATCGAATATCCGACATGGTTGTCCAATATTGTGACCGTAACCAAGGCCAATGGGAAGGTGCGGCTGCTTTGTGTAGATTTCCGGGATACGAACAAGGCCGGCCCAAAGACGATTACCCCTTGCCAAACATAGACATCTGGTGGACTCCACTGCCAACTACGAAGTCAAATCCTTCGTTGACGGCTTTGCGAGGCTACAACCGAGATCAAGATGGCCGAAGAAGACCAAGAAAAGATAGCCTTCACCACACCGTGTGGGAACTTCTTGCTATACGGTAATGCCATTTGGGCTCAAGAACGCCGGGGCTACTTATCAAAGGGCAGCGGACCGCGCTTTTTCATGACATGATCCACAAGGAGATTGAGGTCTACGTAGACGACATGATAATCCACTCCAAAGGCGAGATGGGCGGCACTTTGTTGACTGCGAAAGTTCTTTGAGAGGCTGAGACAACATTCCATGAGACTAAACCTGCTAAATGCACCTTCGGAGTGACAAGGGGAAAAGTGCTTGGGTATATGGTCACGGAGCGAGGTATCGAAGTCGACCCCGAAAGATCAAAGCCATTATGGACATGAGGCCACCTCAAACCCGGACGAAGTCAAAAGCTTTATGGGCAAGCTGCGGTACATCGGCCGTTTCGTCAACCAGTTGACCACTATGTGCAAGCCCATCTTCAAGCTCATGAAGAAGAATGTAGATACAGAGTGGACCGAAGAATGCTAGGATGCCTTTGACCAAATCAAGGCGTACTTAGTACATCCTCCAGTGCTATGCCCCCCACATAGACAGAAACCTCTTACGCTCTATCTCACTGTCCGATACGGCGGTTGGGGCTATGCTTGCTCGGGAGAAGAAAGACTCTCGGGTAGAAAATGCCATTTACTTTGTCAGCCGGAAGCTACAGGGAAGTGAGCTCAATTACTCAGCATGTGAAAAGACTTGTGCGGGAGGCGAGTGCAGGTAGTCGGCAAGTTGAAGCATTATATGCAAGCCCACCCTGTGAACTTGGTCTCGAAAATGGACCCCATCAAGTACATCTTCGATAAACCTTCCCTTTCGATGCGTCTAGCAAAGTGGTCCTTCTTCTTAGCAGAGTACGACATCAACTACGTGACCAGAAAAGCCATCAAGGGTCAAGCATTGTCAGACCATCTGGCAAACTTCCCCAGTAATGAGGACCGTGGGCCTGAGCCCCAATTCCCAGATGAAGGGATCTTTAAAGTTGAGCCTGAGAACCGATGGCAGCTATTCTTTGACGGAGCTGCTAACAAAAGAGGAAATGGCGTAGGGATGCTACTGGTCGATCCGAAAGATGAGCATACACCCATAGCCCTTAAGTTGAACTTCCCAGCCACGAACAATGTTGCCGAGTACGAAGCTTTGCATTCTTTGGTTTAGAAGCTGCCCTACTGAAAGGAATGTCAAGGAGCTCGAAGTTTATGGAGACTCGGCCACGATCATCAACCGGGTCTCCAACAAATGGAAGGCTGTGGACCCTAATCTTCAGCGGTATCATGCCCATATGGAGGAGTTATTTGGCCCGGACGGTTCGTAGAAGTGACTTTCCACTACTTGCCAAGGGAAAAGAAACGATTCGCGAGATGCCCTAGCTACTCTAGCCTCACTTGGTAGAGATCCCCGAGGGAAAAGCCATAAAACCCTTCGAGTGGGTAGAAGAGAAGCCCGGCCTTACATTTGTGAAGTAGACTTGGGACCTGAGCCTATCAAGGAACCTTGGTACAATCAAATTTACCAGTTCCTCAAAGATGGAGAGTCAGCTTTCAGAGACGAAGAAGGTAGACCAAAAGAAGGTGTCAAAGCCAAGATCTTGCAAGCCCTGAAAAGGTTGGCCTCCCATTATGTCATTTTAGGAGGCAACCTGTACAAGAAACGGTACCAAGGACCACTCTTCTAGTGCGTCACTCAAGAAAGGGCCAAAGAGTTGATGACTGAAGTCCACAATGGTCCCTGCGGTCCTCATATGAATGCTAGAGCCCTAATGCAAGTGATCCTCAGAATGGGTTACTACTGGATTTCCATGGAGACAGACTGTGTTCAGCATGTCCGAGCGTGAGACAAATGCCAACGGTTTGCCAACCTCAACCATCTCCCGCCTCATGACCTGTACTGCATGACGACTCCTTGGCCGTTTGCAGCTTGGGGTAATGACGTGATAAGGAAGATAGCCCCATCAGGAAGCAATGGGCATGAATTTGTGTTAGTAGCCGTCGACTACTTCACCAAGTGGGTAGAGGCCAAGTCCTACAAGGTCCTCACTTCCAAGAAGGTGGCCCAATTTATCAAGGAAAACATAATGTGTAGATATGGGGAGCCCAATGAGATCATTTCTGATAACGGGTCGCACTTTGAAGGAGACTGCGATAGGTTACTGTCAGAATTCAGAATCACTCGCCACAAGTCATCCCCATACGAGACCTCGGACTAACGGAGCCGTGGAAGCCGCTAATAAGACGCTCGAACGGATCATCAGGAAAATGGCCACCCGTGGTCGTGACTGGCCCGAAAAGCTGCACCTAGCACTCTGGGGCTACAGGACGTCTGTCAGAACAGCTACAGGAGAAACTTCTTTTGCCCTAACTTACGGGATGGAAGCAGTGTTACCAGTGGAGTTGGAAATCCTGTCATTAAGGGTCCTCCTGGAAAACAGTGTCAACGAAGTAGAATGGCTACGTAGTCGGCATGATGAGTTGGCCCTACTCGATGAAAGAAGACTAAAGGCCATGGAACACACCCGAGCCTACCAGAGGCGAATGGCCAGAGCATTCGACAAAAAGGTCAAGGCCAGGGACATCAAGGAAGGTGACTTAGTGCTGAAAGTGAAGCCCCCTACCAGAGACAACCCCCTGGGAAAATGGGAACCCGTTTGGATCGGCCCGTATGTGGTGCAGAAGATACTATCGGGAGGAGCCATGAAACTTGCAGACCTGGACGGCAATCCCTTTGTCCACCCAGTTAACGGTGATAAGCTCCGAAGGTACTATGTCTAAAAATAATAATAAATAAAAAAAAGAGAAAAAAAATCTTAGTGCAAAAAGAGTAATACCCAGCTAGGCTGAAAACCCAAAAAGGGCGGCCTAGGCAAAAAACAGGGTTGCACATAAAAAAAAGAGGAAAAAAATCTTATTGCAAAAAGAGTAATGCCCAGCTAGGCTGAAAACCCAAAAAGGGCAGTTTAGGCAAAAAACAGGGCTGAACATAAAAAAAAAAAAGAAGAAAAAGAGAAAGTTCACCAGAATGAACTACGAAGACCTGAGCCCCTTAGTCTTTCTTGTAAAAGGGGAACGTAGGCAGCCATTTATGGTTCGGTCTAAACAATAAAAAGGGCGATTAAGTTTCCATGAAATGCGTCCTAAACAATAATAAAGGATATTCAAGTTTTCATAAAACGGGTCCTACTCAATAAGACATCTGAAATCTCCATGAAATTGTGTCTTGATTAATTTCGAAGATAATATCTCTTGTTCATTACAAGTTAAAAACTCCTTGATGAGTTCAAGCACGGTCTACTCTTGACTCTGCTAACCTGCTACAAAGATCTAAAATACTATAAAATGCCTAATAAAACTACTGTGTTTGCAAAATGGCAATAAGGGAATCCTAAGAAAAGATCTGTCAGTCGTCATTCGCTGAGTCTTCTTTGGTCTTCTTCCCTTTACCTCGACCCCGTCGAGTTTTCTTTCTTTTCTTCTCTATGATGTCGGTCTCCCTCATCCCGATCTCCGGTATCCTCACTGGAGCCTCCATCAAATTTGTGTCAATAAGTGCCCTCTCTACACGGTCACAAGTCCGCACTTCCTCCCTCTGAGCCTCAGTCAAGGGAGAAACTTCAGAAAGCCTCTTGTACCGAGCCTCCATATCTTTGATAAGGTCACCTGACTAGTTATGGTGACTCGCCTTAGCTTCAGTCTCCCTCAGAGTCCTACTCGAGTCACAGTCAGCTCCCAGTAAAGCCTGACGTCTCTCCCCCAAGATGTCCTGAGTCGCTCCCATCTCCCTCTCGTACCAGTCCAAGTAGACAGTGGTCAAGATGGTACTCTTCCTGCTCCTAAAGATAGCCCTGGGTGGGAAAGCAGTGTATGTCCAAGCCCTCGAGAAGAATGAGAAGCTGGCTGGATCCCTCATAGCTAATGGCACCACCTCCATGGTACGAATGTCCTCCCAATCGCCCAACGGCTCCTGTAAGACCCCGAACTGCCTAGATACCAAGCAGGGTATGTAGAAGGATGACCAGCAGAACCCTGGAACCCTCACTATATAGGACTCCTGAAATATCCTCCTAGTCTGCAACCTCCAGTGAGGTACCCACCAGCGAATGTCTGAAGTGGATAGCCTAGCCATCATCAGCTCCCAATCATTTTGGCCCTGCTGCCTAGGCAAACCTCTCCGAGAAATCACCCAAGGGCACTGAGTCGGCAAAGCCCTTGGCAAAGCCCCGAGCCTCTCCTGCAGCCATAAAGTCAACACAGCCGGACTCCCAGACCTCATGAAACGGTCTCCTCTAGCCATCCTATCGATGCCATGAAGGGTCTCACCCAAAACCAGTGGGACAATGTCCTTCCCAGCCCTGCAATCTCTGACCATGTCCAAGAGACCGCCATGACAAATCCCCATGGACTCAGCAGTGAACAGAGCCAAGAATACGCAGAGGATAAAGGCATCCATAGCCACCATGGTCGTAGCTATATCCGGAGACCCAAACCTGCCCAGGATGTCAGAAAGGTCAATCCAGTCTGAAGCAATCATCATCCTCTCAGCCTCTCCCAGAGAAATCTGCAGAAAAGATGCCAACTTTGCCGCCACTGGCATGTCTTCAATTGACGGAATCGATATAGCCTCAATTTCGGGACCCCCAATCAAGGCTCAAAAGTCTTCATGCGTTGGGACAATCTCATTGTAAGAAAAGCAGTAAACGTGTCTCCGGACGTCCCAAAACCTTGGTGCCGCTCTCAAAAGGTCCCAATCGGGCGGGAGATCCCTCAAATGCCATAAAGATTTGATCTTGAAGGTAGAATCAAACAGTCCCTTGTGAGATTGAAAGTTATATCTCACCCAAGACTGAAGATCGGACAGAAAGCGATCCCTTTTCCCCCTTTGCAATCTAGCGGGCTTCTCCATTGTAAAATGATCAAAGATGGTGTCTTTAGGTCCAATATGTGCTCTGGGAACAGTTGGGACAAGTCTAGGTTGAAAATGAAATGAAATGGCCAAGCCTTGGTTTTATTCTAAAAATAACCAGTCCCGCATGTAACCGTGAGCCGCACGGCTTCATTTGCTCCAGAGACCAGACCGCACGGCCTCATTTGCCTGATGTAAAAGACAATCTGCAGTAACCAAGTTGCTGCCCAAAGGGAGTTTTCACCCCACTTTTCCAACCAAAACCTGTACAAAAACATGTCCAAAGACCATCCATGCAGTTATATATCATTATATATCATCTTGGCCCAGTTTCAGCCCCAATTCCAAGCAAAAAACTGCCCCGAGGCTCAAGTAATATGCAAATTAATAAAGCATAAAATAGAAAAGTAAATAAAACAGTAGTACATTGTTTTTGCCCCATCGGCGCCCAAATAAAGCAAAAAATAAACAAAATGTGCATAAAACTTGTTCATTGTTTGTTTTTCTTCCTAATTCAACTCTAGAGACCTCCTAGGCCCCCGATCCTTCCTCATCGCTACTCAACTCATAGACACTCGCCTCCCTCATCAAGCCCTCTGTGTCACTCACGTCAGAAAGATGGACATTCTCGTGCTCGTACTCAGCCAACTGCTCCAGGATGCCAGCATTGGGTCCTTGCCCCCGAGGAATGGCACTAGAAGAGTACTCCGAAGCCGATGAGGTGGATGCCGTGCCCCCGACGTGCCTTCTCTTGCGCACGGGCTCCTGCACGTTTGCTGCCGCCTTTGAAGCGCAGGCCAGCTTCCTCAGAAGGGACCGGCACACGTCCTTCCAGCCCCTATTCTGCCTGACCAAGCTGTCATAAGTCCGAGCTGGAACCTGAGAAAAAAGAGAAGAAAATCTCAGAAAAATCTCAGAATTGCAAAAAAGCAAAGAAATCTGAAAGAAAAGGGAAAAGACCCTAAAAGTGTACTTACAGTGCTGTCCGGCGGCAGAGTATACTGGGGCTCCCTAGTGTCGGGGATAGGTATCCTAAACCTCCTCGGTACCCCATTGACCACGTAAGAAAGATGAGCAGAAGGGATCGGCGGATCAGAAGGCTCGGCCTCCCCATATATCTGAGTGACAGCTAGCTTCACTAGCTTCTGTGGCGTCCTCAGTCACTGCTCCACAAACCACTACAAGAAAAAAGGCTTTTTGTGACTGCTAAAAGCCGTCACATATGTACGAAAAGCAGTCATGAAAAGGTAACGCGACTGGGAAATCAAACGCCATGGCAGTCGCGTAAACCCTTGTCGCAATAGCTTAAAGCGACGGGATAAGCAGTCGCCTTAGAGACTTATTTTCCGTGACTGCTTTTTGCCGTCACGTAAAGGGTTTTTTTAATTTTATTTATTTAATTAATTAAATCACAAATGCAATCACGTTAGCTAGTATAAGGCGACTGGGTATGCAATCTCGTTAGCTTGTGTAAGGCGACTGAAAATGCAATCACCTTTGCTTAGAGAAGACGACTGGAAATGCAATCACCTTTGCTTTGAGATGGCGACTGGAAATGCAATCACCTTATCTCATTGTGATTGTTCTGCCATCACATTAGTTCTTAATGTTTCATTACAATAATATAATTATTTATAGCATTATTACTACATAATATTATAAATTAATATTGATAAATCCACAAACTTTTCCAAAACTTAATTGAAAACAAACATTAAATCATTTAAAACTAAATATATTGTCTCAAAATAACATCCACCATCACATTTAACAAACTATTCATGTCTTACTAAACTTGTTCAAGAACCATTCTACATCTGTTCAAAAATCAATAGTCCAAGGGTATATACTCCCTCTAGAGCACAAACCAAAAGAAAGATCAAGTAACCATACTAACTATAATCTTGATGCTCACCCATCTCATCTTCCCCCATCTCATCATCACTTGTCTCATAATCATCGGTACCCATCTCATCAGGTGTCTCATAATAATCATCTGCTTTTCCACCTTGTAAGTTTCCCTTGTGTGCAGACCGTTTTACAGACCCCGAGAAATACAAAGTTTGGCAGGAAGATCAAGCACCATTGCATGTACATCTACTTGGTGGGAGCCTCCAAGCTTCAAAAATTCTGCTCGCTGCTCTCTGTCTAAATTGCATATGTCTATAAATACGCTTTTTCCATCCTTCAAGGCGCGCAAGACTACTGAGACATTGAATTTTCGTTCCGGCCTTACCATTCCCAATTGTGTCCTGTATGAGAGAATAATTGGAATCCAACTCAAATCATACTCTATACCAACTAAAATATGACAACAAGCATCCAAACAGAATCAAGAGACTAGTAACAAGAAAGATAAAGAGGTATTTAAAACCATCTTCACACTGTGGGTAAGATAAGATCGGTACTGTCAAACTCACTCTACCTGCTATTATAGTTCTATACAGAGCTCACAAGGAGCACGAAGAAGAACAAGTTCAAAAGCTACCCAATTTTGAAAAATGCACAAGAGCAACATTATTGGTACCAACAATTTTGATTTAGCTCAAAAAGCTTTCAAACATGATAAAGAAGTACTTAGGAAATAAGATGTATTAGTTAATATATTAATGAACATGGAGCTCAGTCAAACATAACAAGTTCAGCAGTAGAAGTGCCGATGAGGGACTGAAGGCCGGGGATCCGGGATTTAATTACTCCTTCCAAATGCTGAGATTCTAGCAACTATGATACTACCAATAAGCAAAAGCAAACACCAACTTTATATATATATATATATATATATATATATATATATATATATATATATATATATATATATATATATATATATATATATATATATATATATGTATAAAGGGTTTTTTATTATTAAGAACTTAATCTACTACAACAGTGACACTTGGAGAGTGAAATCTACCATTGGTGGAGATTGAACTCTGACCTTCTCTTAAGACTTTACCCTTGAGACTTAACGAAAATGTAGCAGTTAAGATCTATATATATACCTTTGAAAGCATTTTGGCCAGATATTCAGAGCCCATTCTTGGAGCAAGGTGTACTCTTGGCTCTTAGCAAAGTACTCACGCTCACTATGTCTGGCAGCATTCATGTCTACACTTTTGTTGCTATCTGCTTGAGAACGATTCACGACACCAACCCAAGTAAAATTCAGCCTATAAGATTTTCCTTCCAATATCTAATAAGAACCAAGAAATCTTATCAGAGATGGCAATGCAACTCAAATTTCACAATTTCAACATGATAATTAAGAAAGCATGAAATCTAACTTACATCATTTGCATCAGTACCCTTGTCCATGAGGTCAATTTTGGTCAATACGCCAAGTGTCCGCTCCCCTTAAAGTTTAGCCAGATGAAATAAGAATAAGAAACCACAAAGTCGCTAATAGTTACTCCAAGCATTGTATATCTCTACATGTTCATGACTAAGAAGTACCTTTAGGATCCACTTCGGGAGATTTTAATTGCATCTGATGTAGCAAGATCATGATTTGCAGGTGATATTGCAAGAATGATATTGCAGGTGATATTGCAAGAATAATATGTCAAGCGAATTTCAGACAATTATTAGAGCAATCAGTACAGCAAAAGAAGATAAAGCATGGCATAACTTTGTTGGAGAATATACTAATAGTTCTAGCACAGCACACTCCTGACCAAGCAACTATTAGCCAAGATTGTGTGGAAATTGCAATAGACTTGCCCACTTTACAAATGCATAGCACTTCGAATCCTGAGAATACAAAACATTAAAGAATCTTCTATGGTAGATCGAATTTAAATGTCTCAGAAGCAACCATACATCCCCACAGCCTCTAAATGATGAGATGAAACCAGCTATAATCTGATTTTGCCCAAACTTCAACCTTCAGACCACTGATGAACTAAATGATGAGATGAAACCAGTAGCAGCCATAGAGCTAGAGTAATTCATAGCATTATATTAAGTGCCGCACAGTCCATATGCATAAGTAGACCAACCTCGGTAACCTTAAGACAAATTTGGAAGTCTAAAAATGACTTTTTTGACCAATGTTTTGTCAATGTTTTTTAAATGTTCAGTTTTCCACCTCCTACAATCAGATCCTACAGAAACAGTAGTATGGTAGTCATAGGTCAAACAAAAAAAATCCCGATAGAGATACGCGGGGTATATGTATGGCCCTATATTATTCAATAGAGTATGGTACACATATTACCAAAGATCAAAAAATATAAACTGCAGCACTTACCCTTTTTATCTCAGTAGGGGAAACACGAGTCATATGTGCGGGTAGTTCCTCCATCTCTGGGTCCTAAAAGTCAGAAACAGATTTTAAGAGAAATCAAAAACTAATTAACTAGAAGTTTACGATAAAAGGTAGACACACAAAGGATACATTACCAGCTCCCCAATCAACACCACATTCTCCCCACGGATTACATATAGACCTAATGGGAGGTCACAAATTGTGAGCTTCGTAAAAAATAAGTACACTGTTCTCCCACTCGATGCTCAAAGATTTCCTGTAAGTGGGCTCAATAAGATAGTTGTAAGGTGCAAACAAGATATCAACGACCTTGTGGAGGTCTCTTGACATGTAATAGGGGCACCTACATAGAGGTTAGAAAGTTGAAACACATAAGCAACATCACTTATAATTGACTTCGTTACAAATGTAAAGCAAAGATCAGAAAACCTACGGTCCACTGCTTTTTCCAATATTTACCAAGTCCTCTATGTCAATAGGTTCATCTCCAAGACCAGGAGTGCTTTTCATGAACTCTACAAAAGTAAAATAAGATGTTGAGCATTACATCATATCACAATATGTGGCTCCCAGATAACATAAAGAAAAGCCCACCAAATTAATAAAAAGTTACTCCTTTCATCTAAAAAATAGAGTCTCCTCTTGAACTAACACAATTTTAATGAAGTATTGATTTTATATGAATCTCATCTAATGCTCTCAAGTTCTCTTCAAGTGGAGTCAAATGAATTGGTCCCACTTATTTTTGCAGAATGGGCACTATTTATTTTTTCGGGGCGGAGAGTATTTATTACGAGATGGCAGAATCAATATATAAGTACCTCTGCCTGAATTGATTTTTTTTTTTGAAATGCATGGGGATCAAGAATGTGGCTTATCTTGATTAACATGGAGTTTGTTTTTAATATTAATCACTTCGAATTATTGTTGATTTTCGCATTGGTACCTGAAAAGCAAAAAGTGACAAACAATATAACGAGGGAAATAGAAAAGTACGATTTCACAGCAAACAACTTTAGACAACTTGCTTGTAATACCTTGAACGCGAGAATAATGGCCACAATATCGCTTCGTACGCTTTTTGCAAAGACAGTGGCAAGCATTTGTTTGTGCCTTTCCACGAAGTAGACTCATTAGATCCTTTTAACAGAGAGAAAGTTTGTATTAAACTAAATTAAAACAAGCCAAGAGCCATTATTTTTCTAGTTCTGTTCAACAAAACAAGAAACAGGATCCAGAGAGTAGAAACATTGGATAATGGGGCGAACATTTTTCTTGATTCAGTAGATACAATTCCGATTATATGCCAAGGAAATGAATATGAACATAATGATATTTATTGGGGAAAAAAAGCTTCGAGTACCTGACCACTTTCGAAATGGGAACATTCAAAAGATGAGATTATTTTGTAGACAGAGAACCTACCTTTTTGACAGTATGTGACTAACTTTAGACTGAATAGTCGGGCAATGCAAAATTATTTAATAGATGCTACTAATATTAATCTTTTTAATATCTAACGTGTAATTTCTTGGCAAGTCAGGTAGACACGGCCAAGAGGTATTCAACAAATTTAAAACATTCTTCAGTCCTGTATGAGTTTACCTTCTCTGTTTGTTAAATATTCAGCATTCATTGAACTTGAATCCCATTCCTGAATTTGTTTCCTGTATCTGCACTTGTATCAAAAGTTATGTTCTATTTATAAAAAAAAGAATAAGGCTATCGTCAATGTCAGTTCTTATTCTTTACTCTGAAGTCAAGAGTATAGTTCTTCCAACAGATATTAGGTTCTACCAAGAGCATACATTGTACAGGGGAGTCTGACTTGAGTATCGAAAAAAAAAATACCACGAACAACCAGGACATCGAAAAATACACACAGATGCATACATAAAAATAGTATAATCGTCCAAGAAAAAGAATTATAAGAAAAAGCCCTAATTTGTAATCAAAAGAGAGGGACCAAACATAGATCTACTTTGGGGGTTTTGAAAACAATATTTAACTTTGACAATGTAATTTTTGTGAAAAATCAACATCCCCGTTACTCTCTCCTCCCCCAATCAACTGCAAACGCCCAGTAATTTAGGTAATCAAAATAAACTAGGAAACAAGAAAATGTCACCGAGTAGACATGGAGAGAGCGAGAGAGAGCGAGAGAGAGCGAGAGAGAGAGAGAGAGAGCGAGAGAGAGAGAGAGTCACCTGATGCCTGAGGAAGAACGCCGGAGGAAGAACCGCCGGAGGAAGAAACGCCGGAGGAAGACACACCGGAGGAAGAAATAGCGCTGGAGGAATCGCCGTCGCCGTCGCCGCTGGAGAGGAAAGAAGAAGAGGAAACAATGTGAATGAGACAGTAAAGGAAATCAAAGGAGTTTTTAAGGTAGTCGTGGAATCATGTGAATGATTTAGAAAAGAAAAAGGATTTTTAATTGTGTAAATTGATTTTTTTTATATAACGTGATTGCAAAAGCAGTCACCTTTAAAAATAATTAAAAGAGCCAAGGACCCTAAGACCCCTAAATGAGATCACAAACCCATAAATACCCAATCGAGATCATAAATTTCTCAGAAACTCACTGTAATTAATATACCTAGAATACCCCTCCTTCCCGTCCAGTTCCTAAACAGCCCGCTTAGCCCATCCCGTCCTTTTCTATGTAATTTTAGAAAAATTGAATCAAAATGTAAAGTATGGGATTCGAACTCTAGACCCTCCACTATAAACCAAGGTCTTAACCACTTGACCAATGCTTTGTTTACATTTATTTTTGCAATATATTTCATTAGTATAAACTGTGGAGGAAAATTAATTAAAAAAAATGAGATTTCACAATCAATTAATGAGATTCAATATTCAAAATTTAATTAAGTATATATTTGGGTATAAGACTAGAATTACTCTTATATCTTAAAATTTAAGAGTAAAAAAAAAAACCACAAATTTTTACGTTTTCTTAAAAATGTGAAAATTTGTCTTATAAAACTAAAATTAGTCTTATACCTTAAAAAATAAGACTAAAATTAGTCTTATAACTAAAGGTATATGACTATAATTACTCTTATATTTTATTACTCTTATATCTTAAGGTATAAGACCTTTGAATGGTCCTATAGCAAATGGTATAGGACCTGGGAACATAATATAGACAACTATAAGACCTTTGAATGGTCCTATAGCAAATGGTATAGGACCTGGGAACATAATATACACAGCTATAAGACCTTTGAATGGTCCTATAGCAAATGGTATATGACCTGGCAACATCATATACAAAGCTATAAGACCATTGGATGGTCCTATAGCAAGTAGTATAGGACCTCACACAATCTTATACCAACGCATTAAGACCTTTGAATGGTCCTATAGCAACTGGTATAGGACTTAACAACATCATATACAAAGCTATACGACCTTTGATTGGTCCTATATCAAGTGATATAGGACCTCACACAATCTTATACCAACGCATTAAGACCTTTGAATGGTCCTATAGCAACTGGTATAGGAGTTAACAACATCATATACAAAGCTATAAAACCTTTGAATGATCCTATAGCAAATGGTATAGGACCTGGGAACATAATATACACAGCTATAAGACCTTTGAATGGTCATATAGCAAATGGTATATGACCTGGCAACATCATATACAAAGCTATAAGACCATTGGATGGTCCTATAGCAAGTAGTATAGGACATCACACAATCTTATACCAACGCATTAAGACCTTCTAATGGTCCTATAGCAACTGGTATAGGACTTAACAACATCATATACAAAGCTATAAGACCTTTGATTGGTCATATATCAAGTGATATAGGACCTCACACAATCTTATACCAACGCATTAAGACCTTTGAATGGTCCTATATCAACTGGTATAGGACTTAACAACATCATATACAAAGCTATAAGACCTTTGAATGGTCCTATAGCAAATGGTATAGGACCTGGGAACATAATATACACAGCTATAAGACCTTTGAATGGTCCTATATCAAATGATATATGACCTGACAACATCATATACAAAGATATAAGACCATTGGATGGTCCTATAGCAAGTAGTATAGGACCTCACACAATTTTATACCAACGCATTAAGACCTTGGAATGGTCCTATAGCAACTGGTATAGGATTTGATTAAATTTTGAATATTGAATCTCATTAATTGATTGTGAAATCTCATTTTTTTAAATTAATTTTCCTTCACAGTTTATACTAATAAAATATATTGCAAAAATAAATGAAATAAAGCATTGGCTAAGCGGTTAAGACCTTGGTTTATAGTGGAGGGTCTAGAGTTCGAATCCCACACTCTACATTTTGATTCAATTTTTCTAAAATAACATAGAAAAGGACAGGGTGGGCTTAACAACATCATATACGTTGGGTGAATGAGGGAAGGGGTAAAATTGGTATTTAGAAATCATATTTGACCAGGTCAAAGGAGTTTTGGGTTTACACGGTATTTTGATTTGGACTTCTCATTGAGTTTGGAGTTTTGAATCTGAGATGGGTTTTTATGGGTTAAAATCTGAGCTAGAGGGGTAGGAAGGAATTAATCCTAATTAAAAATCTAATTTTTAAATTATTTAATTTAATATTTTTATAAAACGTGATTGCTAAAGCCATCGCCTTTGATAAAAATTAAAATTTTTCACTCCCGCCCGGACTACGTTGTTGGCGCTAGAGGGAAAATATATAATGTGATGGCATCCATGACTGCTTAGCCATCACGCTAGCCTACTGTGACTGTACTAAATGCAGTCACAAAGGCCGTCTCCTTATGTACTCAAACGTGACTGCTTTTTTTGCCATCGCCAAAAGCAATCGCGAAAGACCAGTTTTCTTGTAGTGAACACAGCATATGGGGTATCCAGATAAAAATACTCCTCAGCAGCCACGCCTGCCTGATATCTCTCTATCTCATCCGCCTGCCAATCTCGGGGCTGCAGCATCCGTGCTGGAGGATCATGAGGGATAATGGCATCCTGTGGAGGGATATGGCCATGCTGCCTAGAAAAGAGATCCCCCAGATAGATGACATCGCATGTCAGCCCGGTCAACCACCGCCTCTGCCTCGTCACCTCCACGGCCTCTCCTAGCAGAATTTCTAGGTACCTCCCCCAAGGATAAAAATCCACTCCATCGTGCCCATCTCTGTTGATAACCGGCCTAACCATCTTGTAATCAAAGGTGATCCGGGTCTTCCCGGTGAACTTATCCCTCGCATCTCCCCTCCAGCGGACCATAGCGGGAAAGATGGTAGCATCGCTCTGTTGGTTCCACGGAAAGAACCTGATCACCTCACAAAACCAGACCTGCATGTTCAAAACATCAAAAAGGTCATTTTCTCTCATGAAAGTCTCAAAGACAGAAAGTAAAAGAGAGAAAAGTGAGACTACCTCAAGAGCAAAGGAGAAACAATCCATGGAGGCAGCCTTGTTCCGGCTGTACATGTCCAGGGAGAAGTATAGCTCCGCCAATCCGGCCTCGCCCCAAGAGACCGTCCCAATCCCATCAACATCCTCCAGAGAGTCGAGGAGGCAAGTCATAGCCAGAGTCCCAGAATTGGCAAAGATGGTGACTGACAGCATCAACCACACAAAGGCTCTAGCAAGCTGGTGGGCAGTCACCTCATTAGCAGCAAACTCCTGCATGCAGTTCTGGACTGCCACCTCGACGTTCCTCGTCTCCATTCCGAGCCCCTTGGGAATAAGATCTAACCCGACCAAAGCCCTGAACTCCTCTGCCGTAATACGGTTCCTCCAGGTCACAGGCCTCTCGGTGAACTGTAAGCCAGTGATGGCAGTGAAATCAGCCAGAGTCACCGTCAGCTCCCCCCAGCTAAGATGAAAGCTGTGGATGGTGTCCCACCAGAACTCCGAGAGGGCCTGGACCAAGCCCTTGCTCTTGGAGGTAATGTGAATACCTCTGCCGATAGCCTCAATGAACAGATCCAGGCTGATAGCCCTCAATAGCTGCTTATGCCATAGCCTGACTGCAATCTCGGAAGGTCCCTTAGACTTATTCTCTTGTAGACAAGCACAGCAAAAGAAACGTATCAGTCCTTCACCTCATTTCAAAAGCATGCATATATTCAAAAGTGCACATGTTTTCAAAAGAAAAGCATCCAATAAAATCTTTCTAGAATCCTTTGCATGGAAAACGTATTTTTCATCACTTGAAACACATCGTGTCAAGCACATTGCTCTCCTAAGCACAAAATCACAATTTTCAAAATTATTTGCACATAAGCATTAATTTTTTCTCAAAAAATGGCATGCATGAATCCTTTTCATCGTCCAAAATCCCGTTTTCTCATCTATGACCTAGTTCTAGCACATGCAAGAACTCCGTCACCTCTTAGACAATTATCCTTCTTACTTTTATTTTCGAAAAAAAAGTGGGTCATTCTCATTATTTTTGTCAAATAAATTGCACATGCATGTTCTTTCATCTTCTTAGCCTCATAGGTTAATCGTTAATATTTCAAAATCATCATCAAAAATCCTAGGAAAATTCGAGAAATTTCTAAAACTCGAGTCAAGCCCTAGAACCAATCTAAAATCAATCAAAATTGACGGAATTGAGTAAATTAAGAATGCTTACCCCAACCGATTGAGGATTTGTCGATTTGTGCTCCCTCCTACCCGGGTAAAGCTCCGATGGAGGCGTGAGGAAGTCATACTTCCTCTCCGTACGAACAAGTTCTTTCCTCCTCCTCCGAGCGGCCTCGGAGAAGTTCCTTCTAGCTTGCCTTGGCATCGGATTCCCCTCCGAATCCATTCTAAATCAATAGAGGCAAAGGGATGGAAAGATTTTCGAATTTTCTTCCTCTCTTCTCTCTCTCTTTCTCGACTGATGGGCGGCAATAATGCCCAGTCCCCGTTCAAATTATGTTTTAAATAATCTGGAAAAATTAGGCTTCTGGCCGTACAGCCTCTTTTGCCTCCCTCTCCTGTCGGGCGGCTTCTTTCGCTCTGAGCAAAAATTACCTTTTTGCCCCTGGATTGTACACTTGGGCATATAATTCATGTTATCCTTTAACTAGGATAACGTCATTTTCAGAAGATATCCCTTATCTCCTTATGCAAATAGACTTTCTTCCCCAGTCGCCTCCGTTACTTCCGTTATAATGGGATAACGCTAGGTGACAACCTCTGAATTGTCAGAACTCTAAACTTAAGCTACCTCTATCACGAATAGAGAAGTACGCTCAAGATCTCCAAACTTAAGCTACCTCTATCACGAATAGAGAAGTACGCTCAAGATCTCCAAACTTAAGCTACCTCTATCATGAATAGAGAAGTACGCTCAAGATCTCCAAACTTAAGCTACCTCTATCACGAATAGAGAAGTACGCTCAAGATCTCCAAACTTAAGCTACCTCTATCACGAATAGAGAAGTACGCTCAAGATCTCCAAACTTAAGTTACCTCTATCACGAATAGAGAAGTACACTCAAGTTCTCCAAACTTTAGCTACCTCTATCTCACAGATTGAGAAGTACGCTCAAGTTCTCCAAACTTAAGCTACCTCTATCACAGATTGAGAAGTACGCTCAAGTTCTCCAAACTTCAGCTGCCTCTATCTCCTCGATAGTGACGTAAGCTTTAGTCAACTCAGGTGACAACCTCCTTTAATTGTCAAAACTTCAAGGATCCTAGACATCGTTCCTAACCTATCTAGTGATGCTTGAACTACGATCAAGGCTTGATTCCTCCGGGATACGTAGGTAGCCTTTCATAAAAGGTCCAGCCATCCGACCGCAGTGGTCACCATTTTTCCATCATCGTTCCTCAGTGGTGAGACAGCCTTTCATAAAAGGTCCAGCCATTCGACCGCAATGGTCACCCTGTTCCTTCATCACTCCTCAGTGGTGAAGTAGCCCCTCATAAAAGTCTAGATATTCGACCACATCGGTCACCTCTAGCATGTCCCCAGTAGGATCAATTGCTTGACCTCTTAGGTCACTTTCTCTTCTAATTTCCCCCGGCAAGAGACCAGCTTCTCTCCGCTATTCCCCTGCGGATATGTTCTGAACTACGGCCTGGCTTGATTCCTCCGGAATACGTAGGTAGCCTTCCAAAGGTTCAGCCACTCGACTGTCTTGGTCACCCAATCCGTCTCGGCATTCGCCAGATTGGATCCTTTTCTATCGACAACCCCACTTGCCCTGCAAGTGACGTTGCCGAGGGGCTTCTGTAAGTACCCAAATCTGGCTCATGCCTTCCGGTAAAGTTTCCCGGTAATTCCCCGGACTTTCCTAGAGTTCCAGAATTGTTTCGGAACTGTTCCAAAACTCCTAAGGGCTGAAGGGACTGCTTGGAGATTAAGAAACACATTTTTCTTAATACCAAAAACCTTCTAGAATTGCCACACAGAGTATAAAGGCGTCCATAGCCACAGCGGTCGTAGCCATATCCAGGAACCCAAACCTGCCCGGGATATCAAAAAGGTCAATCCGATAAGGGGCTACCATCATCCCCTCAGCTTCTCCCATAGAGATTTACAGAAAAGATGCCAACTTTACTGCTACCGGCACATTCCCGATCAAAGGAATCGACACAGCTTCAATTTCTGGACCCCCAATCAAGGCTCGGAAGTCTTCATAGGTTGGGACGAGCTCGTTGTAAGAAAAGCAGTAAACACGTCTTCGGACGTCCCAAAACCTCGCCGCGTTCCTCAAAAGGTCCCAATCGAGCGGGAGATCCTTCAAATGCCATAAAGACTTGATCTTGAAAGTGGTATCAAATAGCCTCTTGTTGGATTGAAAGTTATGCCTCATACAAGATTGAAGATCGGATAGAAAACGGTCTCTTTTCCCTTTTTGCAATCTGACGGGTTTCTCCATTGCAAGGCAATCAAAGTTGATGTCTTTTGGTCAGAAATATGCTCTGGGATCAATTGGGACAAGTCTAGGGTGAAAATGAAATGAAAGGGCCAAGCCTTGGTTTTATTTTGAAAGAAACCAGTTCAGATAGAACTGTTAGCCGCACGACTTCATTTTCCCCAGGTCCTGGCCGGACGGCTTCATTTGCCATCTGCAGAAAAAAATCTGCAGCAACCAAAGTTGCTGCCCAAGTGGAGTCTCACCCCACTTTCTCAACAAAACCTGTACAAAAACATGTCCAAACACTAACCATGCAGTTATATGTCATCACAAACCATTTTGGCCCATTTTCAGCCCCATTTCCAAGCAAAAAAAATAGCCCCGAGGCTCAAGTAATATGCAAATTCATAAAGCATAAAATAGAAAAGCAAATAAAATAGTAATACATTGTTTTCACCCCATCAGCGCCCAAATAAAACAAAAAATAGACAAATTGTGCATAAAAAGTGTTCATTGTTTGTTCCTTGCCTCCTAGGTCAATTCTAAGGAATCCTAAGCCTCCGACTCCTCGTCGCTGCTCAGCTCGTAGAAGCTAGGATCCCTCATCAAGTCCTCCGTGTCACTCACATCAGAAAGGTTCACGTTCACATGCTCGTACTCGGCTATCTACTCCAGGATGCTGGTATTGGGTCCTTGTCCCCGAGGCATGGCATTAGAGGAATACTATGAGGCCGAGAAGGTAGATGTCGTGCTCCCGATGTGCCTTCTTTTGCGCACGGGCTCCTGCAAATTAGCCCCAGTCCTGGAAGTGCATGTCAACTTCCTCAGAAGGGACCGACACACGTCCTTCCAGCCCCTGTTCTGCCTGACCAAGCCGTCATAGGAACGAGCAGGAACCTGAGAAAAAGAGAAGAAAACTCAGAAAATCTCAGGAAAATCTTAGAATTGCAGAAAGCAAAGAAATCTAAAAAAAGGGAAAATACCCTAAAGTGTACTCACAGTGCTGTGAGGCGACAGAGTATACCGGGGCTCCCTCATGACAGGGATAGGAACCATAAACCTCCTTGGTACCCCGTTGACCACATATGAGATATGAGCAGGAGGCATCAGCGGGTCAGTAGGCCCAGCTTCCCCGTACCCCTGAGTGACAGCCAGCTTCACTAGCTTCTGTGGCGTCCTCAACCGTTGCTCCATGAAGGTGGCATATGGGGTAGCCAAGTCAAAGTACTCCACGGCCGCCACGCAAGCCTGTTACCTAGCAATATCATCCTCTGACCAGTCCCTGGGCTGCAGCATCCATGCTGGAGGATCGTGAGGAGTAATGGCATGCAATGGAGGGACATGGCCATACTGCCTAGAGAAACGGTCCCCCAAGTAAATGACATCACATGTCAGGCCCGTCAGCCACCTCCTTGTTCGGTCGAAACCTAACGGTTTATTTTATATCCGCAAGCGCACGGGCTATTGTAATATAGCGGGTGCAAGTACGAGTCGATCCCATAGAGACAGGGTTTACTTAAGGGATATTTTTGTCTTTAGAAAATATAGAAAAGATTGGGGGTAGATAAAACTTTTTTTTAGAATAATAGAGAGAGCATAAACAGAAAATACTTTTAATTGAAATCTTATAAAACGAAGCATTCTTGGGATTGGAAATCATATGCAAATTCTTATTCATCAAATTGTCATTGTCTTAGAAATAAAAGGTTTTCATAAAAAGCAAGGATGGTATGTTAGGCCTACGCTATTTCGGGCTAAGACAATAGCGTTTGTATTCTTCACTAATTATGTCCTAACTGTTTGAGAAATCCGTTTATGTTTGCCCCCGCCCTGTCACAAACGGGCATTCCGGCTTATCTCTAGCTGACCATAATTAGTAAGAATCCATTAAGGACGGAAGTCAACATACTTTCCATTAAAGGAACATCCCTAGGCCATTGAACTACTCTCGTGATCAATGAACCTAGTTTCTTTATATGGTTCCGTCAATCGAGATTCTCCGCTAGGTACTTCTCTCAATTGACTGAATCATACAAATTGGATATCGCCAATATGTAAGGCATTTAGAGAATAATATAAAGAGATTGTTTTAGATGAAGAAAGAAGACAAGACTAAACATTATTTAATGATGAATAAGCATGCTTTTGAGTTTCCAACCCCAAGAATATGGGGGATTACTCACAAGCCATTAAATGTATAAGCAATAATAAAAGTTGAGTAAGAAATACTTATGGAAGTAGAAGACAAGTGCTGAGAATAATGCTTCTTTTATTTCCTTCAAAGTAACTCCAAGAACAATGACTTTGATCTTCAAATTCCTTTGGAAAACTGTTATCACAAGTGTTGTACTTTCTATCTATCTAATATCAGTAGTTTCTCTCTAATAATTCGTATCTAAGACTGTTTACAAGGGTCCTATTTATAAATGGAAGGAGACTCTTCAATTGGGTGCCATCAAAAGGTGCCTTTACATCTGCAGTCACGACTTGCACGGCCGTGTCAAGGATTTTGCACGGCCGTGTCCTCTTTGGCGCCAGATTTGGATTTGAATTTGAAGACTTGCACGGCCGCTCCATATATTGCTGCACGGCCGCTCCAAGGTTAGCACGGCCAGGCCACTTCAGCGCTCGGCCACTCCATGGGCCAAGATGGCCGGCCATGGCCTAAGTTGCACGGCCGCTCCTGGCTTTGCTGCACGGCCGCTCCGACTGGTTTTCAGCTTGGAGTGCTTATTTGCTTGGTGTCCCTTCATCTTTTTGGACCAAAATGTCCATGTATCCTTTGTATATATAAAATGACCCTAAAACCTGTCTAAAATGTATGAAACATACCAAAAACGTAAAATCTAATAAAATAACAAAAGTAAGTAAAAAAGTATTAAAGCTAAATAAAAAGTGATGATTTATTTGTGTAAAAGTATATAAAAACTGGGATAATTGACTATATAATAGTCACTTATCAAACTCCCCCACACTTAAGCTTTTGCTTGTCCCCAAGCAAACTTAGAATGAAATACGGATAGGGAGAAAAATACGATTGATCCCTCAGAAATGAAGTAGCAAGCCCTTAAATGCCTTGTAGATAATGCCTTTATTTATCTAATCATATTTTGAATACCTTTAAAAATTTATTTTAGGAAGAAATATTTTAGGGATATTTTAAAGAGATAAAATATAAGACAATAACCTAATATAGCATATATAGAATTTTGACCAAGTAAAGCATGCTAGAAGGAAGAATCTTTAGATTTATTTCTTGGTAGAAAAAGCTATCACTTTTTAGAGTGATTTTTTTAGAAAAGATGAATTTTATTTCTTTAAGACGTACAAGAGAAGGTATAAACATTTATTCATAATTTAGAAGTTCCGAAGAATTATATTACATTCTTGAATCACAAGGGTGAAGAATGGATGATGGTAGTGGAAAAATCTCGTCAAAGTCAAACAAATTTATCTTATTTTTGTACGTGTTATATTTTTGCAAAAGACCTAAGTTATTTTTGATCCTTTCAAGTAGGAGACATTGTGGTCGCGAGCCCCATGTTCCTAATACTTAGATCAAGAATACTTTTGGATATTATCTCCGTTTTGGCAAGGAAGCATCGTCGCAGCGAACGCCGTGCCCCGAGTTACTTAGGAGATAATATGTTTCTTTTTGCTTTTAAGGCTTGGTGACAATTGTCACTCTTTTATTAATAAGATAGAAGTGTTTTTCTTTGACTTGATTTGAAAATGGAAGGATGGAATTTATGAAAGGGTGTGATTCAAGGGATGCAAACAAAAAGGTGCTTCTAAAAAGGGAATAAATATCTAATAAAGATAAAAATGTACAATCTTAAAGGAATATATTCAAAATTTGCATAAATAACCAAGCATAAAAGAATTCCTTCTAATCAAATGCATTTTCCTTGATGAGATTCTATATTGTGCTATACCAACTTATGAGGCTTTCAATTATTTCCTAAAAAGATCCCTTATACTTTTCCTTTTTATAGATTTCTAAGTGTATAGAAAATATGAGAGGAAAGATAAAGGCATTTATATTAGGGCAAATGGCAAGCATAATGATAATGATTTTTTATCATCATAGGGATTTAAATTTTTTTTTATATACTATTATACATGCATAAAAAAAAAAAAATGCAACTAAGTAAAAAAATTATACTAGAAAGCGATTAAATCTATCCTAGAAAGCAAGTAAAATTTAAAAACTAGAAAGCGAAAAATAAAGCGAAAAAATAAAAGGATAGATTTACCCCCCCACATTTGAAATGAACATTGTCCTCAATGTTTCAAGAAACAATGCCAAATCCCGGGAGGGTAAAGGGAAAAACTTACAAAAACGAAAAAAATGGATCACGGGTAGGTAGGCGGCTGAGGAAAGTCATCCCAATGGTTGACTCCATAGTTGTAGATGGAGTTCACTTGCCTTTGAATTGTTCCCACACGATTTTGTATATCATTCCGGAAATAATGAAATTCATTGTTGAAAGCGTCGAACCGATTCATCATTTGATTATTTTGAAGTTCGATTCGATCAAACCTATCATTGAAATCCGGTGGCAATGGATGGTGGGGTTGATGTTTCTTTCCTTCTTCTTCTTCTTCTTCCTCCTCTTGGTTTGCTTGGCTTGATTGGCCCTCCCCGTGATTCATGGAAATTGGAAAGATCCATGTTGGGTGTTGATAAGTTTGGGCAAATGGGAGGATGGGACTAGGCAAAACAATGTAGGGCGTTTTACCCGGCCCTACCAACCAATTGTACTCTCCACGTCCTCTATCTGAAATCATTTGCATTACCCGCAGGGTTGGAATATCCAACTTCGTAGAACCCGAAACCGCAACTTTAGTGGCGGGCACCACCAACCCAAAATGGTTAGCAAACAAAGTAACAATACCACCAATATGGATCTCTCCACTGAAAGTTGGAGAGACGATATCACTAAATAACTCAATCAAGAAATGGCTCAAATTCACCTTCCTATGAGCCCTCACCATAGACCATAACAAAAACAACTCCTTCTTGTTCACTGTTCCCTTATCTTCCCTTGCAAAAACTGTACATGCATAGAATCTGTGCATAATCCGGAGAACGGGATGAATAATAGATGAGGCTTTTGCGGTTCTAGATTTAAAGGATGGAATTCCGGTTATTTGCTCCCAAAACACATTCTCCCTAAATTCTATAGGAAAATCGGTTTCAAAGTTGGTGAAAGCAGGCCAACCCAAAATTCTATTTATGTCGAAGGAGGTAAGATGAAACTCCTCCCCACCAAGCCTAAAATACAAATGTATCAATTGGTATGGCTCCCCGGTACTTCCACAAATTTCTGTTGTAAATTCCTTCCTCATAGTGCACAAGAATTCCAAAGTAATTCTCTCGTAAGTCTTTGCATTCAACTCAAGAAAACCACCACAACCAAATCCCAAGTGAAACTTTCTTACATTTT
Source organism: Adenophora triphylla var. japonica (assembly GCA_022495995.1). NCBI lineage: Eukaryota > Viridiplantae > Streptophyta > Magnoliopsida > Asterales > Campanulaceae > Adenophora > Adenophora triphylla. The sequence goes on along the minus strand of JAFEMH010000618.1, from coordinate 663,062 downwards.
TGTAGATATCTAGGGCTTTAAGGGCAGGAACATCTGGGAATTGGGTTGGTCTAATTCTCTTTTGACGAAGGGCAGTGAATCTAGCCACTTCGGAAGGCTCCCTAAACTCAATACCCAAATCATTGAGCGTTGGGTTTAGATTAGGGGTAGGAGATGGTTCCTTTCGGGACCTTTTCGAACCTCTTTCAGCAGCCTTTCCCTTTCCTTTCCCTCTCTCCATTGAAAATTTTCAGAAATAACCCAAAAACTTAGCTAAAGGAAGAAGAAAGTAGATTACCCGAATCTGAGTTTGAAAAGCTTGTAATCTTGATGAACAGCCTCTGAAATGTCCAAGAGATTCCTCCTTAACCTTAATCTTGAGCAATCCCTTCGAATTTTATAAAATGGGTGAAGGGTTTTGGTATTTTCGGAATTGGGGTTTTAGGAGGGTTTTTGGACTGATTTTGGTGGTGGAGGAGGGATTTACTGGAGGAATTTAGGAGGATTGAGGGTTGAATTGTGAGTAAAAATGGTGGAGGAGTGGGTATTTAAAGTGGATGGGGCGGAGGTTTTGAGGGAGAGAGGTTGAAGATGAAGTAAATGAGGGAGGAGGGGGAAAGCTGCGTCTTTTGACTGGAACGACGCAACTCCCCAGACGTCTTGCACGGCCGTGTCAAGGAATTTGCACGGCCGTGTCCCTTTTACTGAGTCAACACGTTCCAACTCGATATGAACTGCACGGCCGCTCCAAGAAGAGCTGCACGGCCGTGCGAACCAAACTTCACCATTTTTAAGTCTTTTTCCCTATAAAACAAAGTTAAACAAAAAAAAAAAAAAATGATAAAAAATAAAATAAAAATAAAACACAAATAATCCATCGGTTACCATCCCGATGATGCTTGTTTTAGGTCCTTAGCTTGACCCCTTCCCGGTAGTAGGAGATGCGTGATACTTGGTTGGCCTTTTGTCATTGACAACTTGCCATTGCAATCCTTCCGGGGTAATAAGTATCTTCTGCGGTAGACATTTCTTCCATCCCGACTTCTTGGGTAGAACAAGTGACCTATAGTCTTTGCACTTTCGGAAACTCGAAGTGACCTCCGTCTTTGTTCTTTTTGACTTTTTCACTGCATTGTTAGCCTTAGGAAATGCAGAAATATCTAAAACATCATTGCAAATCAAAGGTTCAATATTTATGAGATCATTTTTTATTTCTTCCTTTGATTTTATTTCCTCACCCATTAAATCTTCTTCACTAGGAATCCAATTTTCTTCGCTAGGGGTGTAGGTCTCTTCAATTGGGGTCCAATCTTCTTCACTAGGAGTATAGGCCTCTAGATAGGGATCTTCGAGAACTGGCCTATGCATACTAAATTCGACCCTTTCTTTCCCTATATTTAGGGAAAATGTGCCATTTTTCACATCTATAATTGCCCCCGCAGTGGCAAGAAATGGCCTTCCTAAAATGACGGGAATATAATGGTCTTCCGCCATATCCAAGATAACAAAGTCGACAGGGATGATTAAGTTCCCTACTCGACAAGGCAAATTTTCCATAATACCAACGGGGTATTGAACGGATCGGTCTGCCAATTGGAGAGTTATGGTTGTGGGTTTAAGTTCCCCTATACCAAGCTTCTCGCTAACCGATAATGGCATTATACTAACGCTTGCTCCTAAGTCAAGGACAGCGTTATCTATGTTTATTCTGCCAACACAACAAGGAATGGTGAATGTACCTGGATCCTTTAGTTTTGGAGGGTCTTTATTTTGTAAAACGGCGCTTACCTCCTCTGCTAACATAACATTCTCATTTTCTTCTAGCCTTTCTTTTTCAAAAATTAACTTTTTTAAAGGTTTAACGGCTAAAGGCATATCTTCATCTTTTCTAAAATAAGGAATGTTAACATTAATGGCATCTAGGTTATCAAGGAATTCATCATAATCCTTGCCTTTTTCTCTAGGGGATTCTGTCCCCAAACTAGTCTCAATCATCGGAGGGATTGGACTATGATTATTTCTAGGGCATTCATTTTTCTTTTTTTGCTCATCCCTAGTTTTTACTACATTAACTTGCTCATTTGGCCTTTGAGGTTGACCGGGAAGACTCCCTTGTGGTCTATTCAATGGGGTAGCCTGTTGAGCTTGTTGGGTTTCTAGCATCTTATTATGCGCCAAGTTATCAAACCTAGCATTTAGCAATTTAAAACATTCCCTAAATTCATTATTGATCTTTTCTTGGGAATTTTTATTTTCCACTACAAAATCCATTATAAGATCTAATTTAGACTTAGGGGGGAAGGTACTTGCATTGTTGTTGAAATTCTTAGGTGCAAATCCCGGGGGTTGTGTAGATGGTTGCGGGTTAAGAACGTTGTTATTCTTATAGGAAAAATTGGGGTGATTCCTCCATTCGGAATTGTATGTATTAGAATACATCCTCCCTTTTTGACCAAAAGAATTAACGAAGTTCACTTGGTCGTTAGAAGTAACGTCAAGTAACTCACAATTATCCGTACTATGTGAGTTAGACCCACATAGTTCGCATAACACATTTACACTAGCAATGGGATTGACATTAAGATTTTCAAACTTTTTCAAAAGCATGTCAACTTTAGAGGAGAGAAGAGTCGCATCAACATTATATTTACCGGGCGTACCTTGTTGCTGCTCCCTCTCGTTTGACCATTGGTAATGGTTCAATGCAATGTTTTCGATAAGGTCATATGCCTCATCGACTCCTTTGTTCATCAATGCTCCTCCTCACGGCATCAATGGTCTCTCTTGTTTTAAAAATGAGACCGTTGTAGAAGGTGTGAACAATCAACCACTTTTCAAGCCCGTGGTGGGGGCACATTCTGAGAAGTTCCTTGAACCGTTCCCATGCGTCATACAAAGTCTCACTATCTGTTTGACAGAAGTTAGTGATCTTTGTTCGTATCTGGGCAGTCTTGCTTGGTGGGAAAAATCGACCAAGGAATGCTTCTTGAATTTGGTCCCATGTTGTTAATGAATTCTGGGGGACCGAATTCAACCATTGTTTCGCCTTATCCTTGAGTGAAAATGGAAAAAGGCGCATCCGGATTGCTTCCACCGTAACACCTTGAATACGTGTAGTATCACAATATTCAAGAAATGTTTGGATGTGCAGATGGGGATCTTCGAAGGCAGTGCCGCTGTATTGGTTATTCATAACCATGTGCAATAATTGCGGCTTTATCTCGAAGTTTGCCGCTCCGGCATTCGGCACAACAATAGGGGATCTAGTTCCCGGGGTACTTGGGTTAACAAAGTCCCGTAGGGTCCTAGCAGGTGTTTGCGGTTCTCCGTCCATGTGTTTTTGTAGAGTTTCTCTAAATCTTCTTAATCTTTCGTGAAAGCTTCTTTCGGGTTCCGGATCAAAGTTGTCAACAAATGTCCGAGACCGTTTCATAAACTACAAGAAAAACACTTGAAGAAAAAAAATTAAACGTAACAGATTATAGGACAAGAAAGCAAAATAGTAAAAATAAAACAAAAAATTTTGTAGTAAAGACAAAAATAAAAAAGTAAACCGTTATCCCCGGCAACGGCGCCAAAAACTTGTTCGGTCGAAACCTAACGGTTTATTTTATATCCGCAAGCGCACGGGCTATTGTAATATAGCGGGTGCAAGTACGAGTCGATCCCACAGAGACAGGGTTTACTTAAGGGATATTTTTGTCTTTAGAAAATATAGAAAAGATTGGGGGTAGATAAAACTTTTTTTAGAATAATAGAGAGAGCATAAACAGAAAATACTTTTAATTGAAATCTTATAAAACGAAGCATTCTTGGGATTGGAAATCATATGCAAATTCTTATTCATCAAATTGTCATTGTCTTAGAAATAAAAGGTTTTCATAAAAAGCAAGGATGGTATGTTAGGCCTACGCTATTTCGGGCTAAGACAATAGCGTTTGTATTCTTCACTAATTATGTCCTAACTGTTTGAGAAATCCGTTTATGTTTGCCCCCGCCCTGTCACAAACGGGCATTCCGGCTTATCTCTAGCTGACCATAATTAGTAAGAATCCATTAAGGACGGAAGTCAACATACTTTCCATTAAAGGAACATCCCTAGGCCATTGAACTACTCTCGTGATCAATGAACCTAGTTTCTTTATATGGTTCCGTCAATCGAGATTCTCCGCTAGGTACTTCTCTCAATTGACTGAATCATACAAATTGGATATCGCCAATATGTAAGGCATTTAGAGAATAATATAAAGAGATTGTTTTAGATGAAGAAAGAAGACAAGACTAAACATTATTTAATGATGAATAAGCATGCTTTTGAGTTTCCAACCCCAAGAATATGGGGGATTACTCACAAGCCATTAAATGTATAAGAAATAATAAAAGTTGAGTAAGAAATACTTATGGAAGTAGAAGACAAGTGCTGAGAATAATGCTTCTTTTATTTCCTTCAAAGTAACTCCAAGAACAATGACTTTGATCTTCAAATTCCTTTGGAAAATCAAGTTATCACAAGTGTTGTAATTTCTATCTATCTAATATCAGTAGTTTCTCTCTAATAATTCGTATCTAAGACTGTTTACAAGGGTCCTATTTATAAATGGAAGGAGACTCTTCAATTGGGTGCCATCAAAAGGTGCCTTTACATCTGCAGTCACGACTTGCACGGCCGTGTCAAGGATTTTGCACGGCCGTGTCCTCTTTGGCGCCAGATTTGGATTTGAATTTGAAGACTTGCACGGCCGCTCCATATATTGCTGCACGGCCGCTCCAAGGTTAGCACGGCCAGGCCACTTCAGCTCTCGGCCACTCCATGGGCCAAGATGGCCGGCCATGGCCTAAGTTGCACGGCCGCTCCTGGCTTTGCTGCACGGCCGCTCCGACTGGTTTTCAGCTTGGAGTGCTTATTTGCTTGGTGTCCCTTCATCTTTTTGGACCAAAATGTCCATGTATCCTTTGTATATATAAAATGACCCTAAAACCTGTCTAAAATGTATGAAACATACCAAAAACGTAAAATCTAATAAAATAACAAAAGTAAGTAAAAAAAGTATTAAAGCTAAATAAAAAGTGATGATTTATTTGTGTAAAAGTATATAAAAACTGGGATAATTGACTATATAATAGTCACTTATCACTCCTCTGCCTAGTCGCCTCCACGACATCCCCTAGCAGCACCTTCAGGTACCTCCCCGAAGGGTAGAAGTCCACTCCCTCATGTCCATCCCTGTTGATGATTAGTCTCACCATCTTGTAGTCAAAAGTGATCCGGGTCTTCCCGGTAAACTTGTCTCTCGCATCTCCCCTCCAACGGATCATAGCCGGGAAGAACTCCGGATGACTCTGCTGGTTCCATGAAAAGAACCCAATCACCTCACAAAACCAGACCTGCATGTCCCAAAACATAAAAGGGTCATTTTCTCTCATAAAGGTCTCAAGACGGAAAGTAAAAGAGAGAAAAGAAAAGTGAGACTACCTCAAGAGCAAAGGAGAAGCAGTCCATAGAGGCAGCCTTGTTCCGACTGTACAAGTCCAAGGAGAAGTAAAGCTCCACCAATCCGGCCTCACCCCAAGAGACCGCCCCAACCTCATCCAAATTCTCCAAAGAATCAAGCAAGCAAACCATAGCCAGTGTCCCAGAGTTGGCAAAGATGGTGACCGACAGCATCAACCACAGAAAAGCTCTCGCGAGCTGGTGGGCGGTCACCTCGTTGGCGGCAAATCCCTGCATGCACTCCTGGACCGCCACCTCCACATTCCTTGTCTCCATCCCGAGCCCCTTAGGACGGAGGTCAAACCCAACTAGAGCCCTGAACTCCTCAGCCGTGATGTGGTCCCTCCAAGTCACGGGCCTCCTAGTGAACTGTAAGCCAGTGATAGCAGTAAAGTCAGCTGGCATCACCGTAATCTCCTCCCAGCTAAGGTGAAAGCTGTGGGTGGTGTCCCACCAGAACTCTGAAAGGGCCTGAATTAGCCCCTTACTCTTGGAGGTCACGTGAATACCTCTTCCAATGGCATCAATGAACAAATCCAGGCCAGTAGCCATCACAATCTGCTTGGGGTTCACCCCATCTTTCTCAAAATTGGGCATCCTCTCCCATAGCTTCACAGCGACCTCCGAAGGTCCCCTCGACTTGTTCTCCTGTAGGAAAACACAACAAAATGTGTCAGTCCTTCATCTCATCTCAAAAGCATACATATATTCAAAAGTGCACATATTTTCAAAGAAAAGCGTTCATAAAAGATTTCTAGCATCTTTTGCCTAGAAAGCATGTCTTTCATCATTTGAAACACGTCATGCCAAGCACATTGCTTTCAAAAACACAAAAATTCAAATTTTCAAAATTCTTTGCACATAAGCATCAACTTTTCAAAAATGGCATGCATGAATCCTTTTCATCGTCCAAAATCCTGTTTTCTCATCTATGATTAAGAATTGACCTAGTTCTAGCACATGCAAGGACTCCGTCATATTTTAGACATTATTTTTCTTACTTTATTTTCGAAAAATGGGTCATTCTCATTATTCTTCAAATAAAATGCACATGCATGTTTATTTATCCCTTTAGCCTCATAGGTTAATCATAAAAATTCCAAAATCATCAACAAAAATTCTAGGAAAATTCGAAAAATTCCTAAAATTTGGGTCAAGCCCTAAGTCAATCAAAATTCAATCAAAATTGACGGAATTAAGCAAATCAAGAATGCCTACCCCAACCGATTGAGGTTTCGTTGATTTGTGTTCTCCCCTACCGGAATAAAGCTCCGATGGAGGCATAATGAAGTCATACTTCCACTCCGTGCGAACGAGCTCCCTCCTCCTCCTTCTAGCGGCTTCGGATATGTTCCTCCGTGCTTGCCTAGGCATCGGGTTCCCTTCCGGATCCATCTAAATCAATAGAAGCAAGGGAATTGAAGGATTTTGACAATTCTTTCTCTCCTCTCTCTCTCTTCCTCGGCAAGCAGATGGGCGGCAATGGTGCCCAATGCCTGTTCGAATCCAGTTTTAAATAATCTGGTGAAAATTAACTTCTAGCCGGACGGCCTCTTTTGCCCTCATCTCATGACGGGCGGCCTCTTTTGCACTGAGCAGAAATTACATCTTTGCCCCTGGACTTTCCACTTGGGCATATAAATCCCGTTATTTCTTAACTAGAGTAACGTCGTTTTCCCAAGGATATCCGTTATCTCTAAAACAAATAGACTTTCCTCCCGAGTCGCCTCCGTTACTTCCGTTATAATGGAATAACGCTAGGTGACAACCTCCGAATTGTCAAAAACCAAACTTTAGCTACCTCTATCTCATAGATTGAGAAGTACGCTCAAGTTCTCCAAACTTTAGCTACCTCTATCTCACAGATGGTGAAGTACGCTCAAGTTCTCCAAACTTTAGCTTCCTCTATCTCCTCAATAGTGACATAAGCTCTAGTTTCCCCAGGTGACAACCTCCATTATTTGTCAAATCAGGTGATTCCTCCATGAATCATCGAAACCTCAAGGATCCTAGACACTGTTAATAATTATCTAGTAAGACTTGAACTACGACCAAGGCTTGATTCCTCCGGGATACGTAGGTAGCCTTTCATAAAGGTCCAACCATCCTACCGCAGTGGTCACCCTTCTCATGCCTCACTCCTTAGTGGTGCATGAGCCTTTCATAAAAGGTCCAGCCATCCGACCACATCGGTCACCCTCTTCCTTCATCACTCCTCAGTGATAAAGTAGCCCCTCATAAAGGTCTAGATATCCGACCACATTGGTCACTTCCTTCATCTAGCATATCCCCAGTAGGACCAATCACTTGACCTCCCAGGTAACTTTCCCTTCTATTCCCCAGCAAGAGACCAGTTTCTCTTCCCCTTTCCCCAGTGGATCTCTTTCCGAACTACGACCTGGCTTGATTCCTCCGGGATACGTAGGTAGCCTACACTAGGTTCAGCCAACTCGTCACATATGACACCCCTTTCCCCAGTGGATCTCTTTCCGAACTATGGCCTGGCTTGATTCCCACTTGGGATACGAAGGTAGCCTTCCAAAGGTTCAGCCACTCGACCACCCTGATCACCCAATCCGTCTCGGCATTCGCCAGATTGGATCCTTTTCTATCGACAACCCCACTCTCCCTGTAAGTGACATTGCCGAGGGGCTTCTGTAAGTACCCAAATCTGGCTCATGCCTTTCGGTTAAGTTTTCCGGCAATTCCCCGGACTTTCCTAAAGTTCAGGGGCAATTCGGGACTTTTCCGAACCTTTTGAGGGGCGAAGGACTTGCTAGGAATTAAAATTCCACGCAAACCTTTGGTGAAAAGCCCTTCTAGAAGGCCACCTTGCATGTATCTAGAAATGAGCTGAGTCATTTCAGGATAAAACCGCACGGCCTCATTTGCCATGGTGTTACAGCCGCACGGCTTCATTAGCTGCTGCCAGACTGCCTATAAATAGAGACCTCCTCTATTCATTTTAGGGGGGATTTTTTGAGTATTGTTATGCTGCCAAAATATCACCACGAAATTCCAGAGAGTTGATAGTGATAAAAACCACCTCCCTCCTCATCAAAACCTCCAAAAGTTGGTCCCTTCCTTAGGCAAACTTCAAGAAGAAAGAGGACACCACCATTGGTAACCTCTCCTCCCCTTTACCTTGCCTTATACTTGTATTTATGTGATATATTTGCTCCTTGCTTTGCATATTACTATATACTTACTTGGGACTTGGTATATTGTCATTAAAAATCCTATCTTTAGGCATGTAAATCATATCCCCCTCCTTTTGCATCCTTTGCATCAAAGTAGCATCCTTTGCTCTTAAAAATGATATCTTTATGCATCCTTTGCTCATAAAATGCCATCTTTACATATAAAGTTGCATCCTTTGCATTAAAAATGTATTCTTTGCATTAAAGTAGCATCCTTTGCTCTTAAAATGCCATTTTGTACTAAAGTTGCATCCTTTGCATTAAAAGTGTTATCTTTACATCAAAGTTGCATCCTTTGCTCTCAAAATGACATCTTTATGCATCCTTTGCACATAAAATGCCATTTTTTTCACACAAATTTGCATCCTTTGCATTAAAAATCATTCTTTGCATCAAAGAAGCATCCTTTGCAACCAAGTAGCATCCCTTGCACATAAAATGTCATCTTTTCATTAAAAGTGTCATCTTTAGCTTAAACATGCATCCCCCATGTCCCTCATGGTTGGATCTCTCTCCTAGGATTGCCTAAGTGACCTTCTTAAGGCACAAAAGGGCATAGGATGAGCATAAAGATCCAATCTTTATACCCCTCCTCTACTCCCCTTGGTACTTGGAGCATCTCTTGGAGCGAGATGGTGTAAAGGTACTATCTTTACATCATTTCTTCCACCTAAAGATGCCATAGATGGATTCTCCTTTAGAAAAGGATGAACCCTAGCCACATATCTCCGATCATCACTTGAGACGAGCATAAATGTCCCGAAAAAGTCCAAATCGTCTCAAGATGTAGGATTGATAGGCAAAGGTCATTCCTTTCTAAAGAGTCTCATCCTTGGACTCTAAAAACAGCGTCCCTAACTTGATCACATGTGACCCAAGGTCTCATCACGATGATCATAAGTCCAAGATGAGAATGGGACCAAAGTCCCTAATACATAAAAATCCAAGGAATCCCGAGCGATAACCAACTCATGGTTTATACGTCCGAAAGACCACTTGGTACATTCCCTCCTTTTCAAAACACACATCCCACACACGAAAACACTAAGGCAAGTATGAAAAGCGGATCCTAGAAGACTTGCTCCGGCAAGGCTCTTTGGGGGAACGACGATCCGTTCTTCCCAAAGGGCAACTTAACCTCCGGACCCAAATCTTTTTTTTCAAAGTTTTGAGGAAATCAAAATGGCGTGGCGACTTGGTTTTTCAAATTAAACCGGACGTTTCCAAACTGATGTGAGGTGGTGATCCCCCTTACACGAGAAAGTGGTTCCAAAAAATAAATAAACAAAAAAGGAGAACCGCTTATCTTGGGCACCACATTCACAGTCATCCAAATTGTTTGTTTTTTTTGTGTGTTTCGACCGGACCAATTAAGGTTGCCTACGATCCCCCGGACTGGAGGGCTCAGGTCTGCGTAGTTCGACGCTACAATGAGTGATGGGAGATGCAAAGTTGATCTTCTTTAGGCGAAGTATCTGCGAAGTTTGCTTCCGTTGACTGGATTCATGAAGGGATTGCCGTCTAGGTCTTTCAGCTTCATGGCACCTCCAGAGAAGATCTTTTGAACCACGAAAGGGCCGATCCATGTTGGTTCCCATTTTCCCAGTGGGTTGGTTCGAGTGGGAGGCTTTTCTTTGAGTACCAAATCGCCTTCCCTGATGTCTAAGGACTTGACTTTCTTGTCGAAAGATCTAGCCATTCTGCTTTGGTAGGCTCGGATGTGCTCCATGGCCTCTAGTCGATGCTCGTCTAGCAGAGCCAGTTCGTTGTGTCGGCTTTGGAGCCATTCGACTTCGCTGATCTCATTTTCCAGCAACACTCGGAGTGAGGGAATTTCCAATTCAACTGGCTGTACTGCCTCCATCCCGTATGTCAGGGCGAATGGAGTTTCTCCCGTGGCTGTTCTGAATGATGTTCGGTAGCCCCAAAGTGTCAGGTGCAGCTTCTCGGACCAATCTTATCCTTGTGTGGTCATTTTTAGATGATCCTTTCAAGGGTCTTATTTGCTACTTCTACTATGCCGTTTGTTTGCGGTCTGTAGAGAGAAGACTTGTGGCGTGTGATCTTGAATTCGGCCAGTAATCTGTCGCATTCTCCTTCGAAGTGGGACCAGTTGTCTGATATGACTTCATTCGGGATGCCGTATCGGCATATGATGTTTTCCTTGAGGAAGTGTGCGACCTTCTTGGAAGTTAGCACTTTGTAGGACTTGGCTTCGACCCATTTTGTGAAGTAGTCAATGGCTACCAAGACGAATTTGTGGCCGTTGCTTCCGGGTAGAGCAATTTTCCCGATGACGTCGATTTCCAAAGTGGCGAAGGGCCAGGGAGTAGTCATGAAGTAGAGATCGTGAGGAGGAAGGTGATTGATGTTGGAGAATCGTTGGCACTTGTCGTAGCTTCGGACAAAGTGGATGCAGTCTGCCTCCATGGAGATCCAGTATTAGCCCATTCGAAGAATGATCTGCATTAGGGCTCTGGCGTTCATGTGGGGGCCGCAAGCCCTATTCTGGACTTCATTCATGAGCTCGTTTGCTTTTTCCTGGCTGATGCAGCGTAGTAGCGGTCCTTGGTAGCATTTTTTGTATAGCATGTCCCTAAGGATGACAAAGTGAGAGGCAAGGCATTTTAGGGCCATGATGCTCTTGGCTTTGACTCCTTCTTTGCGTTGGCCTTCCTCGTTCATGAAGGCGGTTTCCCCGTTCTTGAGGTATTAGAAGATCTGGTTGTACCATGGCTCATCGATGGGCTCGGGTTCTGGTTCGATCTCGCAGCAATAGGCAGGAATTTCTTTTCTTCCTACTTTGAATGGCTTGATTACCTTCCCCTCGGGGATTTCCATGAATGAAGCCAAGGTGGCTAGAGCGTCTGCAAACTAGTTCCGATCTCTTGGCAAGTAGTGGAAGGTGACCTCTTTGAATTGCATGATGAGGTCTTCCATGCAGGCGTGGTATTTTTGCAAGCCTGGGTCTACCATTTTCCATTTGTTGGAAACCTGGTTAATGATCAGGGCTGAGTCCCCGTAGACCTCAAGTTTTTGGACGTTCCTTTCGAGTGAGGCCTCTAGTCCGGCGGTGCAGGCTTCATATTCGGCGGCATTGTTGGTTACCTCAAAATTCATCTTTATGGCGATTGGGGTGTGCTCGTCCTTTGGGTCGACCAAGAGCATACCAATGCCGTTTCCTCTTTTGTTGGCTGCTCCGTCGAAGAACAGTTGCCATTGGTTTTTGCCTTCAAGTGTGAAGATTCCTTCGTCTGGAAATTGTGGCTCGGGACCTTGGGCCTCGTCGGTCTGGAGGTTGGCCAGTTGTTCGGTCATTACCCATCCCTTGATTGACTTCTGGTTCACATACTTAATGTTAAATTCTGCTAGGAAGAAAGACCATTTGGCCAGCCTCATTGACAGTGAGGGTTTGTCGAAGAGTTATTTGACTGGGTCCATTTTGGAGACCAGGTGTACTGTGTGCGACTGCATGTAGTGTCATAATTTTCCGACAACCCATACTAGAGCTGCGCAGGTTTTCTCGAGGGCTGAGTAGTTGAGCTCGCTGCCTTGGAACTTTCTACTAACGAAGTAGATGGCGTTCTCGACTCGTGATTATTTCTTTTTGTGACAGAGCATGGCACCAACTGCGGTGTCGGTTACAGTGAGGTATAGTAAAAGCGGTTTCTCCTCGTGGGGAGGACAGAGGATCGGAGGACTCACAAGGTACGCCTTTATCTTATCGAAGGCATCTTGGCATTTTGGGTTCCATTCGATGTCTGCATTTTTCTTCATATGTCGGAAGATTGGCTCGCATATGGAGGTCAACTGATTGACAAAGCGGCTGATGTACTGCAGGCGGCCCATGAAGCTTTTTACCTCTCTTTGGGTTTGCGGTGGTCTCATTTCGATTATGACCTTGATCTTTTGGGGATCAACTTCGATGCCTCGCTCGGTGACCATGTATCCAAATACTTTGCCTAGACTGACTCCAAATGTGCATTTGGCAGGGTTTAACCTCATTGAGTGTTTCCGGAGTCGATTGAAGAACTTTCTCAGGTCAGTGAGGTATTATCCGTCTGATCCTTTTGAGTGGATGATCATGTCGTCGACGTACACGTCGATCTCTTTGTGGATCATGTCGTGGAAGAGGGTGGTTGCTACCCGTTGGTAGGTAGCCCGAGCGTTCTTTAGTCTGATCAGCATCACGGTTTAGCAGTAGGTTCCCCAGGGGGTTGTGAAGGCTGTTTTTTCTTGGTCTTCTTCGGCCATCTTGATTTGATTGTAGCTGGAAAACCCGTCCACGAAGGACTTAACCTCGAAATTGTCTGTAGTGTCTACCAACATGTCTATGTTTTGTAGTGGAAAGTTGTCCTTGGGACTTGCTTTGTTGAGATCTCGAAAGTCCACGCAGCAACGTACTTTTCTGTTGGCCTTGGTGACCGTGACTATGTTGGAGAGCCATTTCGGGTATTCGATCACCCTTATGAAGCCAATGCGGAGCATCTTTTCGATCTCTTCCTTGACTTGTAAAGTCCATTCTGGCTTGATTTGGCGTAGCTTTTGCTTGATGGGCTTAGCCTCGGAATTCAGGGGAATCCGATGTTCCACTATGGCTTGATCTAAGCCGAGCATGTCTTGGTAAGACCAAGCGAACACGTCCACGAATTCTTTGAGCAGTGCAGTCAATGCATTTTGCTCAATGCCGGTGAAGAAGCTTTCGATTTACGTCTCTTTTGGCTCTTCAGCAGTCCCCAAATTCACCTTGGTTAAAATCTCCTCGGCAGCTTGGGCCCGATTTTTCTCTCATTTGACAACATGCTTAAAGATGTGTTTAATGTATTGTTCGTTTAATGTGTTTGCTTCTTTGTCAAGTGAATCGTTATTAACTGTTTGTGTTTAAGTTAATTTATCAGTTGTTAAGGATGCAACGAGAGGATACTCGGAAAGGTCGAAACTTTCATTAAGAGCATATGGAAATACATTATTGGCTATGAGTTCGTAATCTTTCGGCGTAAGGCCATCAAATAACTCGAGAGACTCAAATTCAAAGACAATGGACTCACAATGTGTTTTGACACTGGATTCTAGGACGCGAGGGGTTAGACCAAGTTGTTCGATCATTTCCTTCTTGCTAGCGGCAGGTTCGGAGAAGGTGGCCCAGTTCTTGAGTGTCAATGTTGATGAGCTTGAAAGGAGGCGAGGGTCGAAAGGCTTCGTGCTGTTGTTCCCAATCATGGCCACCATGGAGTTATCAGAAACAAAATCAATTAGGTCTGGCACCTCGATTTCTTCGCTGAAGAGTTGTTGTAGCAATGGCTCGTTCCAGGCACTGTCAGCGGAGTCTTCCTTTCTTGTCTTGGGCATTGCTAGTTTGAATACTGACTCATCCCACATGTTTGTGGTGGGGGGTGCTAACAGAGAGCTTCTTGAGTTCTTCCGCCAAAGAGGGGATTTTCTCGAACCAGAATTCATTGTGAATAGTGGTGGTGGTGGGTCCCGGTAGAGTTGGTGCATCGAGAAATGCCCTTCTGATGGGGTTTGGCTCGAGGCCTCTGAACCTTTCAAGGCTTTGTTGGAGCTTGTTTATTATTGCCGACCAGTTTTGTTTGGCGTTGATCAGCTCTGTCCCCTTTTTGTGTCTTCGTTTGAACTGCCGACTTTCTTTGTGAAGTACCGGGCCATGTCGAAACTGTAAGGGCGGAGGTCAGAGATTGAGTGCAAGCCTCTTTTGTCAGTAGCGGAGTGTTTCTGTGCAGCTTTTCTGTTTTCCGCATCGTCTTTGGGAGTAGGGACGTACCCTAGGCCATAGCGGGTATTTTGTTCTTTGACCTCGATGATTTGTTGGGTACCTTGATGGCATTTTCCCAAACCAAGCCCTAGGATGTAGTTCATGAGCTTCATCATCTTCATGGTAGGAGGGATCCGGTCCCAAGTCAGGGAAGGTCTATGTGGCATACTTGGGCCTTCGGGCTTTCGACTGTGAACCCTATCAGCATCATGCCGTCATTGTCGTCTATGATTTCCAAGACTGGGACGCCGTTTGTGTTGGTCCCCTCGGTAGTTATGTTGTCTCCATAGATGATGGTGAGATCCATTCCTTGGACGAACTTTTTGCACTGGTGTAGGGTGGATGCCACCCCGTTGATCTGGTGTAGCCAAGGGCATCCCAAGATGGCAGTGAAGGTGATCGGAATGTCGATGACCTGGAAGTCTGTCGGGATCATCTGTTTTCCAAACCATAGGTTCAGAGTGGCTATCTCCAAGACTGAGTGAGACGTTGAGTCGTACGCTTTGATCATTTGAGTTGAAGACTTTAGATCAGTCAGCTTAATCCCTAGCAGGTCCATCATCTTGGACGGGAGGACATTCATGGCTGATCCTCTGTCTACCAAGACCCGAGGGAGGCGACACTCATCCAGTTGGACTGTAATGTAGAGAGGCTCGTTGTGGTTAGCCCCAAATTTTGGGAGGTCAAGCTCTGGGAAAGTGACGATGTTGTTGTAGTGAACGTTGCCGATCATTTGGACCGCTTCATCTGGTGTCACGTTGATAGGTACCATGATCTGGGCCAGGCTTTCCTCCAGCTTGAGTTTGTGCGGATAGGATGAATTGAGTAAGGATCAGAGGGATATGTTAGCCTGGGTGCACTTGAGCTGAGTTAAGATTGGATCTTCAGCCTTTGGGTCAAGAGTTTCAGCTTCTTTGGCATAGGGGCCCTTTTCGGTTCGAGGCTCAGGTATGGCTGGCCTTTTGTCTGTCCTTGGAGGATTCACCGGGAGTTAGCCGGAACGTGTCAGTACGTTCACTTATGGCTTCACTGCTTTGCTTATTTCTCCCACTTCTGTCATGGGAGAGCCTTGGTTGGCGTAGGGCCATGCCTCGCATTTCAGCTCGTTCACCGTTATTGCTTTTGTTGAAGTGTCAACGACGGCCTTGATGTCTTCCCAAGATAGGGGTTGGGGTGTTAGGACCCTTCGGCCGTTGGTGGCTGTGAGGAGTTCGTCCCAGCTAATCTTGGAGCAGAAATTGCCGTGGTCTTGCGTAGAGTTAGGCTGAGGATATTTGCTGGAGTAGATGACGTAGTAGTCAAAATTTCCTGACGTTTCTCCGAGGATTCCGACTGTGGGATCGCCAGCTTCGTATCGCTTTTTTAGTTTTCGTTTAGAAGAGAGTTTCTTCTTTCTTGGAGGGCGATCCTCATTTATTTCATCTTGGAAGTCCCTTTCCAGACAAGCGGTGCAATCGCAGACGCCCCACCGGATGTGTTCATCATTTTACGGTGGTATTGGGATCTTGGGACATTGACTAGGCACGTCTTTTCCTGGGGGGTTTGTGGCTTTATGTCGTAGCTGCAGGGCTCATACGAGGGCAAAAGATTGAATTCCGGGAGACAATGAGAGACGTTAGGAGCTGTGGGAGCGGGTACGTCCTTGGGAGCCCTAGGTGGTTGGGGGGCGGCTAATGTTCCGAAATGATGCATGGCACCTTCGATCCAAGCCTGTTGCTCGCCTTGGCATTTTTCGAGGGCTATGACATCTTGCCAAACTTCCTCTATTGTCGGGAAATTTCTCGGGGGTAAGATCCCATTTTCCTCGTTGTTGTCTGCCGACCTGGCCATGAGGAGTTGATGGACTGCCCTGGTGGCTGTACTGGGAAGGCTATGGAACCTTGTGGCTTTGACACTGGAAGGACAGTTCCAGGGTACTCTCGACCACTCTTGGTTCACTGGAGGGGGTGACAGGTAAGGTTTAGACATGGGAAGGCCTTTTTTCGATAAAGGGGGAAAGCTCATGTGACATGCAGTTTCCGTTCTTTTATTTATGCATTTTTTTGTTATTTTAATTTACTTAAAACGTGTTTTCTCAGAATCCTAAGTTGGTTGGAAAAGATTGCTCTTCTTTTTCGCAACTATGCTAGATCCTGGGTCAGTGGAGGCCATCTGTGCAACTATAAGCCCCTCGTCTTGCACCTGTATTTCAACATCTCGGGGTGGACAACCCCGGGCGAGGGTCCTATAGGGCAAGCGGTTTCCACCGGCCTAAAAGAAAAATCAAACCTAAGGACCGAGCCTGTCATGTTCGTTTTAATGCGTCGGCCTTGTGAATAGTGAGCAGAGCCGGCACGTGAGTCAAGATCGGGTCGAGAGTTCGGCATGACCTTTCTTTACCTTGCTTGCGCAAGAGATCTTTGACGTTAGGCGTTGGCTAGGTCATATTTTCATGGCTGACATATTAAAGGCTTGAAGACATGGTGTCATGTGGGCATGGATGTATATCCGGGATAGAGCATCGTCTGGGTGTAGTTTTGGAAATCAAGATCGGGTCAAGATTTTAGCATGACCTTTCGTTGTCTTGCTTGCGCAAGGGATCTTGAGTTCCGAGCTTCGACCCAAAAAATGGCCGGCATGGGATATGTATCCAGGCTGTATGACACGGACTGGTTAAAAACCAACCAAGTCGGGATAGAGTGTGACGCAAGCGTGCAGGGTTGCCACTGCCTAGGATGGGATGTTTGGAATGATCCCGTGAGCATCCGAAAGGCGTCAGGAAGACCAATCGAACTGCAACTGAGACCACTCCGGGTTGAGGGTTGTAGTGTGTAGTGTACCGAGGCAGCAAGTGTGCATAGCGTGCGGTGTACCGAGGCAGCAAGTGCGCGTAGTGTGTGGTGTACCGAGGCAGCAGTGTGAGTAGTGTGCGGTCACTAAAATTTTTTTTTTCTGAATAAAACAGAAAGTTTTGCAGAACTTTTAAATGTATGTACACAGATGTATTATGATGCATTTTTTTGTATTTTTATTTTTTTTGTAAATAAAAAGTAAAGCACATGCACACACACATAACAGTTAAAGAAAGGGGTAAAATGAAAGTTTGACCCTCATCATCATTTTAAAAATATTCTGTTTTTTGTTTAAAAGTTTTTAAAACAAATATCCCCAGCAGAGTTGCCAACAGAAATTACCCAGATCCGGCTCGCGCGCGGGCCTCGGCATCTCGCACGTTGGTCGGGAGGTGTCTCGCTGTGTTTTGGTTCGTAGAGTCGCCACGCCGTTTTGATTTAGCCTAAAACATTAAGAAAGGCTTAGTTTAAAAACAGTTGTTGTGTGATGAGATTTTTGAGTTCGGAGGTCAGGTTACTCCTCGGGAAGAGAATAGTAGAGCTCACCTGAGTCGCCTCGTAAAAACGACTATTTCGGTACCCCTTTTTCTTTAAAAGTTGTGTGTGTGTGTGTGATTTTAATTTTTTTTGTATATGATGTCTACATTGTGTACTATGTATTGAAATGTAATGAAATAGTAATGGAAGGAAGCCTTGCCAATGTTGGTTCGTGTTTGTCTTCCGCTTGGGAATAGTGTTTGAGTGTTGAAGAGTGTTTCGGGACGGACCGGGATTGCTTCGGGATGTACCGGTGTCTGCGGACAGAGCTTCGGCGTGCCTCGGGATTGTCAGGTGTGTACTCGGGCAGAGTTTCGGTGTGCGTTGGGATCATTGACTGGACTCGGGCAGAGTTTCGACGTGCGTCGGGATTGTCGGTTGTGCTCGGGCAGAGTTCCGGCGTGCGTCGGGATCGTCGGTTGTGCTCAAAATGGGCCAGGATACCTTGGGATGGACCGGCAAGGCTTCAGGATGGATTGGCAAGGCTTCGGGATGCCTCGGGAGTTCCTCGGGGAAGCGCGCTCGGCAGGGTTTCGGAGTACCATGAGGGGCCTTGGAATGCCCCAGAGGGAGCCGAAAGGGACCGGGATTGCCCTGAAGGGTCTTAGAAGGAGGCCTGAAGGCTGGGGAGAGAGGGAGAAGAGAGGAGGTGTGAAAAATCTGAGGGGGGGGGGAGCCCTCTATTTATAGGGTCCAGATTCTGGCTAACTGTGTCGCACTACACAAGCTGCCATTACCATTTTTTTGGTTTTCCTGAATTTAAGGGAATATTGTGGACTTTAAGAGGATTTTGTAATTATGATGTCTGGAAGCAAAGTGGTCCGCACGGACTGGTGTTGCTTTTCCAAATTTTCCAAAATTCCTAAAAAGTCCTTTTGTGCTTTTTTATCGCAGAAAGGCCCCCCTTAGTTTGGTTGGTGGTTTTTGGGATTTTTGAAGGCTACGGGTGTTCGAGATTGCATTTGTGTGAGTCTACGGTGTTTCCCGTGCATCAGATGGGGAGTGATCCAGATTGGGGTACTTACAGTGGCAAGTATCGTTCTATGAGGTCTTCCAGTGCCAGGAGTGGGATCGTCACGAGGATGTTTTAGTGGGATACCCTACCATGCTATGTTGGGCCCGACCCTTGAGGAAATGGAGGAGTAGCCGGGGAAGATCACTCTCACCTACAACGATGTGAAGAGGCATCTGGAGAGGGATACCCCAGAGATCTTCTAGTTGTACCCCTGGTCACGATATGACATGGAGGATCTGGAGGGTGCACCCCAAATGATGAGGCAAAGGAAACTTCTGCGGGGCCTCACCTGCGATGCGATGTACTTGGGTGAGCGGGTCTTCTAGGAGCATGGCGATGGCGTCGCTCCTTGTGCTCCGAGGGATCCCCCATTTCATATGCTTAGCCCTTCCGAGATGGGCTATCTGGAGATCGAGAGGTATCGGGCCGGGGTGGACGCCGATGAATACGTCTTGGAGGGCGAGAAGTACGGGTCCTTCGTGAGGATGAAGTTGAGGACGCCGCAGGTGCTGGCCAAGGAGAGGAGAGAAGGTTCGTCGCACCCTCGAGATGTTCCTGTACCCGGGACGAACTTCACCTATGTTCGTGGGGATTCTACCCGGAGACGGGTATCTGTGTCCATCCCAAAGCAGGCTCCTCCTTCTTACCGGGTTGATCTCGATGCTTCGGTGAGTGTTTATCATTTATTTTAGAATTTTTGTCATGCTTTTCTGCTTTATCTTTTTTTTCTGAGTGCTGTCTCTTTGTCATGCAGGTCTCGGGGCGGACCATAGACTTGATCACCCGGCAGTACCTGGGGCTGAAGGCTTTCACGAAGAAGCTCATGAATGGGATGTCCTGTGGGTCATCGAGGAGTGCGGCGGCTCACGAGCCGATGCCTTCGAGGATATCTATGGATACTCCCCTCCCGGGTGCGGATACGGATCTTGAGCCTGCTCCTCAGCCTGACATACCGAGCCAGGGAGGTTCAGCTATAACTCCAGAGCTTTTGTGGAGGGCCGAGGGGCGCGATCATTCCAGCAGTACTTTTCTCAATCTGGTGAGGGTTCTTCTTCCTTCTCTTTCTTCGATCCCTTTGCCGGTTTTTCCCCGGGAGACTACACTGAGTATTCGGTCGAGGATGGTGCTGAGTTCTCAGATGATGATGAGGCAGCTGCTGGGGGTGCCGAGATGCAGGAGTCTTCACCAGATGGTGTTGACGACGACTCGGAGTAGGACTCTTTTTGTTATTTGGCCCCCCTTTTTTATGGTCGCATAGGGAACATAACATTTTTTATTTATGAAAAATGTATTGTAATGAACCTTTTTATTTGTACTTCATTGGTATCGACCTAGAAGTTGTTTCTATTCTTGTTATTCTTTTTTTTATGTATCGTGCATGTCGCATGAGCTTGTTTTATGATATATGGGGGCTGTAGCAGCTTTGGCAGGTTTTCTGAGCAGTTCGGTGAGAAATCCCGCTGTGGGCAGAAACTATTGTTTGTTGCAGATTTTTTTTAAAGCAAGGTGATCCATACGGATCCCTTAAGCATGCAAAGAGGTCCGTACAGATCTGACATGCTTTGCAGAGGGGAATAAAGCTTGCGGTAGATCTGGCTTTTTGCTCATCTTCTCCATTTCAAAAACAAACAACCAACAACTTGTTTTCTTCTACATATTGAAGAGAAAAACTCCATTGGAGGTCATGAATTCGTCTTTTGTTTCAAGTAATTTTCCAAAGCTTCCAAAGGAGAAGCAAAATTGTTTCCTCGAGAGGCTCAAGGCGTGGATGAGACATCATTTGAAGCATAACAAATGGGCCTTTGAGGTACGATTCCAACTCAAATTCGTGTGTCTCTCAAAGAGTTGGCTCCTGATTGGGAGTTGTTGCGGGCGGCCGCGAGATTTTGGGACATGAGGAGGCATGTGTATAGCTTCTCTTACAATGAGGTTATGCCTACTTTTGAAGATTTCAGGGCCTTTCTCGGGGGCTGGAAGTGGAAGTCATCTCCTCTTCCTTTGGTCGTGGGTGCAACCGTGAGCATGAAGCTCGCGTACTTTCTTCGAGTTTCATTGGAGGAAGCACAAGGTATGATGCTTGATTCTGGTCATATTAATATTTCTGAATTGCCCAAAAGATTTATGGATGATGACGAGTGTGATGTCTCATAGAACGCGTTTACTTTGTGCTTCATAGCCACATTTTTCTTGGTCAGCTCCCTCAGGATATGTGACAGTGCTTTGTTAGATGTGGTAGGCCATTATCGAGCTGGTGAGGACATCGTTCCCTTGGTTTTGGGGGAAACATTCCATGGCATAGATCGCTTGGCAATGGGGGACCGGTTCATGCATGGGGGAAGTCCCTCTTTGCTCACCTTTTGGTTACGAGAGAGGCTTCAAGCTATGATGGTGCCTCCGATATCTTTAGTCCGTGGACCTTTGCTCAACGACCTCTGATTTTGGAGACTGATCAATCAAAGTAGGAGAGTGGATGGCCAGGATTGGCATGCACCATATCCGTTGGTGGGTTCCTCATTGGAAGATTGAGACCAGGAGGTCCTTTCAGGAAGGTTCTTATGTTGTGTGGGTTCTGGGGCTATCTCAGTCCTCTTTTTACATCCCGTCGCTCGCTTCTCGACTGTTTGGGATGAGGCAGGAGCCTTTACTGGACTGGAGTGACATCGCCACTATGGAGGTAGCTTCTTTCTCTATGACAGACCCAAATGCTTTCCTTCTCTTTCTGAGGATATGAAAGTATTCTGCTATTCCTCCTGTGGTACTCCTCAGACGCCAGGAGAGTGTTGTTCTGACCATTGAGTACTTGGATTGGTACGAGCAGCATTTGGGGCAGACTCAGGTGATTCTGGGGAGCAGGCGCGAGGCCATTTTGGGGTAGGGCTACCGTTCTAGTAACAACCTTCGGAGTGCAGAAGCTTGGGCTAACCCACAAGATATCATAGGGGATGTTCTGTTTGACTATGAGACTAGAGCTGATAGACTGGCAGAGAGAGGTCCCCTTTTATAGACTCGTAGGGAGGATATCCGAGCCAAGGCACGGGCGAATGATGCTCTGAGAGTGACTGGATTGCTTGACACGACTGGGAGGACTCCTGATCTAGGAAGAAGGGAGACAGAGATAGTTCCTATGGAACGAAAAAAGACATGATGGGGGCGAGGGAACAAAGGTAAGAATGAAGAAGGGACCAGCGCTAGCGGCATGGAATGACCTTCTGAGCTTTGAGTATCCATTCATTGTCATTGTAGACACATTAATTACTAGATGTTTTATGTTATCTTAGCATGGTGTGAGTCGAGAGTAGACCGTGCTTGAACTCATCAAGAAGTGTTTCAACTGTAATGATTTGTGATTTACTTTTAAAGCTTTATCGAGACGCAAAATCTCTTGCTTGCTTCTTGTCTGAGGCTTGTTGGCGTCAATTTTTGGAATTTTGTGTATGCTTTAGATCGGACCAATGATGGTTGCTTATGTTCCCCCCGGACTGAGTGGCTCAGGTCTCCATAGTTCGACCTTCTTTTGTGAGAGAAGGGGAGACAGAAAAGGGGGAGAATGGTGCAACCCTAATTTTGCCTAGGCTGCCCTTCTAGGGTTTTTAGTCTAGCTGGGTATGTTCTTTAACACCTTTGTATCATTTTTTTTTGTTTTTTTTTTGTTTAGAGTGTAGAAGGGGGAGAAGAAGGCTCGATATTCTTTAGGCGAAATATCGGCGGTGCTTGCTTCCATTGACTGGGTTCATGAAAGGGTTCCCGTCCAGATCTGTTAGCTTCATTGCACCTCCAGAGAATATTTTCTGGACCACAAACGGGCCGATCCATGTTGGGTCCCATTTCCCAAGTGGGTTGGTTCGGGTAGGAGGTTTTTCCTTGAGTACCAGGTCGCCTTCTCTGATGTTTCGAGATTTGACCTTCTTGTCAAAGGCTCTAGCCATTCGGCATTGATAAGCTCGAATGGGCTCCATGACCTTTAGTCGGCATTCATCTAGTAGGGCCAATTCGTCGTGACGGCTTCGGAGTCATTCCACTTCGTTGACTTCATTTTCCAGCAGCACTCGAATTAACGGGATCTCTAATTCTATGGGTGTAAATGTTAGAACATGTGTTGCCATGAGTGTCATTCCCTATGTTGCCAAAACCAGGTGTTGCCATTTGGTGTTGCCACAGGTGTTGCCATTTGGATTTGGCAACACCAGAATAGTTACTGTATTTTTCACAAATAATAATGTGTAAATTAATGTTTAAATATCAGTTGTTAGTCTCCTGTTTGTGAGCTTGAATAGGTCAATAGAAAGTGCCCAGGCGTGATTCACGAAGGAGATGAGAAAATTACATATAAACACTTTGTTTATATGTTTAATTAGTGACCAAGTAAAACAACTATTATTTAGCTATTCAGGGGAAGATTAGGATAGAGTACAAGGTATCTACAACAGAGATGTACAAGCAAGAGAAGCCATGAAGACCAAGTCTTCAACAAATGAGGCGAGAAGAGCTAAAAAGGAGGAAACAGCATCAAGGATATTAGCTGATCATTTTGAGTAGGCTCCAAGTTTTGGAGGCCTATAAATAGTGCAGGCGATCTACATTTGAGATCATCCAATTCAGAAGACATAAATCTGCACAAGAAAGAATTTACTTCAAGTGTCGCCATTCAGTGTTGGCAACACTTGATCCAACACTCGAGAGTTTCACATATATTTTTTGTATTTTCGTGAGGTTTTGAGTGTTAGTATTCATAGAGAGTTCTTTATTTATTGTTCCTTGAGTTAATGATTATTTATCATTAAGGGAACTTCTTTGACCTTGTATTGAATTCATTATATATAGAAAGGTCTTGCCCTCCTGGCACCCATCAAGTTATATATTTATATAACTTGATAAAAATATTTTTCTTGTGTATTGTTATTTACTTCCGCTGCAATTAAGATTTATTTCTATTTATTTGTTGTTTTCGAATTGGAGTGTGTTGTTGTTAGTGTTGCGAACACTAAGGACAACACTTGTGAGTTTCGTCTCACTTTGTGAGTTTCGTCTCACTTTGCTAAGCCATATACAATTTCAATTGGTATCAGAGCCTAGCACTTGATATACTAAGTGTTTTGATCCTTTTGTCATGGCTTATGATCCTGCTAATCCTAATCAGAAAAGATTACCGGTTTTAGATGGATCAAATTATGCTAATTGGAAGATTCGTCTTCGCTCGCATATCAAATCAATTGATCTTCGAGCTTGGCGATCTGTTTTATATGGTTATTCTCTCTCATTACTCCTTCCAGATGAAGATGGTGACATTCAAGTCAAACCTGAATCAAAATAGACAATTGAAGAAAATAATCTTGCTAGTTTCAATGAAAAGGCACTAAATGCTATCTATGAATGGGTTGACATGCACATGTTCAAACTCATTAAAAATAGTCCCACTGCAAAAGATGCTTGAAAACTTTACAAAGATTTTGTGAAGGGGATGGTAGTGTCCGAGAAACAAAGCTTAGAGGTCTTACTAGAAAATTTGAAAGATTAAGAATGGGTGAAAAGTTGATTGATATTTCAAATGCTTGTCAAGTATTTGAATGTACGCTCGCCGAAAAATAAATTTTAGGAGTCGCCACGCCGTTTTAAAGGAAACATTGAAAACCTTTTTGAAAAGAGAATTTGGGTTCGGGGGTCAGGTTACGTGTTGGGAAGAATCGAGAGTTCATCCAACACGCCTCGTTCGTAGACGAGTCTTTCTATGTTCAACATCAAAAATAATTCAATAAATGTGTGCAATTGTGTGAGACAAAATACGTAATGAAATTCATATTAATGCTTTGCTTTATTAATGAACAGATGGAATTACATCTTGTGAGCCACTTATTTGGGGGGCCACGTCCCGATTACAACGAGGTAAACAGATTACAAATGCAAAAGGGACCTGCTGCAGTTGGCTAAGTATGTAGCCCGACACAGGACCATGAATGGCCAGTTGTGTCACGTGACATACTATGCCATATGCAGAGGTTTACAACTGGACTACAGAGACAAGCCAATAACAACAACAAGGTTAACAAAAATGGAATTAACGGCAACAATGAGATTGCAGAGATGGAAAATTATAATTGCAACGAGACAATATTATCACCTAGATATGGATAAACACATGAGAGAGAATGAATATGATTGATTCACCCTCTATTTGGTGTTTAGACAAACTAACATCAAACAAAAGCTCAAGTATACAGATCACAGTGTACTGGGAACAAATTGAAATTATATCAATGCCAATTCAATCAGGTTCTAGCCTGAAGAACAATACCAAATACGGCAAAACCCATGAACAACGAAGAGAGAGAGAGAAATAGAATTGGAACGTTACCCTTGTAGTATCCACCCTCTCTATACCACGTCGGTATGGAGAGTCTTCAACTCAGCTTCAAGGAGAGAGAGAGAGAGATCGAGCTCATTGTGAAGCTTCAAGGCTGGAATGAATTTGGCAGCACGCTAAGGGATCTGAGCAGGGGTCGAAGCTAGTAGGTGAGATGGCTAGAAATTGTTGGTGAATTGGTGGTGGTTAACGGATTAGGGTCTGGAAACAGGGAAAATGGCGTAGACGGATTTGGGGAAGAGCTCAACCGTGAGGAATTGAGGGAAGGAATTGGGTCGTCGGCGAATGGGTTTAGAGAGATAGCGAACGGTGAGGAGTGGATTGAGGGGGAATTAGATCGGTGATGGGAATGGCCGGAGGAACAGGGGCGTCGCTTTGGGTCAAGAAGGAGAGAGATGGTCTGGAAGCTTGGAGGGGAAATTGGGTCGCGGGTTGATTTGGATGTGAGGGAGAGCTCAGTGATGGGCTTGGTCGGAGAGGGAGAGACCAGGTGAGGAGGACGATTTAGGGAGCCATCAATGGTGAGGACCTCTGTTTGCAATTAGAGAGAGAGTAGAGAGAGAGAGTGAGAGAGAGCCTTTTTGCGTTTAGAGAGAGAGTCCCCCCTTCCAAATGAGAGAAAATTGTTATTTAACATTGCCTTGGAATTGATTTATTATGTCGCACGACCAAACAAGCATAACCGCTTTCCTTCTAGAAACATGCCAGGTGGCGGAATCTGGACCCTTCCTTGAGTAATTCCTTAAAGGTCCAAATTGAATAATGTCCTATAGGTCCTTCCTTAGCGAGAAGCTTATAAAAAGTTCCCGAAAGTCTTGGAATGAATCGGAAATTTACCAAAACGCTCCCTAGCGCACTTTTATTGAGTAAAAGGCACTTTAATTGGGTCGCGAGTTGGATTGGGGTACTCACAGAGCCCCTCGGCAACGTCACTTATGGAAGAAGTGAGGTTGTCGATAAGAAGGATCCCAAGCCTAACGAGCGGCTGATGATATGGCAGATGGTTGATGAATGATTGACAAGATCGGATGGCTGGACCTTTGGAGAAAGGATTCCTACGTATCCCTAAAAGGGAATCAAGCCAGATCGTAGTTCAGAGACATAGGAACGAGCCTAAAGAGGTGTAGGAACAAGCCTAAAAGGTATAGGAACAAGCCTAAAAGGTATAGGGACAAGCCTAAAAGGTATAGGAACAAGCCTAAAAGGTATAGGAACAAGCATAAATAGGATGATCGAGATTAACTCAAAAGTATTGCGAGATGAACTCCAAGACTTGAAATGACTTTTTCGAGAAAGCAAACATAAGACAAGATGATTTGCAGTTGAAATGAGATATACTTTCATACCTGTGATGTGCTTACCTATAAGGGTTGTACACACGAGAGGTGATGATCCCTTGAGATGATTGGCTAACGTCGAAAGCTTTTCCTGTTAAGATTACTGGAAAACAGACTTTGCTGACGATTTACCGTTGCAAGACGGGTATTGCTGATGATTTTCTGTTGCAAGACGAGTATTGCTAATAATTTCTCGTTGCAAGACGGACCTTTGATGATGATTTGCCATTGCAAGACGGGTATTTGCTGATGATTCTCCATTGCAAGACGGACTTTTGATGATGGCTTTCCATTGCAAGATGGGTATTTGCTGATGATTCTCCATTGCAAGACGGATATTGCTGATGACTTTCCATTGCAAGACGGATATTGCTGATTTTCCATTGCAAGACAGATATTGCTGATAATTTTCCATTTCAAGACGGGATTTTGATGATGATTTTCCATTGCAAGACAGAATTTTGATGATGATTTGCCATTGCAAGACGGATATTGTTGATGATTTTCCGTTGCAAGATGGACTTTGTTGATGATTTGCCAATGAGGCTGATGAACTTTGATGTCGCTGAGACATGATGAGCACTATTGCTTGGAGATTGAAGCAGCTGAAGCTTTTTCAAACGATGCTAATAAGTCTGAAGATGACGAGACCTATAAAGATGATAAGGGCAGAATATGCTACCTGCAATTATGCTATAATGGATTTATGATGGAATAACTGTGTATATGATGATGTATGGGTCGAACCCTCTCCCATGAATTTGAGGAGTGTATGAGTGACAGATGATATAGCACAGCTAGGCAAGTTGGGGTGTACCCTGGGAGTGTAAATGGCAGCAGTTGAGCCGGTGGTTGATAAGAACAGCAAGCATCATATGTGGTGCAGAGAATGTCCCAATTTTGAAGAGATGACGAGGCGAAGCCCCAGCTTGGAGAGATCCAATGCAACCCTATTGCAGACAGAGTCATCTTGTGGCCAGGGAGGCATCCCATCATTTCAAAATATAGTCAATCAGTTATTGGACAAGACTCGGATACGTATACGTGCAGGGGCACATCTTTCGAAAGGTGGGAATGAATCCCGATTTTTGTGACACACTCGCTTTTGGGTTTGACTCTTTTGGGAGAGTATAAGCATCACAAGGTGTGGAAAAGTGTATGGAAGCCCCTTCTGATAAAAAAAACAGTGTTTGGCTCTATCTTCCTATGATGTAGAAAGAGAAGACTTGTCGAGACACTTGAAAACTTGTCTTATTCGTGATGATCAAAAGGCTGCTTAAAACCCTTTATTGATATTCAGGTTATTCAACCGCTAACCCTGATATGAACAAATATTTCAATTAAACATGAGGAGAAAAAAAACACACTACCAGAAACAGGCGGTTTAGCGACGGAATTATCAGCGACGGAATGAATCCGTCGCTAAATAGCGGCGGAATATAAGCTTTAGCGTCGGAATAATTTTGGCGTCAAATTTAGCGACGAAATTTAATTCCGCCGCTAAATTCCGCCGCTAAAACGAATATTCCTCGAATATTCGTTTAATTACCGCCACTATTTTCGCGGTTGATTTACCGACGGAATATTCCGCCGCTAAATCTTTATCAGCGACGGAATTATTCCGCCGGTGAAAATATATCATTTTTTTATTTTTTTATTTATCAGCGTCGGAAATATTCCGACGGTGAAATTAAAATATATTTTTTTTTTTGAAATATTACACCGACGGAATATTTTCGCCGCTGAATAATTAATTTTTTTTAATTTATCAGCGTCGGAAATATTCCGACGGTGAAATTAAATGTTTTTTTTTAATTAAACACCGACGGAATATTTCCGCCGCTGATAATTTAATATTTTTTTATTTATCAGCGACGGAAATATTCCGTTGCTGATAATAAAATGTAATTTTTGTTTATTTTTAGAACTAATTAACAAAATAACAAACTAAAAAACATTAAAATATCATAAATATTTATGATATTTTTGAAAAAATAAATAAATCATAAATATTTATTAATTTTAATTTAATAAATATCATTATTTTTATTTATATAAAATATGAAAGTTATTTTAAATTACTCTCAAAAAAATAAATATGAGTCAATAAATATTATTTTTGAAAAAATAAATAAATTCTAAACCCTAAACCTAATACCCTATATATACACTATACACTATACACTATACACTATACATTATACCCTATACCCTATACCCTATACACTATACCCTATACCCTATACCCTATACACTATACCCTATACCCTATACCCTATACCCTATACCCTATACCCTATACCCTATACCCTATACCCTATACCCTATACCCTATACACTATACACTATACACTATACACTAATTAATCCTAAACCCTAACCCCTAACCCCTAAACCCTAAACCCTAAACCCTAAACCCTAAACCCTAACCCCTAACCCCTGCAATGTAAGGGTACTGGAGAAACTATCAATGACAAGGACCGCTGCCCACAATGCAAGGGCGAAAAGGTTGTACAGGAGAAGAAGGTCTTGGAAGTGGTTGTGGAGAAGAGTATGCAAAATGGACAGAAATGAGTTCTAGTAGAAAGGGAAAGGGTAAGAAGATTAAGCCCATCTACACATCTATTACTGGGACGCAACCGTCCCGATCCGGTAGTGATGATGTCGACCCTTCACGCAGTAGTACTAGCTCCACCTCTGGGGCCGATACTCAGACTACTGTCGATTCTGATGGGAGGATATTTGTCCGGATATCGGCACATTATGACCAGTAAGTAACTCTTCATTAATTTGATATAAGTTGGTTCCTTTTTGTTTTATATATAATTCATTATTTAAGTTAAAATGTTATTGTATAAATATACTTGACAGGTTTGTAGGGGGATACCCTACCACAGGGACTAAGATCGGGCAATATTGGCGGTCTCGGAAAATGACCGACTATTGGCCCAACTGGAAATCATTGCCACCGAGGCTGAAGGAGGATGCGTGGGAGGAGTTTAAGGTAATGTGTTAATGGTATTTATTTAAAACTTAAATGTTAGTTTGTTATTAAAATGTTATAATTAATAATGATTATACTCTTTTAGTTTTGTAATGTTATCATTATATGTTGTAGAATAAATATTATTGGGGGCCGGAAATCGACGAGGCGACGGCTAGATATGTTTTCGATATACAGGCTCACAAGCTATTTAGGGATTTTATTGGTAACCTATTTATCTATCCTTAATTAGTTTAATTAACAATGATTATACTCTTTTAATTTTATAATGTCATCATTATATGTTTACGAGATATTCATATTTTTAATAGGTACCACGAAGAGAAATTATTATACTAATTGGCTCGCGGCGGGACAACAGCCCTCGACACCTACTTGGATGACCGAGGAGGTGTTTCGTCAATTTTGCGAATATTGGGGGTCGGATGCGGCGAAGGCTATATCCAATCAGGCCAAGGCCAATAGAGCAGGCTCCTCGGGGTCGGCGGCGGTGCATACCATGGGGACGATACCGGTCGCCGAGCATCACGACCGCATGGTATGTATGTTAGTTTAAATGTAGTAGTGTATGGAGGCTTTTAAATAGGTTTATGTACGTATGTTAGCTGGGAGCCATGTTGATGCTATGAAATCCATGGTTTTAGTGTAAATGTAGTGTATGCATGCTTTTAAATCAGTTTAAATGTTGCATTTATACAATTTCAAAGTAATAATCTCGCTTATTTTATTTATAGGAAAGGGAGTATGGCCAGAATATCAGTTTTGTGGATGTTTACGCTAGCACCCATCTTCGGAATCCTACAGCGCCCGATCAACCTCCGCAATGGGTTGACGATCACTCTGCTAATGCCTTTGTAAGTAAACTATCATTAAATGACTTGATTATGAATATGTAAATTTATTTATGTACCTTACATTGTGTATATGATTATAATTATTTGTTTTATTTTGACAGACTGCATATCAAGCCATCGTTGCTCCCGAAGGAACGCCTCCCGGCGAGCCCATCCCCTTCGTGCCTGATGTTTGGCACTCGGTCACCTCTGAGGGACATCCAAAGAGAGGAGCCCGAGTGTTAGGGATGGGGGATTACGGGCGGCAATGCCCGTCGACGTCGACCGGCCGTCGGCGAAATGTTGCCCCGCCCACGTTTGATCCGAGGGTTGACACTCTGGAGGCTGCGTTGGAGGTGGAGAGACGCGAGCGGGCAAAGCTTGCGGAGGCTTTGGCGGTTCAGACGCAGATGCAGGAGGAGAGTGATCGGCGTCATGCAGCGACTCAAAGACAATTGGCGTTGTTGATGGCTCATATCGGCCAGGACACTTAGGGTAATTCCCAGCCTCCCCCGAGTTGATTGCGGACTTTTTTAGACATATTTGTACTAATTTATACTTGTTTGTAAACATTTGAGACATTTGGTACCCGCGGGAGCCCCTCCCCCCTCTCCCCCACTCTCCCCCCCTCTCCCCCACTCTCCCCCCCTCTCCCCTCCCTCTCCCCCCTCTCCCCCTCCCGAATTGGTACGGTGATATTTAGTTTTTATTTGGTACGCTGATATTTTATTTTTAGTTTTTATAGTTTTAGTTTTATAAATTGAAATGTTATATCATGTACAAAAAAAATTTGGTTTATTGATATTTTAAATTATTTTTTTTTAATTTATTTCAGAATCAGCGACTGAAATTTCCGTCGCTGAAATTAATTTTTTTCAATTAATTTTTTTTACAGCGACAGAAATTTCCGCCGCTATATCAATTAATTTTAATTTAATTTTTGATTATAGCGGCGGAAATTCCGTCGCTGAAATAAAAATTAATTAAAATAAATTAATTTCAGCGACGGAAATTTCTGCCGCTAGCTCATTTAATTTTTATTTAATTTTTGATTTCAGCGGCGAAAATTTCCGTCGCTGTTATAAAAATTAAATTAAAATTAAATAATTTCACCGACGGTAATTTCCGCCGCTGAAATTAATTAATTTTAATTTAATTTTTATTAAAGCGACGGAAATTTCCGCCGCTGAAATTAATTAAATTAAATTAATTTTTATTACAGCGACGGAAATTTCCGCCGCTGAAATGAAAATTTAATTAAATAAAATTGATTTAACGGCGGAAATTTCCGTCGCTGGAACCATTAATTCACCGGCGGAATTTAATTCCGTCGGTAAAATCAAAAAATACCGGCGAAAATTGACCCGTCGGAGCACTGCGACGGGCTGGTAGCGGCGGACCACCGACGGAAATTTTCCGCCGGTGATTATTTTTAGCGACAGAAATTTAATTTTAGCGACGAAAATTTTCGTCGCTAAATGACCTTTTTCTGGTAGTGCCAACTGGTATCGAGAATCAAACTCGGAATGGTGGGAAGACGATCTGTGTATAGGGACGGCCCTTGAGGAGACCGGATTTTCTGATATTTGTTTGTGATTTCGACCGGACCAATTATGGTTGCCTACGTTCCCCTCCTTGGGAGGAGCTCGGGTCTCCGTAGTTCGGGCTTATCCCGATTGAAAGAGAGGAGGAATGTGAAAATTCAAGATTTTGAGGACCTTTGAGGATTTTTTCTGAGAATTGGAGAATTGAAGATCATGTCCCCTTGGAGTGTCCATGAAAGACACGAATGCGAAACCCAGTGGGGCATCCACGGGAAGTGTTTGTGGAAGAGGAATGAAATATGCTCACATGAAGTGCCAAATGAATGGATTGAATTTGCACAATCTTAGATTGATGATTTTGAACCAAGATGGATTAGATTCCAATTTAAGCAAGCAACGAAGCATTAATTTGATTTAGATCTCGAAGATATTAGAATGAAACTGCTATCTGGTAGGGACTGTAGCTGGGTTTCAGGTTTCGATCGGCCATCGGGTAATTTGGAAAATTGTGACCTCTTAAGATGAGAGGTCGGCTGGGCCTTTTACTGACTGAACCTCTAAAGATGAGAGGTTGGCTTTCAGGGATGTGTTTGGGAAATCTACGGCAGGGAAGATTGATTGCCTCTAAGAATGAGAGGTCAAATTTTAACTTTGGCCAAAGGCAAGGGTAATGGTAATAGAAATATCCTCTAAAAGCGAGAGGATGGTTTGGGATTATTTGGTGGATTGCTGACGAGAGAAGATCCAAGCTATCGAGAACTTTTGCGAACTTTCGAGAATTCGGGCTCCTTTTGAACGTTGGAGAGCCTCTTAAGAATTCAAAGACTTTTGCTGAATTGTGAGGATTTAAAATCCTTCTTTTGATAACTTGGAAGGCCTCTTTGAGGAGTTGAGGATTATATCTAAATAGTGAGGATCTAAAGTCCTTCTTTTAAGAATTGGAAGGCCTCTTGAGGAGTTGAGGAATATATATGTCCTTCCTTCAATGACATGAGTATTTTGTGCACCGCCGATTCTCGAAGCTAACTTCTTGGCATTGCTTGGACTTCTCTCAACAAGGAGCAAAGATTATGGCTAAACAGGGTTTCAAAACATGCCGTTCTTGAAATGAAAGGGTATTGTTTGGTGAGGGTGAGGTACCAGTTTCCCTAGGGTGAAAGGTTTCAATCGCAATCCCTACTGGATGACCTAAACGAAATTAAGTCTTCAATGCTTGCTTAAGATTACTTGAGGAAGATCCATGCAAATTCATCGAGCAACGAGATGATGAGGATGATGAAAAAGATGTGAGCATATGAGATGCGATATGGGGAGTTGATAAGCCCCAAATTGAGAAAGATATCATCCGGTTTTCTCACTCCGATCAATTTAAATATTAACCATTTCAAAGAATTATTGGTTGAGCAGCACAAGTGATCATTTAGAATAAAACCATTTCAATTAGGTGTAATACAGGTGTGCAAGTGATGTCTCGAGTCTAGCAAGAAGAGAAACAAAGATCTTTATTACTGCAAAGCAAAAACTGGTCCAACTTTGACTTGACAGACTCGATGACCGAAAGGGACATTCTAGATCCTACGAAGACTGATTGACTGTATCAACTTCAGATGGAAGGAAGAGCATCGTTGACACTGATGGGGTGAGGACCCTTCTCAAACATTCTGTCATTCATAAGTCGTCTTCCTTAGCTTTAGCAATCTGAGCAATCAATCGGGCCTCCCGCTCACGTGGAAAAGCGGCTTCAAGGGTAGTTCGCAACTTTTCGATGGACACACCATTTGCACTCTGCTGACCCATGGGATACGAACTTCTAGACTGGCTAGCCACCACATTTTCTGCACCAGTCATCTCGGATTCTGAATCAGATGAAGATCATTCAGACATTTGAACTGCTTCCGCCTCGGGAATATTGACCAATTGAACGTCGGGCACAGGAGTACACACCCAACTTGCCATGAATTTGTATAGGTGGAGAGGTGGATAGGAATCGATAAGGTGTAGGAGAGTAAATGACCTTGAGAGGGTATGGGAGAGGGAAGAATATGGAAGGAGATGGACTCATGCAACATCTTATTAATGTTCAAGTAGAAAACAATGTCTTTTAGGTCCCAGGGACGGTTGGAAAAGGCTAATCCTTTATTTTCGCAATCTAGACCTCGGGGAAACCTAGGGACACACCATCCACAAATACATCAAATGTATTAATTAAAAATTAATAATAGGCAATAATACTTAAATAAAACCAAAGCAATTATGGGACGGACGAGCAATCCAAATTTCTGGAGAAATTTGGGCAGCATGATGGGTATTCCTGAAGAATTTCAAGAAAAAATCCGGCATGACCTCTCATCGGTGCACGTTGACAAAGCGACATGATCTCTCGTTAGGACATATCGTGAGAGCGACATGTCCTTTCGTGAAACCATGCTTCAATGGAAACATGCCCACACGTGCTAGGTTTTGGGATAGGTACGAAAGTCTATTAAAAATTTTGAAACAATTCATTTTAGTATATTTTGAAAAAGTTGTGTCAAAAAACCAACCCTTGGGTAAGCTTGAAAAGTGTGGCTCCACCTATGATGCACTAGGGGGATAGGATTGATTTCAGGCGCTCAAGCGTAGGCGAACTACATCATCGTTCGGGATGCCATCAATCGCACCCGAGGGTTCTAGATCTATGTGACGTAGTGTGCGGATGACTAGATTCCTTTATTTTGCGAAAAATGATTTTTTTATATATGTTTGAAAAGGGGGTGAGAAATGAAAAACAACACACACACATCTAACCCCATAGAATACAATAATCAGATGATCATACACTTTGATCATAGGGACTGCCCACGATCACCATTGGACTGGAAACCAAAACCTGCAGGGTGGCAAGAATCGTCGCGGGACACAGGACCTGGAGGGCATCTTATGTCGCACGACTGGTCCAGCCAGTCTTCCAGAATCAAAGCAGAACAAGCCGCAGCCTCCCAGTCATA
The DNA here is from genome assembly GCA_022495995.1 of Adenophora triphylla var. japonica. Taxonomy (NCBI): domain Eukaryota; kingdom Viridiplantae; phylum Streptophyta; class Magnoliopsida; order Asterales; family Campanulaceae; genus Adenophora; species Adenophora triphylla. The sequence goes on along the minus strand of JAFEMH010000618.1, from coordinate 628,173 downwards.
GCAATGTGCTCAACCCCAAGCCTCAGCACACCAAAAATGGGACACAAGGAGGAAAAGGAAAAAAGCAAAGCAATAAAATGCAATTATACACATATCATATCACCAACAAATGCACACACAAATGAATGAAATGGATGTTGAACAAGAATGAAAGTTTGACCCACTTTTGAAAATCAAGTTTCAAGTCCCCAGCAGAGTCGCCACTGAATGAACGCTCGCCAAAAAATAAAATAATTTTTAGGAGTCGCCACGCCGTTTTTAAGGAAATATTGAAAACCTTTCGAAAAGAGAAAATGAATTCGGGGGTCAGGTTACGAGTTGGGAAGAACCGAGAGTTCACCAAACACGCCTCGTCCGTAGACGAGTCTTTCTATGTTCAACATCAAAACTCATTCAATAAGTGTGTGCAATTTTGTGAGACAAAATACGTAATAAAATGCATATTAATGCTTTGCTTTATTGATGAACAGATGGAATTACATCTTGTGAGCCACTTATTTGGGGGGCCACGTCCCGATTACAATGAGGTAAACAGATTACAAATGCAAAAGGGACCTGCTGCAGCTGGCTAAGTATGTCACCCAACACAGGACCATGAATGGCCAGTTGTGTCACGTGACATACTATGCTATATGCAGAGGTTTACAACTGGACTACAGAGACAAGCCAATAACAACAACAAGGTTAACAAAAATGGAATTAACGGCAACAACGAGATTGCAGAGATGGAAAATTATAATTGCAACGAGACAATATTATCACCTAGATATGGATAAACACATGAGAGAGAATGAATATGATTGATTCACCCTCTATTTGGTGTTTAGACAAACTAATATCAAACAAAAGCTCAAGTATACAGATCACAGTGTACTGGGAACAAATTGAAATTATATCAATGCCAATTCAATCAGGTTCTAGCCTGAAGAACAATACCAAATACGGAAAAACCCATAAACAATGAGAAGAGAGTGAAATGAAATTGGATCGTTACCTTTGTAGATCCACACTCTCTATACCACTTCGATATGGAGAGTCTTCAACTCAGCTTCAAGGAGAGAGAGATCGATCTCACTGTGAAGCTTCAAGGATGGAATGAATTTGGCAGCATGCCAAGGGATCTGAACAAGGGTCGGAGCTAGTAGGTGAGATGGCCGGAAATCGTTGGTGAATTGGTGGTGGTTAACGGATTAGGTTCTGGAAATAGGGAAAATGGCGTAGACGGATTTGGGAAGAGCTCAACCATGAGGAATTGAGGGAAGGAATTGGGTCATTGTTTTGGGTAGAGAGAGGACGGTGAGGAATTGAGCGAAGGAATTGGGTCGTCGACGAATGGGTTTAGAGAGATAGCGAATGGTGAGGAGTGGATTGAGGGGGAATTAGATTAGTAATGGGCGTGGCCGGAGGAACAGGGGCGTCACTTTGGTTCGAGAAGGAGAGAGATGCTTTAGAAGCTTGGAGGGGAAATTGGGTCGCCGGTTGATTTGGATGTGAGGGAGAGCTCGGTGATGGGCTTGGTCGGAGAGGGAGAGACCAGGTGAGGAGGACGATTTAGGGAGCCGGCAATGGTGAGGACCTCTGTTTGCATTTAGAGAGAGAGTAGAGAGAGAGAGAGCCTTTTTGCATTTAGAGAGAGAGTCCACCCCCTTCCAAATGAGAGAAAAATTGTTATTTAACATTGTCTTGGAATTGATTTATTATGTCGCATGACCAAACAAGCATAACTGCTTTCCTTCTAGAAACATGCCAGGTGGCAGAATCTGGACCCTTCCTTGAGTAATTCCTTAAAGGTCCAAACTGAATAATACCCTAGAGGTCCTTCCTTAGCGAGAAACTTATAAAAAGCTCCCGGAAGTCTCGGAATGAACCGGAAATTTACCAAAACGCTCCCTAGCACACTTTTATTGAGTAAAAGGCACTTTTATTGGGTCGCGAGTTGGAGTGGGGTACTCACAGTATTAGGAGAACCTTTTACAAATAAACAACTTGTTTCAAAATCCATTCGTACTCTTCCCGAACGTTTTAATATTAAAGTTTCGGCTATTGAAGAGGCCCATAATCTTTCAACAATGGATATTAACTCCTTGATGAGCATTTTGAAAAATTTCAAAATGAACCTCAATGAACAAACCGAGGCTTCAAAAGGCAAAAATATTGCCTTAAAAGTCTAATCTTCGTACACTTGTGTGGATGATGAAGATGAAGCCTTCGAGGAGTTAGATGAGAATACTAGTGTAGCTTTACTTGCAAAAAAATATAACTCCATGCTTAGGAAATTTTACAATGTGCAGGTAAAAGCTAAAGACCAACCTTCCAAAACGTCTAGTTTTGTGCCAAGAAGAGTTCCTCCTCCGAACCAAAAAGACACCTTACCTAGACGAGCTTTCTCAGAAAAGTCTAGATCTGACCCCAAACACATTGAATCATTCAATGTCACGCTTGTTCCGGTTGGGGTCATTATGCCAATGAATGTGCCAAAACCTTGAGAAAGGCGAGCAAAAATATGTGGGTATCTCTTAGTGATGGAGAGGAGGAAGGAACGGAGAAAGATGAAAAGGTCGAGCAAGTGGTTATGTTGGCCACGGTAGAGGAGTTGCCTTCGACTGAAGGTGTTGCCTCAAGTGTTGTCCTAGATATGACAACACCTGACACAACACTTGTAACTTCTTCAGAAAGTGTTGCCTCAAGTGTCATCTAGGAAATGGAAACACTTGACACAACACTCAGCAGGTATGATTCTTTAAATGATATTTTCTTGCATGGTTCTGTTGATCTAAATTGAGAGGAGTCTATATGATAAATATGAGCTCATTCATCAATTAAAAAACCTGTATAAGTCTCTCCTCATAGAATGGAAAAAGGAGAACAAGATGGTGGTATTCTTGAAAAAGGAAAATCATGATCTTAAAAACTCCTTGACTAGGCTAGAGGTTCAACTTAGTAGGACAGATTTGGATCTTGATAAACTCAAGGCCAAACTCAACCTAGCCGAATCCACCTTCAAAAAACTCAACACGAGTTCATCCAAATTGGATGAGATACTCAACTTGAGTAAGCCTCTTAAAGCTGATCTTAGGTTCCAAGAATCACTAGAAAATATTACTTCTTCCTTGTTTGATGTTGAAACTAAAAATCGTTTTGTAAAAGAACAAGTCAAGGAAAAGGGTAGTACT
>JAFEMH010000618.1:615000-620000 GCA_022495995.1 Adenophora triphylla var. japonica | reverse complement strand
AGGAAGGAGTAACAACATCAGCGGCAGTAGCCACCCCATGAAGGAACATGGTAAAAAAAAATTTGGTTTTGAAAAGTTTGGTTTGAAAAACTTTGGTTTTAAATGGGCTGCGTCCCAAAGACAATATTTTTTGGTTTGTAATAGACCCATAAGGGTCAAGACAATTTGTTTTTTCAAGTGTTGGGTTGGTCCAGCACTGTTTATGCTTTCTGTAGGATAAACTTTTGCTTGAGTTTTTGGAAAAACTTTCCCCAAGTATCTCTTAAAAAAATGTTTTTAGGAGGTTGTTATGTTAAACCTCTTCGTAGATGGTAACAACTTGCGAGTGGATGTAGAAATCCTTTTCAATTACGTAGATTGACATGTAAATGTTAATAACCATTTGTTCTTAGATGACACGTAAGTGTCATAACCAGTTGTAAAGATCTTAGGGTCTAACACATTGATTGAGTGATGATGGGTAATTCATATATATTAAACATACGGGCCCATCACACACCTCAATCAAGGTTGACATCGTGCGCTCTAGGCGAGGTGTTTAAACCTTAAAGCGGTGAAAGAAATTAATTTCTTTAAACCTTTAAAGGGATTAAGTACCTTAAACGGAGGTGAGATGGCCAGTCTCAAAACGGTTGTTTTCACGAGGACTTGGACTGAATTTGGAGACTTCCAGTTCTTGCAAAATAACAAGTTAATGAAAGATTTTGACATCTTTTCTGATGTTACATTTTATTTGATAAAAGAAGATAAAAGAACTATAAAAATACTTTCTAAATAAAGAGTAAGAGATAGTCCGTACCTGATTTAAGATGTTAAGTTCGGGAGGATGCTTACATCTTAGTTAATCAGTGAGTTACATTCTAATGTTTCTCATTTCCTTGCAAAACAGAAACATGTTAGGGGTGGGCGTTAGCTTAGCTAACGCCCCTCCGATGCTTAAGTCAGTAATTATTCCAAAAATTGAGTAAAAATAGAAACAAGTAGTTTTATTGAACTTAGGATGGTAAAGATCGTACCTTAGTTTTATTTGCATTGTAAAATAATCATGTAAACTTACATAAAGTAGGTTTTGAGATGGATCGCATTCCAGCTTCTGGGAATCCTTGCTCCTTCTAGAGTTGATAGCCAATAGGAACCTTTGCCTGCTTCAGCATCTACTAGGTATGGCCCTTCCCATTTGGGAGCCATCTTTCCAGCATTGGGCTCTCTTGTATTCTGAAACACCTTTCGTAGGACTAGATCACCAACTTGGAATTTTCGCAACCTAACATTCTCATTGTAGGATCTTGCAATCTTTTGTTGATATGCTGCTATCCTGATTTTAGCAAGGTCCCTCAGTTCATCAACGGTGTCCAGATCATGACTTAGGTTGGTATCATTTTGCTCTGGTGTCAACATATTAAATCTGGCAGTGGGGATGACAACTTCTGCCGGGATCACCGCTTCTGCTCCAAACACTAAAGAATAGGGGGTTTGACCTGTCGCATTCTTTAGTGTGGTTCTATCTGCCCATAGGACAAAGGGAAGCTCTTCTGCCCATCTTCCTTTCTTTTGATCTAGCCTCTTCTTCAGGTTATTGATGATTATTTTGTTGCTTGATTCTTCCTGGCCATTAGCTTGAGGATGCACAGGTGAAGATGTCACCATCTTAACTCCCCACCTAGCAAGAAAATCTTGGGTCTTCGTGCTAATGAATTGAGAGCCGTTGTCACATATTATTTCAGATGGGATGTCAAACCTACTAAATATATTTCTCTTAATGAAGGATATGACTTCCTTATCACGAACTTGCACATAGGATTAGCCTCAACCCATTTAGAGAAGTAATCAGTCATAGCAAGCAAGAAAACTTTTCCCCCAGGAGCTTTTAGGCAATTTTCCCATTATATCCATTCCCCATCTCATGAACGACCAAGTAGAGAGGATTGGATGAAGCAATTCTGCGGGCTGATGCAAGATGTCGCTATGCCTCTGGCAGGAATCACATTTCTTGGCAAATATGGTAGCATCTTGTCACATTGTTGGCCAGTAATAACCCATTCTCAGAGCTTTTGTATATAAGCTTCTGCCCCCAGAATGGTTACCACATGATCCTTCATGTAACTCTCTTAGGACTTCTTTAGCTTGGTCAGCTTCGAGACATCTCAAATATGGACCTGCAAATGATTTCTTAAATAGCACATTATCTATTAATATAAATCTTGAAATCCTTACCCTGAATGCTCTAGCATTCTTTCCTTCATCAGGGATAATGCCATCTTGAAGATATTTAATTATTGGCATCGTCCAAGATATCTCCATCTGACTATCAAGGATATCGTCATCTATACAGAATAGTTCTAACCTTTCCACAGCAGGGATGTCAACATGTATGATTGGGATATTAGTCTGAGATAAGCTTTTGAAAGCTGATCCAAGATTAGCCAATGCATCTGCTTGAGAGTTATCTTCTCGGGGTATTTGTTCGAAAGAGAATATTTGAAATTTGCTTGCCAAAATTTTTACAATGCCCAAATAAGCTGTCATCTTGGCATTTTTTGCTGCATAGGAACCGTTAAAATGATTTACAAGTAATAATGAATCACTATATACCTGTATTGCTTTGATGTTCATGTCTAGAGCCACGGATAGGCCCACGATTAAGGCTTCGTACTCTGCCTCATTATTGGTGGCTTTAAAATCACAACTAATGGCCTGGGGTATGATGTCCCCTTGTGGTGACTTTAGGACAACACCTAGCCCTGTGCCCCTCATATTAGAAGCACCATCTATGAATAGAGTCCACATCCTCAGGATGTCCCCATCTTGGAGTTGTTGGACCTCAAGTTCTACTTCTGGTTGCATACTTGGACTAAACTCTGCCACAAAATCTGCAAGTGCTTGTGATTTTATTGCTGTTCTAGGCTCATATTTGATGTCATAAGTGCTTAAATGAACGGACCACTTGGCCATCCTTCCTGTCATTTCTGGTTTTCTCATTACACTTTTTATTGGATAGTTAGTATGAATGACAATAACATGAGTTTCAAAATAATGCCTTAACTTAATTGAAGCAGAAATTAAAGCTAATATTAATTTTTCAAGGTGTGAATACCTGGTTTCCACATTGAGCAATGTTTTACTTACATAGTATATTGGCTGTTGGATGCCATCTTGATCACGGACCAGGACGGCACTAACTGCTGTTTCGGAGATAGCTAAGTAGACACACAATGGCTCACCTTCTTGAGGCTTTGAAAGAAGGGGAGGTGTTGAACGGTACGTCTTCAAATCTTGAAAGGCTCGTTCATGCTTATCAGTCAACTCGAACCTAGAATTTTTCTTTAAGATGTCATAGAATGGCTTGCATCTGTCTGAGGATTTTGAGATGAATCGATTCAATGCTGCCACCTTCCCTGTCAATCTTTGAACATCTTTTATGGATTTGGGTGACGTTACGTTGATGATTTCTCTGATCTGCTCCGGGCTTGCTTCTATCCCTCTTTGTGTCACCATGTAGCCCAAGAACTTCCCGAACTTCATGCCAAAATTGCACTTTGCTGGGTTCAGCTTCATGTTGAACTTGTCTAGGATGTCGAATGCTTGAGCAAGATCTCAAACATGATCTTCAGCTTTCTTTGACTTTATCACCATATCGTCGATATATACTTCCATAGTGTCCCCAATCTGCTCCTTGAACATCATGTTGACTAGCCTCTGGTATGTAGCACCTGCATTTCTTAGTCCAAAAGGTATTACAATGTAACAATAAATACCTGTTAGGGTGATGAAGGCGGTATCTTCTTGATCGGATGGTTCCATCTGGATTTGCTTAAATCCTGAAGATGCATCTAGGAAAATCAACACTTCATGTCCAGAAGTGGCATCCACCAAAGTATCAATGTGTGGCAAGGGAAAAGGATCTTTGGGAGAAGCTTTATTTAAGTTTGTGAAGTCAACACAAACTCTCCATTTTCCGTTCTTTTCTACTACCACCACATTTGCTAGCCATCTTGGATATTCGACTTCTCTGATTATCTTAGCTTTGAGTAGTCTATCCACTTCTTCTTGAATGATAATATTCTTTTCCTGTGCGAACTTTCTTCTCTTTTGGTTGATCGGTCTGAAAGATGAATCGATGTTGAGTTTGTGGGTGATTACATCCTTACTGATGCCTATCATATCTTCATGTTTCCATGCGAAGCTTCTAATCCTGCTCTGCAAGAGGTTAATAAGGTCTTCTTCTATTTCTGCTGGAACATCTTGGCTAACCAGCACTTTGAGGTCTGGGTTTGAGGGGTCTAAGAGTATCTCTTTCAAATCATGTTCCTTCGCCTCCAGAACCTCACGGGCCTTTCTCTGTAATTGCTATGCCATCTTAGGAGTTGTTGACGCCTTCATGGAAGTCATGTAACATTCTTTAGCTGACTGTTGATCGATGTAAACCTTGACAACTCCCCAAGGTGTGGACATCTTGACACATTGGTGATAGGTAGCTGGTACAGCCTTCATCCCATGGATCCACGGTCTTCCCAAGATTACATTATAACAAGTTGTACTATCAATTACACAGAATTTCCCCATAGAATTGATACCCTCGATGTAGACTGGAAGTGTAATCTCACCCACTGTACTTTTGGTTTCTCCACTGAAACCCACGAGCACCGAGGTCCTTTTTACAATGCTGTCTTCAGGGATCTTCATTTCCTTTAGAGCATCCAACATGATGAGGTTCACAGAGCTGCCCCCATCTATTAGGATACGTCTGACCTTGCAGTTAGCTATCTGAAGTGCAACGACCAAGGCATCATGAGGTGGATCCATAACATTGTCCCGGTCACTTTCTTCGAAGGGGATGACATCTTGAGATGTAAGCTGCGAAATCTTGGAGGATCTCTCGGGTTTCTCATCCTTAGCTTGCTTAGCGAATCTCTTAGCTGCAGAATAAGAAGTACCACAAATATCAGAACCGCCACTAATAACATTAATTACCTTTGTTACCGGTGGAGGAGATGGTGGTC
>JAFEMH010000618.1:582500-610000 GCA_022495995.1 Adenophora triphylla var. japonica | reverse complement strand
GAAATTTAAAAGGTTTTTATCAAAAATATTTAATGTTTGTCTAACTAAATGTAATTTCGAAATGTCTATTTTTTAAAATTCATTTTCTTTTGAATTTTGAAAAACAAAATTTTATGGATATTTCTAAATTTATTTTTAGTTATTATATTTTAAAAAAAATAATATTTTAAAATGGCGGATAACAATGTTGAAGGTTGTTGAGATAAGGGGTTTAAGTGGATTTGAAATTGTCAAATCAACTAAAAATCCTCACTATTCACTCATTTAATTCCCACTTTTCTTAAACCCTCGCCCTCATCGTCTCTCTCACCTCGTCTCTCTCTCTCTCTCTAAACGTAATTCTCATTCCCCTTTTCCCTTCGTCTTCTTCCCTCAAAAATCCATGGCGAGCCCAAGCAAATCACCCCAAATTTTGTCCCCCATGGAAATTTCTCCTCTAGCTCCCTCAAGTGTTGCCTCAAATGTCGCCATTCCAATGGAGACATCACCGACAACATTCTCAGCAACACCGTCCACCTCTCCAAGTTTAGACATTATTGTCTACAACCCTCTTCAAATTCTAACTCCTATAAGTCTTCCTTAAGCTACCCCTTCCGTAGAGCTCACCTTTGCACCCCAAAAGAAAACCAAGAAAAGAAAAGTGGTTGATGCTACTTCGTTATTTAGGGGTGGAGTTCGTCGACAATCCGAGAGGATTAAGACCTTGTTCAGGTCTAAAATCCCATCAAACACAGTTGATGATCCTGTCAATGTGGAAGATAGCTCAAGCGACTCGCTCAACATTTCGTCCAAGGAAAGTTCAGACCCAATGTTCAAAGAAACCAAGGAGCCTTCATCTACTTCAGATGAGGATGAGGAAGTATGGCTTGAGGATGAAGAAACCCTAGCACAAGCCCAGTTTCGGGTGGCAAAGAGACAGAAATTTCAAAAGAGTGTTGCCCCAAGTGTTGCCAATCCAATGGCAACACCTGAGACAACACCAGCAGCCAAGTCCAAACCCCAGTCAAGCTCTCCATCTTATTCTCCCATCTCCTGGCCTGAGGTAACAACCCCTACTCACTCTTAAGAGTCAAAATCAGATTATGAATTATTTGGTTATTATGAACGTCCATTCCTATCCGATGAGTTTTATTGTGAATCCAACTTAGATAAGTGGGTTCAAGACTCGGATAAGAGGATTTTGAATGAAAGGAACATCAATGTGATTCAGTTCAGAAGTCTAGGGGTGTACCAATTTCTGGAATATAGAAATTTTTTACCTACTGTTACTAGGGTTTCAGTTTATGTCAAAAGTGTGGTTAGGAACTTTTTTGCACATCTTAGGGAGGACATAGATGATAGGAACACCCCTCATTATGGAAAGATTTTTGTTAGGGGTAAAATTTATGATTTTAATCCCTCTATCATCAACAAATCTTTTGGCCTCCCTAGTATCGAAGATGAGTGTTTGGATGTCGAGCCTAATACCCTAGCTAGCTTTCTGATTGGTGGAAGAATTTCTGTGTGGAGTGACCATTTCAAAGCAACTCATATTCCTTCTCTGTTTAGTGTGCTTCACAAGATTTGTATTACAAATTGGCTCCCTACGGCCAATGAAAACACGGTTACATTTGAGCAAACCACATTGTTGTACAAATTGGGTAAGAAACAGAGAGTCAAATTCGGAAGGTTGGTGTTTTCTCGCCTTGCTGCATGGGCAGAAAAGAAGAAAACCTCCTCTTTCATTTGGATTTGTCTTTCCAGCCGGATGGCTTGTCAGTCTTTCGAGGCCACCTTGATTTATCTCCAAGATTGCTCATTGCACAGAGAATACCTGAAACATCCACAAAAAAACAATAATCATAAATTTTAGGAGATTCAATATCATCATCCCCATCATCTTCCACATAATTGACTTTGTTATGGTCATTTCTCTGATAGGGTCTGGATCTGTTCTATCTTTGGTGAGATGATTCTATCTTCCTATCAGGATGGTCATATGTTGAAGCTTTGTCAGGATTCTTGGATTGCTGCATCTTTTCCTCTTCCAGCCTAATAAATCTTAGGGCCCAATTTCGGATATCTTCCATCTTCTTGCACGGGTTCATTACCAAATCCTCATAGTAAGGGGAATCCTTCTTCAAGCCCATTTTGAAGGCTTCTGCAGCTGTTGCCATGTCCAGGTTGGGGATCTCCAAGACTTCTTTATTAAACCTGTTAACAAAGTATTTTAATATTTCAGTGGGTTGCTGAGTGATACGATAAAAGTCGCTGGTTAGCTTTTCAAATTGTCGGCGACAAGAAAATTGATTGTTGAAGAGGTTGACAAGTTGAGCAAATGAGCCAATAGAACCAAGAGGTTGACGGATCAGCCACTTCAATGCCGGTCCTACCAACGTCGAATCGAACCCTCGACACAAATAGGCCTCACGAAACTGGAGCGGGATGCAAACAATCTCCATCTTTTCTTGGTATTGGGCGACATGCTCCTCAGGATCAGAACTTCCATCATACAATTTCATGGCAGGAACGCTGAATCCTTTTAGGATGTCGACATGTGCAATTGCTGGAGTAAAGCGAGATTGATTGTAACATGTTGGGGAGACTTGCTGGATAGGCGGGGTGACACCTGGCACATTCATGATCATATCTCTCAATTCCTGAAGCTGATTTGTAATGTAGGTTCCTGTAAAAGGGTTAGTGGTACGAGCAGTATTATCCAAAACAGGATTAGTATTGAAATTAACGAAATAATTAACATTATCTGTAGAGGATGTCAGAATAGTGCTATTAGTGAAGATGGGCCCTTCTGGAAAGGTCATCCTGTAGGCGTTGGTAGCTAAGGGTGTCGACATCGCCACAGAAGTAGTAATGGGAGGGGAAGATGTTGACATCCTTATAGATGAAGCCATTGGTAGGAATTCATTGAAAGTTTGAGAGCTGTCCCCAATGTTGAAATCAAGGACTCTAGGATGGCAAGGAGAAACATTATCCATTCTTTTGGAAAGTAACTCCTGCTCCTTCTGCACCTTGATCAAGCTTTCGGCTATCAAGGAGGTGCTATTCTGTTGACGATCCAGCTGATTCTTCATTTGCATCAGCATGCTCTTGATCTAAAGATCAGGAGATGGCGACATCTGCTTCTTGCCAGAATTCATAGGAGGAGGAGGAGGCAATGTTTCTTGGCCTCCGGTTGTCGACCGGCTACTGGTTTGAGGATTCACGCTGCTAGGAAGGGCTTTGGTGACGGCGGAAGTCAAAGGTTGGGTAGACATGGTAGAAATGTAAGAATTTTGAACCAATTAAAAAACCAATGGCCCCTCGGTGGGCGCCAAACTATTTTGGTAAAAAAAAATCAACAATGAAGAAATTTGAAATGAAATGAAGGAGGGTGCAATGGAATATAATTGGTGCAATAATGTAATCAAGATGGCTCGATCATGTAACGAGGAAAACCCTTGAGATAACTATCTCGCCGACACAAAACCTCGGGAGGTGATTATGAGCACCTACCTTCCCAAACAATTCTATTAATGATGAATTACAAGGTAGAAAGCTATGGCGGATTACTAAGTGTTTTTGAGCTATGTGAGTGTAATGCGTGTGTGTATGTGTTCGTGTTGTGTCGTGTGTTGTGTGTTTCCAGCATTGAGCTTTAAATAATAAAAAAGAAAACAGAAAAAAAATCAAATCCTAACCAACTCCCCTACAATCTCGGTAAGTCATCCTTATCTTGACTTAGTCTTCCAATCCGTTGAAAGAAGTATGTTGGACATGTCTTTTCCCACGTGCTTTTTTATCCCTGTGATTAAATATAACAGAAATAAATAATTGATTTAAATATATATATATATATATATATATATATATATATATATTGTTGTGGGTATTTTTCGGCATGGTGACATCTTGATTGATCCCATATCAAGATGTCATTCCACTGTAAGTATCGTTTTAATATTTATTTATTTAATATTTCCTAATATCTGTATTCTTATTTTCTAGTAATTAAGAGAGAAATACGGGATATTTTCCACTCACGTTCAACACATCTTCAATGGCAAGGACGAATTGGTCTCACGGAGGTTGAGGAGGATAAGCTTCTATCCCGAGATTGTAGGAACCGTATTTGACTTATTCATACTTACTTATATTTAAGGGGAAATGGAGACGGAACATACTCACTCCCATATACGCACACACTTTACACACAAGCTACTTGTAATCCTCTCCATTATCTTCCAAAGTTGTATTCGTGATCATCATAGTGAAACTTTTAAGGTTGGAGACCTAACTCCCGAGGTTTTTTCCAAAGAGGTTATCACCTCTAAGGTTTTCCTCGTTAACAAATCGTGGTGTTATTGTTTCTTTTCTTGCTTTTGTTCCATATAATCGAATTCCACAGTCCCCTTCTTATTGTTTAATCCACAGACTAGTCAAAGTTAAGATTCAACTAAATTGATTTTTCTACCAAAACAATTTGGCGCCCACCGAGGGGCTTCGTGGTTTATCGGTTATTTGGATCATTTCTTAAGCAAATTCATTATGTCTGCACCCCCCAATGTGTCCGCCGCCGGCAAGAGTCCTCTTTGTTGCTCCAACATCGGGAGGTAGAACCCGGCTTGTTGCCGCCACCTCCTCGAGACCGGACCTCGGCAAACTCAACCTACGAAGACTCCACAAAGGGAACGACCTCTTCCAATGTAGATGCCGACATCCGGAGTATCTGACCAAGTTGAATCGGAGAATTTGGACCAACAAGACAGCAATTCGAAGGGGCTGGCCGCTTCCATGATTAAGATGCAAAAAGATCAACAGTTCATCACATCTCGGCTTGACAACATATCGCCATTACGTGCGAGGAACCTCAACTTCGACAACATCGAAGGACCTACACTTGAGTGAATTTATTCCAATGGGTAGTCCGCCTCAAACTCGTCGGTGACATCCTTAATGATGTCAACATCTTTGCCAGGGGACACCACGATGACGCCACCTTCTGCGGGATACACTCGGTTCATCCCATTCATCGACAACACAACTCTCACAACTACTACGAGACAACTACTGGTTTGCTAAATAATCTTTTCAATAATAATAATTTCAATCGTATTCCTATGGTTGACCCTTTTGCGGGAAACCCGCTAGCCAAACAGATGCGGGATCTCGGAAGGCGATAATGAACGTGCCGGGCGTAACTCCTCCAATCCAACCGGTGACTCAAAGCTGCTACAGTCAATCCCGGTTTGTCCCGGCAATTGCAAATGTCGACATCCGAAGCGATTCGGTGTACCATCTATGAAGTTGTACGACGGTACCACGGATCGAGAAGAACACGTTGCCCACTATCAAGAAAAGATGGACATCATCCATATTCCTCTTCAATTCCGGGAGGCACTGCTTATGCGGGGATTTGGATCAACCTTATGCGGACCAGCCCTCAAATGGTTGATTAGGCAACCTCTAGGTTCAATTGGTTCTTACGCCCGACTTATCAACATGTTCTATAACCAATTCTCATGCGATCGACAATTTGAAAGGTTGACAAGTGATCTCTACAATGTGACCCGGCGGCCTAATGAAACTCTAAAGGACTATGTCCACCGGTTCAATAAGGAAGTGCTAGAAATTCCCAATCTTGACATGTCGACTGACCACGAAGCATTCAAAATGGGGGTGAAGAAGGATTCACGGTATTACCGAGATTTGGTGATGACTCCTTGTAAGCGGTTGGAAGAAGTCGGGAGCGGGCGGTGAGATTCATAAGGCGGAGGAAGACGAGGCTGCGAAGATCGAAATCCTCATCCAAGATGTCGACATATGACAACCCAGACAGAAAGACCGAATCGTCCCATCGCGGGAACAACCGTTCCAATCCTTATCCGAGAATTGACACTAGCAAAATTAATTCAATAGACGGTGAGGATGAAGATAATGATAATGTGCCTAACATTTCGATTATTGTTTCTCTGTTGACATTTCGGGTATACTACGTGCAATGGGCAACCTTGGGGACAAAGCCGAGATGGCGAAAGAAGACGGATAAAGCCACGGGATGGCGTGACAAATCAAAATGGTGCGCTTACCATGAAGACTTTGGACATGTCACCGAAGATTGCATCGCATTAAGAAAGGAGATCGGTTACTTGCTCTCGAAAGGACATCTTAAGGAGTTCTTGGGATCCCGAGAAAGAAGAAGGCTGAAAATGCGGAAGCTCCTCATGAAGCCGAAAGACCGATCTCTCCCCGGCACCAACAAAGGTGATTAATTTCATTAGTGGAGGTTCGAAATATGTGGAACATCCTATTACGCTGCAAAACGACATGCTAAGGAGTCAAAAGAGGAGAAACCGGAAAGACGGCCCGGATGCCGACATCTTGCCGGGATCCAATCACCTTTGATGAAAGCGATCGAGATAACTTGCTGGAACCCCATCACGACGGTCTAGTTATTTCCTTGCGAGATCGCCAAGCTGTACAATCCGGCGCATCCTAGTTGATGGGGGTAGCTCTGTTAATCTTATCATGTTGGGCACCCTTAAGGAAATGAACATCCCGAATCGGAGATCATTAAGAAATCCTCGGTCTTTGGTAGGCTTGGCGGTGAAGTCAAAGAAACGGTGGGGAGATAAAGCTTCCAATATACTCGAAGGGTCTCAATACCATGGAACGATTACTGCGTAATTGATTGCGCAACATCTTACAATGTCATTCTTGGAAGACCGTGGATTCATGGAATGAAGGCCGTACCCTCCACTTACCATCGGTGTGTGAAGTTCCCAACACCTTGGGGTGTCGCTAAGATTTACGGTGATCAACGGGTGGCCAAGGAATGTTACAAAACTTCAATGAAGGCGTCGACATCTCCAAAACAAGCATAGCAATTACCGAAGAAAGTACGTGAAGTCACGGAAGCCGGGGAGGATGATGTGAAAGAAGTATTGCTAGACCCTTCCAACCGGACATGAAAGTACTTATAGGCAGCGACATCCCACCGAGAAATAGAAGAGAAGCTTGTGGACCTATTAAGAAGCGAGAATAAAGAGTTTTGCTTGGAAACATGATGACATGACGGGCATCGGCAAAGATGTCATCACTCACAAACTTAACGTAGATCCTAGCTTTAAACCGGTACACCGAAACGTAGGAAGTTTGCGAAACCGAAACCGGATCATCAAGGAAGAGGTAGAGCGCCTACTCAAAGCCAACATGATACGAGAGGTCGATTATCCAAGATGGTTAGCAAACGTGGTTGTGGTAGAGAAGAGAAACGGGAAATGGCGAGTACGTGTCGACTTCACGGACTGAATAAAGCTTGTCCAAAGATCCTTTCCCTTTGCCACACATAGACTCGTTGGTTGATGCCACTTCCGGACATGAGCTCCTCACATTCATGGACGCATCCTCGGGATTTCAACAAATCCGAGATGGAACCATCGACCAAGAGGACACCGCCTTCATAACACCCACATGTATTTATTGTTATATTGCTATGCCTTTTGGTCTAAAAAATGCGGTGCAACATATCGAGGCTCGTCAACAAAATGTTCAAAGATCGGATTGGGGACACAATGGAAGTATACATCGACGACATGGTAGTAAAATCCAAGAAAACCGAAGATCACATAAGCAACTTATCCCGGGCCTTTGACATCTTGGATTGTTTCAATATGAAGCTTAACTTGACTAAATGCAACTTTGCAATGAGGGCGGGGAAGTTTGGGCTATATGGTTACTAAAAGAGGCATTGAAGGCGCCCCGAGCAGATACGTGCTATTATCAATCATATCGTCACCTCAATCTGTCAAGGACGTCCAAAGATTGACGGAAAGATTCTTTGCACTCACTAGATTCATTTCAAAATCCTCGGATCGATGCAAACCTTTCTATGATATCCTAAGGAAGAACAAGAAGTTCCGGTGGGAGAACCAACATGAAGAAGCCTTTCAAGAACTCAAAACTTACTGTCGACACCTCCGTTATTGGCCAAACCTCGGGAGGAGGAACATCTTTACATCTACTTAGCGAGTATCGGAAGGCGGCGTAAGCGCGAGTCTTGGTGACGAACGAGATGGTAGTCGGCAACCCATCTACTATATAAGTAAGACACTCTTAGATGCGGAGACCAGGTATTCTCATTTACGAAGTTAATTTTAGCTTTGATAAGCGCTTCTATTAAATTAAGGCACTATTTTGAAACACATACTATAATTGTACGCACTAACTATCCTATTAAGAATGTTATGAGAAAACCGAGAGATGTCGGGTCGAATGGCGAAATGGTACTGTACAATTAAGCACGTACGACATCAAATATGAGCCCGGAAGCTGCAATAAAATCTCAAGCCCTAGGCGATTTTGTGGGCGATTTTAGTCCAACCATGCAACAAGAGGTGGAATTGGAAGTACGGCAACTTCAAGATGATGACATCTGAAAATTTGGACTCTCTACACGAGATGGTGCCTCTAACATGAGAGGTACGGGTCTTGGAGTTGTACTAAAATCGCCACAAGGGGACATAATACCACAATCCATCGGTTGCGGTTTTAAGGCCACTAATAATGAAGCGAGAATATGAGGCATTAATTGCGGGTTTAACGGCGGCCCGGGACCTAGATGTCAAGCATATCCAGGGTGTTTATGGATTCTCTGCTAATTGTTAACCATTACAACGGATCCTACACGGCGAAAAATGCTAAGATGACGACATATTTGGAAATCGTAAAAATTCTTTCGGCAAAATTCAAATCATTTTCTTTGGACCAAATCCCACGAGAAGAAAATTCTCAAGCGTACGCTACGGCAAACTTGGGTTCGGCCTTCAAAAGCATTTCACAAACAAGTATTCCAATTGTGCATATTGACATCCCAGCAATTGACCATCTTGAGATGTTCGCTCTAGATGTCGACGTACCTTCCTCTCCGGCGACAACCTCTTGGACGGCTCCTATTATCAAGTATCTCTTAGATGATACGATCCAGTAGAGGAGAAAAATGCTAGAGCCTTCGGGTAAGAGTATCTAAATATTTACTTATTGATAACCTCTTGTTTAGAAAATCTGCTTTGCAGGTCACTACTTAAGATGTCTAGAAGCGAGATAGAGCCCATCGGGTTCTCAAGGAGGCTGCATGAAGGACAATGTGGAAATCATACCGGGCGAAGTACGCATACCAAGGCTCTTAGAATGGGCTATTTTTGGCCCACAATGAGAAAAGACGCCGTCGACTACGCAAAGAAATGTGATTCTGTCAACGACATGGGGACATCCTACACCAACCGGTGAATTGCTACATCCTATTGTCTCCATGGCCGTTTATGGTTTGGGGAATGGACATTGTAGGAAAATTACCCGGGGCACCGAGGTGGAAGAGTATTTTTGCGGCTATGAGACTACTTTTCTAAATGGGTAGAAGGCTGAGGCATACGTACAAGTTCGTGACAAAGAAGTTATATCTTTTATCAAAAGAAACATATTCGGCCGATTTGGAATACCATCGGAGATAATTTGTGACAACGGCTCTCAATTCATTAGTAAGAGAACCCAAGATTTCTTGACATCTTGGGGAGTCAAGATGGTGACATCTTCACCCGTTCACCCTCGAAGCCAATGGACGGGCGAGAATCTAGCAATAAAATAATCATAAGCAACTTGAAAAAGAGGCTGAACCGGAAGAAAGGGCGATGGGCGGAAGAGTTACCAATGGTTCTATGGGGTGACGGGACGACATCTAAGAACGCTCTTGGGCAAACCCCCTACTCACTTGTATTTGGAACAGAATCGGTTATTCCGGCGAAGTCCTTGTACCTACGGCCCGATACGGTTTGTTGACATCGAACATAATAAAGACATCTTGACACATGACTTAGATACCGTAGATGAGCGAGGGACATGGCCAAAGTTCGCATGGCAGCATATCAACAAAGGGTAGCCAGATCTTACAACAAAAACGTAAGGATTAGAAGGTTTCAAGTAGGAGACTTAGTCCTACGAAAGGCATTCCAAAATACAAAGGAGCTCAATGCAGGCAAGCTCGCCCCAAAATGGGAAGGACCCTACCTAATAGATGCACAGGCCGGGAAAGGAGCATATCGCTGGCAACCTTGGATGGCCAAATGATACCACGAAGTTGGAACGCCATTCACCTTAAAAGGTATTACATCTGAACGAAACCCCCTTGAATTCATCTCTTCCCAGGTATGGACAAACTTTTATTTATTTATAACCTTTTATTTTTCTATGTACTCTTTCATTACTTTATTGCAAATCAAGATGTCACTAACGCACCTTGTGGAGAGGCGTCAACATTAGTTGACGTCCATTATTAACATGTTTTTATCTTATGAGGTGTTGACATACATACGTGGAGACATGTCGAGAGTACACAAGGAACAACGAATTCTCCTCCGTTAGAGGCGGCCATCTCTTCTCAAGTAAAGGTACACAATCCCTTCTAA
The DNA here is from genome assembly GCA_022495995.1 of Adenophora triphylla var. japonica. NCBI lineage: Eukaryota > Viridiplantae > Streptophyta > Magnoliopsida > Asterales > Campanulaceae > Adenophora > Adenophora triphylla. The sequence continues at coordinate 599,564 of JAFEMH010000618.1, read as the reverse complement.
GGTTTAAAGAGTTAATTACCTCTTTCTTAAGATGTTAGGTTACCACACCTTCGCCTGGAGCGCAAGATATCTCTTTAATTGAGGTGTGGGGTGGGCCTATATGGGTAAACTCATATAGCTTACCCATTCCCACTCAGTTAAATGATTGATCTAACGTATTATTCTTATGGTTATGACATATACGTGTCATCTAAAGTATCTACGGGTTATGGCATATACATGTCATCTTAAGTACCTACCGTTTTGACATATTATCATGTCACCTTACGAACATAACGAATAACCAATACAAAGAGAAATTTCATCCAAAAGAAACAAGCCTTGACATGCTTGAAAACTACTAAACTTTAACTAGATTAAAGTAACCATAAAAATATCCAAGCTACCAACATTAAAGTGCAAAAGTGTTGGACCAACCCAACACGTAAAAGAAATTGTCTTTGGTCCTTATGGACCTATTACATAACCAAACTAAAATTAAAATTGTCTTTGGGGATTCCACCCCAGTAAAACCATTCAAAAAACCAAGGACAAAGTTATTTTACCTTCTTTATCAGGTGGCATCCGCCGCAGGTGTTGCATTAGGAGTAACTTCTCCAACTTCCGCCGCATCTCTTACAATTGCTTCGTTTGGGTTTGAGGACACTTCACCTTCATCCACCGATTCGCCTGTCAACCTGGAGAAGTGGGCACATTCCTTATGGAGATCCCAGCTCTCAGCCTTCCCTTCTTGAAATTCCCTCATCATCTTTATCTTACATTGGGAAAGCAGTTTTGCGGCGACGGTTTGCGAGAATTCTTCACCTCTGCGATCTCTTTAAGATGATCATCCTCACTTTTAGCCAAACTACTCAGTAAATCCTTAACCGTCTGCTCTTGCTCCGCCAGCAACTTCACTTGTTGTTCTAAGGTCTTCTCATGCTCCTTCACCTTATTCTCCGACATTGTCTTCTCTTTCCTAACCAAAGCAATGTCAGTTTTTGACTTCTTCTTCGACATCTCAATTTCTTTTGCCATATCCTCCGGATAACCTACGATGCAGTAAAATCATAATTTGACATTATTAGATGTTATAAAAACTTTTTGAGCTAGTCAATATCCAATTAATAATATCTTACCCCAGTCTCAAAGCTCATGTATTTCTTCTTGAAATCCCCTACTGGCATTCCATCAAAACAATCTACAACCTCGACTACCTCTTCTTGATTAGCCTTTCGCTTCTTCACTCTAGAGCCAATACCTGCACTCTCATCCAATGTTGGGGTCTTCTTAGGAGCGGGCGGAGGCTTCGTCTCTATCTTCACAGTAGAGTCTGTAAACATGGCTTCAATTTCATCGAGGTCAAAATCCGATCCTGAGATGACTGGTTTGGAAACTGCATTGACATATGAACGATTGTCAATAAGTATAGTGCATCAGTTTGAAAAACTAAATTGAGAGGACAACACGCTTACCTGTGGACATAATAATGGAGGTGGAGGCCTTTTGCTCTTCCGGGATAGCCAAAGATGGTTCCAATAATCCCTTAGGAGATCTCTTGTCTAGGGGGAGCCTGAAAAATTCTTCAACCTTGGTTAAAGTGTCTTCAGCAGGTGGGAACACTTCTCCCCAGTCGATATCTGCATAAAGGCAAGAACAATTACAATTCAGTTTGTTTCAAGAATAGGAAGTCACAAAAGTAAGAATTTAAGTACCTCCCTTGTTCCATTTGCTTGATATCTCATCTCCTTCTCCAATAGATGCCCTATCAACAAAGAAAAATCTATTCTTCCATCCCCTATCACTAGAAGACGTAGTACTCATTAAAGAATTCCTACCTGACCTTTTCCTAAAGAGATACCTTTTAGAACCAAAGGGTTGGAGATCATACGAATATGCTATCTCTTGAAGCCCAAGATTTAACCCATTTTCCCTGTTCATTTTGATAACAAAAGCAAAAACTCTCCAAGCCATGGGCATCAGTTGAGCATAGGTGTGATGTACCCGATTTTTTTTGTGAAAATCAAAACGGAGTCGCCACGCCATTTTTGTTTTAAGGGCCAAAACTTTGAAAAAAGCCCGAGATCAGAAATTTAGGTTCGGAGGTCATGTTACGCGTCGGGAAGGACGTTAGTGTGCACCCGACGCGCCTCGCAAAACGAGTCTTCCAAACATTTGAAATCCTTTGTTGTGTGTGTGTGTGTGTGTGTGTGGGTTTTGGCCAAAATAAGTTGAAACTGAGGTAAGTAAAAATTGGGAACTCTTTTTAAGGCTTTAAACTGATCCCATGATTTTTTAGGTGATTTTTGGGTTGAGATTTGGCACTCAAAAGATTTTTGGAAATTGAAAACCATTTCTGCCAGAATGAAAAAGGCAGTTGGCCTTTGACTTTGAAATGGACTTTAGGGCTTGAAAACTCCAGAATCTGGGAAAAGTCCGGGAATGAAAAATGTTCAAAACACCTTAAAAAAGGTTTCTGTAAAAGAACTTTTCATTTTGGAGATGATTTGAGGGGTCAAAACCTTCTGGAAATCTCAGATCTGAAATCTGGATTTCCAGAAGCTGATGAACTGGCCTCTAAAAGAAAAATTGAAAAAAGGAGTTTTACTCACGCAAAAAATAAACTAAAAATATGTCTGGAAAGCTCTGGATGTTGGCTACAAAAAGTGTTTTGTAGTCAACACCAAATTCCAAGTTCATCTGTGTCCAAAAATTAAGACCATGGACTGAGGTCTGAGAAAATTGCTACTGGACAGCAACTTCTCAAGAAAGAAAATATGATTTTAAGGGGGGTTTTGCATCCATGCTTGTCCCCATTTCCCTAGGTTTTGGTTAGTGATCACTAGACATTTTAGTGGTGAATCAACTATACCAAACCATCCTTGGGGTACATTAGGACTAAGCATTTCATTTGCTTAGGGAGGGGGATTTTACCCTTTGAAATCAAGATTTAGTGCTTGAAAATGGTTTTTTAGGGTTTTGAAAGTGCATTTTTGCAAGTAAGAAAGAAAAGCTTTGAAAATAATGTTGATCTTTGTAGAAGATCATCCATGGAGATGGTCTTCCATGGTGATCTTCTTAGATCTAGAGAAAAAAGATGAAAGAACTACATTTTGTAGTTTGAAGATGCATGCATGGATGAGATTTAGGGTTAGGAAGAAGAGGGTTTACCAATCTTCCTTGTGTTCTTGAGTGTTTGGCTTGAGTGTATGAGTGTTTAGGGCTTGAATATGAGAGTGAGTGGATGAGTATGAGTTGGGAAAGATTGGAGAGAAAAAGGTGACAATTCTTGAAGAATTCTCACTGTTTTCTCTCTATATTCCTTGAGAACTTCGTTGCTATTGTGTTCTTCCTCTTTTATTTACGTGGTGGAGGGCTCAATTTATAGCCCTCTGAAAATAGCAAACGTATCCGCGCGGACAAGGTCGGTAGGCGTGCCTTTGTTCATTAATTACGGCTCCGGCCTTGGACGGGAAGAATAAAAATTCAAAAAAACCAAATTAACAGCCAGTTTTTGTGTTTCCAGCCTTTCTATTTATGGTTTTATTCTTTTGTTTTGCTTTTTAAGATGCTTTTCTTGGTTTAACTTCATTTGGCAATACCCATTCTACCCTCCCTTTGTTAGAAATGTTAGGATAGTTAGGAATTGTTAGAAATGTTATAACTTTCGTTAATTTTATAACGAAAATTCTAACAAGCTCAAATTGGAGCACTTACAGTAGCCCCTCGGCGACGGCGCTTCGAAGGAAGCGGGGTCGTCGATAAGAGTAAGGCTCCATATTTGGCGAGATGATCAAGTGATCGAGTGGCTGAACCTATTTAATAGGCTACCTACGTATCCTTAAGAGGAATCAAGCCGATCGTAGTTCGGTCTTTCGACTATCTTTAGTTGTCGACCACAGGAGTATTTGTTTTAGGATGTCAACCTGGCGAGCGAGTTCTACGGTCGATTCTTGAAAGAAACTTCTGCTTTGGGATAAGAAATGACCCTCTTCGGTCGATGGCTAGGGTTGTATATCCGCTCTTTGGGGATAGGAATGACCATTTTGGTGCGGTGGTGAACCTAATGATAGGCTACCTACGTATCCTTAAGAGGAATCAAGCCGTCGTAGTTCGGGTCCTTTGACTATCTTTAGTCGTCGACCCTCTGTTTTAGGAAAGTCATCCTATGATTTGACTATTTTCGGGAAGTCACCCTATGGTCCGACTATTTTTGGGAAGTCGCCCTATTACTTGACTATTTTTGGGAAGTCGCCTTACGGTTTTGACTATTTTTGGGAAGTCGCCCTATGACTTGACCATTTTGGGGAAGTCGCCCTACGGTTTGACTATTTTTGGGAAGTCGCCCTACGGTTTTGACTATTTTTGGGAGGTCGCCCTACGGTTTTGACTATTTTTGGGAAGTCGCCCTATGGTTTGTTTTGGGAAGTCACCCTATGGTTTGATTGTTTTGGGAAGTCACCCTATGGTTTGACTATTGACTATGGTTGGGAAGTCACCCTATGACTTTGACTATTTTGGGGAAGTCACCCTATGTTCTGACTATTTTTGGGAAGTCACCCTATGATCTGACTATTTTTGGGAAGTCACCCTATGGTTTGACTGTTTTGGGGAAGTCACCCTATGGTTTGACTGTTTTTGGGAAGTCACCCTATGACTTTGACTATTTTGGGGAAGTCACCCTATGTTCTGACTATTTTTGGGAAGTCACCCTATGATCTGACTATTTTTGGGAAGTCACCCTATGGTTTGACTGTTTTGGGGAAGTCACCCTATGGTTTTGGTTTGTCGAATTAGGGGATGATTGCGTTTTATCGCTTTCCTAGTATTGTGGCCGGGGTGATAGCGTTTTAGGTGCCTCAAACCTTAATGATGGCGTCTTAGGTGCTTCGATCCCTGACGATGGCGTCTTAGGTGCCTCGAACCTTGGTGATGGCGTCTTAGGTGCCTCAAACCTTTGTGATGGCGTCTTAGGTGCCTCGGACCTTGATGATGGCGTCTTAGGTGCCTCGAACCTTGATGATGGCGTCTTAGGTGCCTCGGACCTTGATGATGGCGTCTTAAGTGCCTCGGGCCTTGATGATGGCGTCTTAGGTGCCTCGGACCTTGATGATGGCGTCTTAGGTGCCTCGGACCTTGATGATGGCGTCTTAGGTGCCTCAAACCTTTGTGATGGCGTCTTAGGTGCCTCGACCTTTGATGATGGCATCTTAGGTGCCTCGAACCTTAGTGATGGCATTTTAGGTGCCTCGAACCTTGGTTTGAGATGATTTCCCTTGATGGTTTGGTATAGATGGTCCTTTGGTGGACTTCGTTTGCAGGGATCGGTCTTTCGTCTGCTGCCGAGGAAAAGGATGACCGTTTTAGTCAAGTGGCTGGACCTATGGTAGGCTACCTACGTATCCCTAGTGGGAATCAAGCCCTTACGTAGTTCGAAATCTGCTGGGGATGGTCTTTGATGGTTTGACTCTATTTGGGAGTCGCCCGAGGTTTGACCCGAAGTTTGACCCGAGGTTTGCTAAAGCTTACTGTCGCTATAGAGATAACTAAAGCTATGGGTAATCATGCAACATTTGTGAGTGTATACATATTTTTGAGATATGTTGAAGGACTAACGTACCTTTGTTGTGCTTACTGCGGGAGAGCAAGTCGCGGGGCGTGTGTGGTAGTTGATAGTGTTGAGAGTGCGGATGCGTACGATCGAGATGTTGAAACATTTAGGGGCGTGAGGTACCTCTGACCGATTGGCGTTTGAGACTTGGCGTCCCTGACCTACTTGTATTTGAGAACTTGGCGTCTCCTGACCGATTTGCGTTTTGAGAGCTTGGCGTCTTTGACCGATTTGCATTTTGAGAGCTTGGCGTCCCTGACCGAACTGTGTTTGAGAGCTTGGCGTCTTTGACCGATTTGCATTTGAGAACTTGGCGTCTCTGACCGAATTGTATTTGAGAACTTGGCGTCTCTGACCGAATTGTATTTGAGAGCTTGGCGTCTCTGACCGATTTGCATTTTGAGAGCTTGGCGTCTTTGACCGATTTGCATTTTGAGAACTTGGCGTCTTTGACCGATTTGCATTTGAGAACTTGGCGTCTCTGACCGAATTGTATTTGAGAACTTGGCATCCCTGACTGATTTGCCTTTGAGAACTTGGCGTCTCTGACCGAATTGTATTTTGAGGACTTGGCGGCTCTGACCGATTTGTATTTTGAGAACTTGGCGTCTCTGACCGAATTGTATTTTGAGAACTTGGCGGCTCTGACCGATTTGCATTTGAGAACTTGGCGTCACGGCCGAATTGCATTTGAGAACTTGGCGTCACGACCGATTTGCATTTGAGAACTTGGCGTCCACGGCCCGGTTGCCTTTGAGAACTTGGCGTCTCTGACCGAATTGTATTTTGAGAGCTTGGCGTCTCTGACCGATTTGTAGACACTAGAGGTGGTCTTCACCCTTTTGTGGACATTGGAGGTCGTCTTTAGCAAGTTGCAGACGCCGGAGCTTGTCTTTGCCAAACTGCAGATATGGGGACTATCTTTGTCAAACTGTAGATGCTGGAGGCTGTCTTTATCCATTTGGAGGTCGACTTTGGTGAAGATCATCCTTGCCGAATTCCTGCATTCGTTAGTGAAGAGGAAGATGCATGTATGGCATTCATGATGACGGATGCATGCATAGAACCAAGAATGATTATGAGATGATGCGTTTACTTGCTTTCGAAGATGCACTTGGCCTAAGCTTTTGGCCGGGAATTACGATTTATGATTTTCAATTACTTAGGATTTTTCCTATTGATTCAAGTTTTGTGCATGCTACATGAGCCCTGGGGAGATTTTTGTGGGGATGCATGGTGATGAGAGGGGATATATGTGTTGTTGACTGTTTGGGACAAGCTTTGAGCTGGTGGGGTGATATCCTTTAGTCGCGGACTGAATTGCATGTTATTGATGAGGTCAATTTTGATCTTGGGATGAAGTTGGATTTGATCCCCGGGTCTCGATTGAAATTTCTTTTCAGTCTCGGACATTTGAAGCTGACGCTGACAGGATCTAGAATCAAAGCATGTTGACATGAATGAACCCTCTTTTGCTTGGGTTAGTTGTGATTTGACGAAATGCTGATATGAGGAGATTCCCAATTCTCAACTTTTGATGATGCAGGGAGTTGCCGTATGCCAAGTTCTAAAGCTGAAACTCCAAGACAGTTGTTGAGGTGACCAGACCTTTCTTCTGAAGATAGGTGTGACTTGATAAAGCCCCATTCCATGGAAAAGACATGGCGAAAACCACGGAATCTTTCTCTGAATGATTTGATGAAGCCCGGAGTTTGACAAAGCGTCACTACGGAGGTCGATTAAAGGTTTGGCCCGACATGCGATGAAGTACCGAGCCAATCGATCAACGTGAGAGCCTTCAAGGTGAAGTTGTCATGAAGGGAGAAACCCATATTTGATACCGACTATGAAACTAGAATCCTCTCTTCGAAGAGTGTCTTCCATATGGGAACTGTTAGCCATAGTGGCACTTGGCTTGTTCGTGGCTTCAATCATATTCACCCTACTTTTTTTTTAGGGAATGGATTGTTGACTGTATTGGGTCCTTGGGGTCCCCTTTTCGATTAGTTCTCCTGCTTGCCCTTTTCGGGGAGTCGTGTTGGAGGTGGAAGAAACCCGGTATCAGTAGCGAGTGTGCAACAACTTACTGCTGATTGTAAGCCCTCTCAAATTTAGCCCTGGAATTGACCATTGCCCGCAGATCCGGATAGGGGAAATTGCTAAGTGAGGCCCTTAAATGCGGCTTCAAGCATGACTGAAAAATGTCCAGTTGTTCCTCTTCAGAAGGAGGAGTTGCCATTTTGCTAAGTTTCAAGTTCCAACGCTTGTAAAAATCCCCGATGTTCTTGTCGGGACGCTGCATTGTTGTCTGCAGGTTAAATCTATTTGCTTCCCACTCCAAGTTAGCTAGTAATCTGGTCCCATGTAGCCCTGGCCTCGGATTTTAAGCGGAAGAACCATTTTAGAGCACTGAACTTCAAAGAGAGATTTGAAATAGTCGGCCAATGGCTGATTGGCGCCCCTTTTGACCTTCATTGCCAAGGTATACGTGTCCGAGATGGGTTTTCGGGCATGCGGTGCCATCAAAGAGATCCAAATTAGGCATCACAAATTTGTGGGGAACAAAGGAGTCGGGTTCGTTGGTCGGAAGCGGGACTTCTTAACGGTCAATTCGGCAATCTGTGCTTTCATTTCCTTGTGTCGTTCCACGAACCAAGCCAAATGAGGGTCTCATGGCATTCAAACCAGCTGGCCCGAGGCTAGAGAGAGGAGCTACCACTGGCGGCAGACGGGTGGAGGGAACGGCCGATCTGGGGACATAGGTGAAATCCTGTCCTTGGCCCGAATCACCCGGGAGCTTGAGTAGGACCACTGGGCAAAAGGATAGAACCTCGCGGCTTGTTGTTGATTTTCAACCGGCAAAGAGGGCGAAGGCGATCTTGATGTAGGCTGGGTAACTCGGATTTCCGGAGTGAGGCCCATAAGTAGGCTTAAGTGCGAGGCTGCTTGTCACGATTGTTGAATTGCATAGGCGAAGGTGCATGACCGGGGAATGCTGCGGTCTGGTGATCTGATGAAACTGGGATGGAGGCTTGGTAACCCATCGAAGCCTGAGTGAGGAATGGATTTGTGAAAGTTTGTGTGAGGAGCGGGCGAGCTAGCGTCATTACGAGGAAGGGCTCGATTGTTGCCCTAGACCGGTGTGGAAGCATTCCAAAGCTGTTCTTTGCGGAGGCCCCGATAGATTGGTTCCAAGGCGAGGTGGGATTCCAATTTGCTGTGGTATTCCGAGGTAACCCCAACCATAAGAAGACATTCCGTGCGATTTTGCCCCCGTTGAGGAGCTGTGAAGCCGATCGGTCACGTTAGGCTGCATGGGTCCAGTGAGTACGTATTTGGGGTTCTTTGTCCCGTTGAGACGGTCATGAAGGGATCTTATGAGGCTTGTGCGGTGCAGGGGATTGGATATCTTGAAGCTGGGTTCTTTGTCAAGGCATTTCAAGCGATGTGGCGAGAAGCTCTGGCGATGCATGTACCGGCTGGCGAGGCATACCAAGCTTTTGTGACATACCGAGCTGACCCATTGCTTTGAGGCATACCATACTGGCCCAAATCGGAGAAGTCAATTTGTTTCTCCAAGCGATCTGTCCCAGGCCCAGCTGTGAATGTATATCAAACCGAGAAATTTGAAAGGATGGCTGATTCGCGAGTTGAGAAGAGTGTGAGGAAGGTGGTGGTAGTCTGTACGGCCAAGATAGGGATGGGGATCCTTTTCCTCTTCTACCGTGAAAGTTCCATCGGGGTTGAGGGCAATCGTCAAACCAAAATTCTGACATCCTCCAAGGACGAACATCGAAACCTCATTCGATTGGCACAAGGAGTTTTATGGACTCGGGTTCCAATATTAGTCATAGGAATATGATGAATTTCTGGTCTTGGTTAAAATTCCGTCCTCGTCCTTGGACATCAAAGAAGCGCACTTGACTAGCCCATGACCAACATGGCGATCAAATCTCATCTTGCTTGGTGGAGCCTTGGTACGAAGAGATGTATTTGCGAAGTCTTGATTTGGAATAAGTAACTTGGCGAAGCCTCGGTCTCATGTTGTGAATCGACACAATTAGAGAGGCTTCAACACTTTGGTAGGCACCTTGTGGACGATGCGAACAGAGACCCAACCCATCTTGTAGCGAGTGAAGAACCAACGTTCTTGAATTATCATGTAGCAAAAGAGGCAACCCATCCTTCCATATTTGCTTTATTATTTTCTTTATTCAATTAGTCAATAGGAAGAAAATGTAAAAGCAAGACAATTTTAGGAATGTATACTGCGGGGGCATATATTTTTTTTTCGAAAAGTGGGGATGAATCCCCGATTTGTATTATTTGATGGCCTCATTTGACGAAGGCACAAAAGAACTCGCTTTGGGTTTGACTCTTTTGAGAGAGCATAAGTTTAGAAAGGTTTGTAAAAGTGTATGGAAGCCCTGGCGACGGAAAATTAGTGTTTAGCTCTATTTTTCCTATAATGTAGAAAAAGAAGACTTGTCGAGACATACGAAAATATGTTTTATTCAAAATGATCACAAGATTGCTTGAAACCCTTTATTAATGTTCGGGTTATTCAACCCCTAATCTCGATATGAACAAACATTTTGATTAATCATGAGGAGAAAGTCAAGCGATACCAAGAGTCGAAGTTGGCGAATGGTGAAGAGGGATCGTGTATAGGAGAGGCTATTGGTGAGGCCGGATTTTACGGGATTTGAATGTGTTTATGACCGGACCATTTACGGTTGCCTACGTTCCCCTCAATATAAGGAGCTCGGGTCGCCGTAGTTCGGGCCTGAGCTGTGTTTGGCTTAAGAAAAGGGGTATGAACATTTGTGGTACTTTTGGTGAAAAGGCTCGGATAGGAAGTTTGGATGATAAGGTGCGGGCCTTGAGGTGATTCCTTGACAAGTCATTTTGAGCGATTCCGTTGCTTCTTGATCGTCGTCCTTCATCGGGGGAGAAAGATTTTGGATGCAGCTTAAGGGCTTATGATATGTTTTGCCGTTGCTTTAAGCGCTCCCTTGTTGTCGACAACTTCCGTTCTTCGGGCTTTAATTTTGCCCATATGTCAAACCTTCGATCGGCGGTGCTAGGGTCCTTGGCCTCATTTTTTTGAAGCTTTTGTTTTTTTTTTTTTGAAGCTTTTGTTTTTTTTTGAAGCTTTTGTTTTTTTTTTTTGAAGCTTTTGTTTTTTTTTTGAAGCTTTTTTTTTTTGAAGCTTTTGTTTTTTTTTTTTGAAGCTTTTGTTTTTTTTTTGAAGCTTTTGTTTTTTTTTGAGTCTTTTGTTTTTTTTTGAAGTTTTTGTTTTTTTTTTGAAGCTTTTGTTTTTTTTTGAAGCTTTTGTTTTTTTTTTTTGAGCACTTGAGGACGAAGGCAAGCTTCTACTTGAACTTTCTTGATGCATGGGGCGGAGGCAAGCCCTGTTTTTTTTGACATGGGGTCGATTTCCGTCTTTGGGTGACCTTTTGTTGTTCTTTGATCTGCCGCCGTTGTTGACTTGGTCAAGGTGATGATGGGGACATGTTTTGGGAAGTGTATGGCTAATGGAGGCCTTTGTGAGGTGAGGAAAGTGTATAGGGAAGGCATTAGTTGACTTTCTCGCACCAATTAATTAAAATCTTAATCATTTCCGAGAGATTATTTGTTGAGCAATGCGAATGATCATTTAAAATAAAACCATTTCATTAAATGTAATGTAGGTGTGCAAATAATGTCTCAAGTCTAGCGAGAAAAGAAAAGGACTCTTTTATAGAAAATTTAAGATTAACTACAATGTCCAATAAAGACTTGATTGAACGAAGAAAGTACTAGAACCTACGAAGGTTGACTAAAAGAGCTGTTTTAATATTAAAGGATGGGTAGCCCCTAGTCTAGCTACTCTTTGTTGTTGGATCATGCATCTATTCTTCGATCTTTGGAGACGGGAGCTTTGCGAGATCTTCCCATCGGGACTTCTTTGTCAACTTCCTGCTCAATCCGACCATTTTCATTACTGCGATGTTGGTTCATTGACCTCACAAAGGCGAGTCAAATTCCATTTTGCCCACAAGGCTTGAATCACCAAACTTCGACCATGTTGATACCCATGTTGTTATTCTAGGGAACGGGTTATTGATGGTGTCGGGCCCTTTAGGCACTTCTAACCTCCCTTGTTCAATCAGACTTTGGATTGCCTTTTTCAGGGGGACGCAATCATCTGTCAGGTGCCCATGAGTGCGATGAAAGGCACAATGCTTGGAGGTATCCACAGGAGCATTGGGGTTTCTGGGCTGATAGTTTCTCATGGGTTCGAGGAGACCCTGCTTTAGCAAGCTATTCAAAACTTTGCTTAAGGGAACACCCAAATCCTCGGGATGTGGTTTCTTCTTTGGAGGAGAATGAACTCTTAATGCTCTTTGATTCGAGATTTGGTCGTTGACTTGGTCACCATTCTGAACAGGGCTTGCCGGTTTTGGTCCATTGGGGCGCTCAAGCTTGCCCGCTTTGATTAACCTTTGAACCGCTCTCTTCAAGACTGTGCAGTTGTCGGTCGTGTGGCCATAATGATCATGGAAGGCGCAGTGCTTACTCATGTCGAGAGGTGCATTTGAGCTCCTTGGATGGTAGTCCCTGAGAGGCTCCAAAAGGCCTATCCTTACTAAGCCCTTGAAAATTAAGCCCATGGGCATCCCAAAATCATCAAAACGTTCTCGTTGCCTTAAAGGACCACCATTTCTTGGTTGCTTTTGGGTGCCATCAATTGTACACCATGCCTTCTTTCCTTTACTGGATGTCGGAGCCGTATTGGAAGGGTAAGGTTTATAGCGGTGAGGCATGTTCAGACTCGTAGTTTTTTTCCGTGCATGAACCCTTTTGATGTAATCATCGATGTAATCGTCGAGATTTGACCTTTTGTAAGACTCATTCGTGTCAGATACACAAGATTGGTATGGTGAGATGGCCCGAGTCGAGTGATCGTCGATACCCTCGTTGCTAGGCTTTCCTTGTACCTTCTTAATTGGTTCTACCCATAATCCCTTGGACGAGTCAATAGGAACATTAGGACTGCATGACCCCGCCACAAGATTGGTATCAGCAAATGGAACCATAGTAGGAAGTACTTTGGTGGGAGGGATGACAATCTGAGCATTAAAATTGTGACCGTAACCCTTCTCATAAGGCTTGGCAGTTGCCGAAGATGAGGACATATGGCTCGTAATGGGTGGATACCAGGGAGCAGTGAGTGCGGATCCAGAAGGCTGCTGAAAATATGAGGTTTGAGGCATCGTAACAGTAGAATTTGGACGTGTCTTGACCATATTGAGGAACGTGACTACAAGGGCAATGTGCATCTTTGTACTTGATGAGCGGGAGCAACTTGCGTAACGCAGTAGGGTGGAGAATTTGATGAGGAGCATTTGACCTTGTCGGACTTCCCAACCGGAGGGCGAGGTAGAGCTTGGAGGATATTGTGAATACGGTGAACTGATGAAGTGGTGATAAAAGCACAGTGACCCGTGTGATCTTGCGGTATCATAGGGGCAAGTGTGCTTCGAGAATTGGAGGAAGCAAGGCTGGCCCCCTCGAACCATGGAGCACGAGAAGTGGCTGTCCCATTCCGGGATGATGATCAGAGCAGCTGATGTTGTGAAGTAGTGAGCCCGGCCCCTTCAAGGTGTGGGGCGAAAGCCAGTGATTCAATCCTGGTGGTGAGGCACGAGAGGCACCGGGGGCGGGTTGACCTAGATCGGACTGTTGAGGAGTATCGGGCTGTAGGGGTGAGATGTCTTGGCTGACCAATTCCGGGCCCGATGGCCGGGCCGGGCTGAGGTTTTGGAGTAGCGGCCGGCCCATTCCAAGGTGTGGGGCGAAACGGTGATTGAAACCCAAAGGTGAAAACTGAGAGGCGCGGGGAAGTTGACCAAGATCGATACGATGCGGCCGAGAGGCGAGGTGAGTGATAAGTGAGGGGATGCTTGGCCCATTAGTAGTTCCACACAAAAGGAACAGGGCATTTGATGGTAGTTGGCATGTCCGGGAGGGTAATTAGCTCCAATCTCCGCATCAATCGTAAAGGTTCCATTAGGGTGGCGAACAATTGTTATCCACAGGTTACGACACTTTCCAATAAGCGGCGATCGAGCCATCGATTCCCTTTGTTCGGCATTTTGCGGATTTTCGGGGTGCGGAGTTGTACGTCCCCACCGTTCTCCTACGAGTTGGCCATTACGAAACTTTGAGGCCCGGAAGCGAAGGAGGAAACCGGCGAAGTATCGACTTCGGAATTGCGAGATGAACAAACGGTGACCGGGGTCTCGATCCAAACTTTGCTTGCTGTGGAAGGCACAAAGGGTGTGGTTCGGACTCGGGAAGCGGAACAGTTTGGTGTTTGGGCTGCTGGCTCATGCAATATGCGATTATTTGTTCTTGTTTACTTAAAACGTATTTTATTAACCTAATCGGTTGGAAAAGATTGCTCTTCTTTTCGCAAACTACTCTGGATCTGGATCAGTGGGCCCCATCACTACGTCTATAAGCCCCTCGTATTCCACGTATTTCGACTTCCCGGGCGGACAACCCGGGCGAGGGTCCTATAGGGCAAGCGGGTCCCACCGACCGAAAGAGAAACGATCCTACCGATGCGGCGGGTAATCGAGTCTTAACGAGCGTTCAATGTAAATTACGGACAAAGGCGACGTCAAAGTCAAGATCATGTACGAGGGCTCGACAAAAAGTCGGCATGATTTTGGACCGATGAGCGTCCATAATTGATCTTGACTTGTCGTCGGTTAAGCCGTAATTAGGCATGGAATAATCGTTAATCCTTGATGACTCGGTGTCATCTTTGGGAGTCAATGTATAATTTGTGCCGATCGAGTCTAAGTCAAGGCGCCGGTCAATATCTTGGTCAAAGTCTGCGGCGGAAAACCGGCATGACTCAGGCGATTAGGGACCCGAAAGATATTGAGTCGGTATGCCGACAAAGGCTTGAAAGGAAAGGTCTATACAACGACGGGGGCATGACACGGACCCGGACTAAAAACCAGCGGGTCTCGGACAAAGTGTGTCACGGACAAGTGCATGGTCGACACGAGGCTCCATGGGATGTTTGGGTAGTCTGTGCTCATCCGAGAGGCGTAATAAGACCAAACGGACCGCGACAAGGATTTCCCGGGTTAAGGACGTGAGTGTGCGGTGTACGGTCAACGTGCGCGTAGTGTGCAAGCGATCTATCTTCTTTTACGAGTAAAATAGAAATTTTTTTTTATGTGTCTTAAAAGGCATGATGCATGATTTTTTTAAAGTTTTTTTGAAAATTTTTTTATTTATTTTTTTTTTGAAATGAAATGAGCAAATAAGCACATAAACACAAAAATTCCGACGATTAGGGACTTTATTTCCGACAGTCAATATTTTGACTTTTCCCGAGGCGGCCAAAAACAAACACGAAAACTGTGCAAAAATCAACACACACAAACAAAGGATTTTCAAATGTTGAGACGGAAGCTTGACCCTCAAAAGTTTTTCTTATTATATTTTTTTTTAAGATAAAACTTGTTAGTCCCCAGCGGAGTCGCCACTGTGATGTACCCGATTTTTTTTGTGAAAATCAAAACGGAGTCGCCACGCCATTTTTGTTTTAAGGGCCAAAACTTTGAAAAAAGCCCGAGATCAGAAATTTAGGTTCGGAGGTCATGTTACGCGTCGGGAAGGACGTTAGTGTGCACCCGACGCGCCTCGTAAAACGAGTCTTCCAAACATTTGAAATCCTTTGTTGTGTGTGTGTGTGTGTGTGTGTGTGTTTTGGCCAAAATAAGTTGAAACTGAGGTAAGTAAAAATTGGGAACTCTTTTTAAGGCTTTAAACTGATCCCATGATTTTTTGGGTGATTTTTGGGTTGAGATTTGGCACTCAAAAGATTTTGGAAATTGAAAACCATTTCTGCCAGAATGAAAAAGGCAGTTGGCCTTTGACTTTGAAATGGACTTTAGGGCTTGAAAACTCCAGAATCTGGGAAAAGTCCGGGAATGAAAAATGTTCAAAACACCTTAAAAGAAGTTTCTGTAAAAGAACTTTTCATTTTGGAGATGATTTGAGGGGTCAAAACCTTCTGGAAATCTCAGATCTGAAATCTGGATTTCCAGAAGCTGATGAACTGGCCTCTAAAAGAAAAATTGAAAAAAGGAGTTTTACTCACGCAAAAAATAAACTAAAAATATGTCTGGAAAGCTCTGGATGTTGGCTACAAAAAGTGTTTTGTAGTCAACACCAAATTCCAAGTTCATCTGTGTCCAAAAATTAAGACCATGGACTGAGGTCTGAGAAAATTGCTACTGGACAGCAACTTCTCAAGAAAGAAAATATGATTTTAAGGGGGGTTTTGCATCCATGCTTGTCCCCATTTCCCTAGGTTTTGGTTAGTGATCACTAGACATTTTAGTGGTGAATCAACTATACCAAACCATCCTTAAGGTACATTAGGACTAAGCATTTCATTTGCTTAGGGAGGGGGATTTTACCCTTTGAAATCAAGATTTAGTGCTTGAAAATGGTTTTTTAGGGTTTTGAAAGTGCATTTTTGCAAGTAAGAAAGAAAAGCTTTGAAAATAATGTTGATCTTTGTAGAAGATCATCCATGGAGATGGTCTTCCATGGTGATCTTCTTAGATCTAGAGAAAAAAGATGAAAGAACTACATTTTGTAGTTTGAAGATGCATGCATGGATGAGATTTAGGGTTAGGAAGAAGAGGGTTTACCAATCTTCCTTGTGTTCTTGAGTGTTTGGCTTGAGTGTATGAGTGTTTAGGGCTTGAATATGAGAGTGAGTGGATGAGTATGAGTTGGGAAAGATTGGAGAGAAAAAGGTGACAATTCTTGAAGAATTCTCACTGTTTTCTCTCTATATTTCCCCAGAACTTCGTTGCTATTGTGTTCTTCCTCTTTTATTTACGTATTTGGAGGGCTCAATTTATAGCCCTCTGAAAATAGCAAACGTATCCGCGCGGACAAGGTCGGTGGCGTGCCTGGTTCATTAATTACAGCTCCAGCCTTGGACAGGAAGAATAAAAATTCAAAAAAACCAAATTAACAGCCAGTTTTTGTGTTTCCAGCCTTTCTATTTATGGTTTTATTCTTTTGTTTTGCTTTTTAAGATGCTTTTCTTGGTTTAACTTCATTTGGCAATACCCATTCTACCCTCCATTTGTTAGAAATGTTAGGATAGTTAGGAATTGTTAGAAATGTTATAACTTTCGTTAATTTTATAACGAAAATTCTAACAAGCTCAAATTGGAGCACTTACAATAGGCAAGTTGAGTCTTTTGGAAAAACTCAGAAACCAGTGACGGGAAGGGGTAACTAAACCCTAGAAGAAAAGGATATTCGTGAAAACAAATCCATTTTCCGGAAACAAAGTCAGATCTAAGGTTTACAGAGAAAGGGTGAAAGATCGCGTCTTTGGGGAAGTAACATTGTTGTTTTAGTGATTCTATTTGAGTATC